>OX578284.1:16853186-17453186 GCA_951217055.1 Gerris lacustris
TGCATTATTTTAATACTTTTATCCATCATTCAGTAACATTTAATCCGTTTTCAGCAAATTGTGCTGTATGGAAAGTTAGTGCGGAAAAAATCCGCAAGTTATTTTATTTGTTTTGGTATGTAAACCAAAACCATGTTGTTTTATTTGTTTTGTTTTGTCTTTATATACAATCTTCATTTTGACAGGTTTAAAATTTATGATTTATGACAGAAAATTTAAAAACGTAGTATATAAAAAGTTTTTTTATCTTGTAATTATTGAAATGTATAACAGAGATTGTTTGAGTTGACGTACGCCTATCTCTATTCGTAACCTAGTAACTTACTTGCTTATCTACTTATTACTGTAAAATAATTTAGTTAGTTATCATAAATAAGATTTATATTTTAATTACTATCTATCTTAATAATTTCAATTACTCTCTCCTATTTATTTTTCCAATTAAAGATTTAAATAAACTAATTTATTTAAAAAAAAAACTTTAAGGTTTTTAATATTCACAAAAAATCAAAATTTTAGCTGTATATTTTCCCCTCTTATACCTTTAATTTTGATTTTCATCATACTATTAATCATTATATATAAAAAAAAACACTTTTAACATCTAAAATCTCTTATCGGATTTCTTCATTTAAAAATCAACGGGAAAGGTTAGGGCGGAAAAGAACCTACTCTTAAGTAACTAAAGGGCTTTGAACAACCCAATTATTTTTTCTTTTTTTAAAAAGGAAAAAAAAGAGCACAGTTTGGAGTTCATTTTCTAGAACTTCTCCCTTGATATAAAGGAGGTTTTTCCTTCACTTTCTTCTTGGCAATCGTCTACACCCTCGACTATAACCTCTTGGCCTGTTATAGTCTGTAAATGAATGAGATGGTTTAAGGTTAGCCTTATCTCTATATCGTCGATCAATCTCATTCATTCTTTCAATCAATCATTGCCTTTTCAAGAACCAATAAAGTTGTCCCACTCTTTCACAGTCTTGTGTTTTTATTTTTTTTATCTCGTTTACTTCTAACTCTATTTTATCTTATAGGTTTTTTTTTCTCTTTTCTCTCTTCATCTCCTTTCCTCTTTTTTCTTGACATTTTTTTTCTCCTCCTTGAATCATTTTATACACTCTAGATCCAATCGATCATTTTTTTAAAAAAAGATTTTTATGACAATTTTTTTTTTCTTTTCTTAAAAGAGACTTCATAAAAAAGATTTAGATTTATAAAGCCACTTTTCTAAAGATTATGATGTATTTTTAACGTCATGCATGCATATTTTGTTGAATGTAAGAAGCTGGCTTGCGCTCGCTTCAATTAATTATATTCTGGTCAACTCTCTGGAGGGAATACCTGCCTCTCAGCCTGATGGAGTTTTAATTTTTGTCACTTGGAGCGTTATCGTTAGTCCAATGGCCTTGGGCCTCGACATGCTTTGTTTTTACTGGTCTTATATTACTTTGCTTTGTAAGTTTCATCGCATCTATTTCCCCAATATTATACCACTTCCCGTCTTTCAATCTTCCCCAAATTTTGCACATGGAAACCATTTAGGCGAAGAATACAGAACAAAAAAGAAATTGTTGAAAATAAGACCAGTTTTTAAAAATGGTATTTTCATATTAATTATTTTTTAGCTATAAAAAAAGAGAGGACTCACTTTGCTGTCGAGGTCGACATTTTTACAGGGAGTAAAGTTCTTTTGAAACCTACGGTTCTTCTCATCAGGCAGATGTTTCCGGTAAAGGGGATTTTGAAGTCTGCCTCCCAGGAGGACGTTCCTAATATCATACGAATTGGTATCTATTTTATCTGCCTAATAGACAATTGTTCCTTCAGACTTTTAAATTTTTATCTACCTGTGAGACATAATATTCCTACTTAAGTTCAATTTACGTTATATTTACACACACTGTCTCTGAGGCAGATGTTCACACTAAAAGATAAAAATTCCGTCGAGTACATGATAGCAAGCTACAAAGTGTTTCTTCGGCTTCGGTCATAAAAATTCATATTTTCATATCTACATAGTTTTTTTCTTACTAAAACATTGCACTTTAAAGGAGAAAAGTGCCCATATTTATTCCTTCAGCATTTTAGGTAGGCACTTTTTTAGTTATTTAAAGGTAAAATAGCCGCCATTTTGAGAAATCGATTTATATTTGTGGTCTACTTTAACATCATACTACCTTTAAAATGATACACAAATCAAAAATTACAAAAAATAAAAATTTTGGTTCACAATGGTTAAGTGCGCCCAAATGTTTTAAAATTCGCTTTTTGAGGAAGTATCATTGGACGAAAGAGATAATATTTAATGTGTTTTTCTCACATTTTTAGGACCAGTCTCTAGGGTTAGTGGAGGTGGGCGAATTGTTTGGTTATTTTTAGGGTAAAATGGGCGCCATTTAAAAAACGTTATATATGTATTTGTGATCTACTTTTGACTTTTGACCTACCTTTACAATGACACTCCACAAAAAAAATTCAATTTTTTTTGCGATAATTTTGTGATGAAGTTCAGAACATTTTCCCTGCTTTTTAGGCAAAAAAGTTGTACTTTAAAGTACTTGATCTAACTTATTTTATGTTTTTGGGGTAAAAATAAATAAATAAATTTCCGGAAAAAACTCTTGATCTCTTTTTACTCGTTTTCTAAGATATTCAAAAAAAATCTTCTTTCTATCTCACTTATTTAAATTTATTCACTTAAACTTTTGAAAATGAATAATGGAGAGTACAAAAAGAGAAAAAAGCAATTGTAGTTCTTTTTTAGAATATGGGAAATTGGATTTTTTGAAGGCAAAGACTTTGCCGAGGGCCGAAGTATCATTCTGCGTTATATAAAAACTCTTCTTGTAATGTATTTTTTTTTTCAAATTGTTCTTAATTTAAATTTTATTTCCGGTACTGCCTTTTATTTTTTTAATCTGCTTCATAGTTAAAACTTCAGTAAGTTCTTTTTTATTTAACTTTTTCATTTTTCTTTTTTTTTCTTTGAAGTTAGAAAAGAAAGTGGACAACCTTCTTCATATTAAATTCTCTTTAACCGGTTACCGAATAAACTAATTAAAATAAAAAGGAGAATAAAGAAGAGAAAAAATGTTTACAAAAAAAATCTTATTTACATATACGAATTATTTTATAAAATAGTGAGTTTGTTTAGTTTGTATACACACCAAGTTCTTTTCTCTTGTTAATTACTGTTGGGATTTCTCCAATTGTTTAAAACTAATTTTATTTCGAATGTTTGTTTTGTTATCTATTGATGATCAATTATATATAATTCATATATATACTCAGAGTGATACATTTTTAATGTATAAAATTATAATTTTGGTAGGTCACCCTAAATTGAACAATAAAAATTCTCATAAAATAGTTGAAGTTTTATAACGAAACAAGGTCTTCACACAAAATTATTGTAATTACAATAATTGACCAGTTTTGGCTGTTCAAATGCAGCTTTCTTCAGATAATCTACAAATAAAGTAATGAACTTAAACTTTAAAAGGTTTACAATAAGGTTAACATTCAATTGTAAAACAAGTAAAAATAAAATTAAAAATTAAGTGAAAAAATAAACTGAAATAAATGAAATGCGAAATACATGATGGTTATCAAGTGACTTCAAAGTTTTAGTAGTAAGGTCCTAGTACTAGTACTAGACGGGTTGGATGAACCACTTGTTTGAACCTAGCAATTAGGCCATCTTTTAGGCCCATTTTACTAGCCCCGTGGTGGAGAGTTATATTGTAACTTGCGGTACATTGTACCGCCGAAGCGAGTATGATGTGGTCATTAGTAAGCTATATAATCGCTCGCCCTGCTCCGTCCACGATTAATGGATGCAATTCAGAGTATCATGGCACGGGATTGAACCAACGACCTTGAGTCGCCTCGACTTATTAATAGCTGGGTGAGCGCCTAGAGTCCCTCGACCACGCTGGCTCTCAAGCTAAGCTACAGACTGTAAGAAGATTAGGACAAAATGGAGAAAGGTATCTGTACCTGCTAAGGTAAAGGCCAGATACTATGAGTACTTATGACAGAAAGGAGGTTTTTGCCCCGACTTATACGATTGAACTTGTTTGACAAACAAGTTTGGTCAAAAGTTTTTGTCAAGTAAGTTTGTTAAGTAATCAAAAGTTTCCTAAGGTATAAAACAGATACCCTGAGTACTTATGACAGAAAGGAGGTTTTAAGACCTACTTACACGAGTATACTTGTTTGACAAGCACAATTAGTGTGTGTGTGTAAGTGTATTTGAATTATTTTACATAATGTTTTCTCCTCTTTATTTCTAAACCTTTGTTTTAAGATTCAATTTTAAAGCATTACTCTAAGTTGGGACGAAAGATTCATTGGAGCTATGTTTTGTGCTTTAGAAATTGGATATTTTGAAGGTATAGCCAAGGGTCTGTACTAATTTAGTTATCTCCTTGAGAGTGCTGCCTTACTTTCTCTGACCAGTGACACTAATCAAATTTGTTTATCCTTTCTATTAAGCGTCGTTGGTAATCCAATGCTGTGAGACTACCTATCCCTTTACATTGACTATTCACTACATTGTCGTATTATTTTTAGCTACTTTGAATTTTATATGGTTTGGAGAAAGGTGGATAGAGACTTCCAGCCATGTATCATTTTCAGGAACTGTTGGTTATTACTATTCATTTAAATTAAACATTCGTTGACAGCAATTTGAATAGCATTGACTTCTTATGCGGTTTCTGTTTCAACCACTTTGTCCTCTTCGATTACCATATTTTCCTTATACCATTTCGACTTCTTTATTAGTCTTAATAAGAAGTTTATCATTAATTTTAATCTGATATATTTAAATTATACTCAGTGAGTATTTATAAAAAAATACCCAATTCCAAATCATTATATTTATATAATGATATAAATTTAGAACAATAAGATTCTACAATTAAGTACGTCCCCCTAATGCACACCACAACATTACGGGAATATTGCCATACAACTGATGATCTCTTCCCAGTGAAATTTTCTGAACTTTCCCTTAGTATATCACTTAACGAAGGTATCGTCACATAGTTTCCGTTATCTTCGGTAAACTCAGAAGCAAACTAAAAGTCGGAAGTTTAATAAGTAGTAATAAATCAATAGATCCTCGAAATGTTATACATACACTGCAACATGCACATCATAAATTATAATTTTGGCTGCCTCGATGTGGTGTACATAGGGCATCAAATTTTACTTGAAAAACTTTTGATCAAACTTGCTTGTCAAACAAATTTTGTCTTGTGGGTCTTAAGACCTGCTTTATGTCATAAGTATTCAGGGTATCTGGCCTTTACCTTAGCAGGTACAGATAACTTCCTCCATTTTGTACCTCCCCCTAATGCAAACCACGATATAAAGAGAATATTGCCATACCTGATGATCTCTTTCCATCAACATGATCTCTTTCCATCAACATCAACCATAATTTTTTTGAATTTATCTAATTTTCTAGATTAATCGAATAGTTGAACTTAAAATAATCGATTTCGGCGAAACTTGGCTGACCAGGGGAATTGAAACACTACCTCCTACTCCTACTTTGGCTCTCAACTACTTTCTAGAGATTTTGCTCATTTCTAGAGATTTGCGAATGAGATTTGAGATTGCTGAATATTTTAAACCTAATCTTCATCTTAGAACAATTTGATTACTCAAACCCCACAACACTAATTGACGTTGACTTTAATTATATAGTAGCCAGCTCAAGTATAACTTGCCTGCAGAACTAGACTGAAACGTATATCATATGAGAGCGTTGTTGGATCAAACAATAGACAGTAAAGGTCGAAGTTTATTGGAAGTAATGGAGAGTAACTCCCTTATATTGATTAACGAGCTTGCATTATCTGATCACCCTGACCGTTTTACTCACACTAATGCTAACAGTATTATAGATCTGGTATTCTCTAGTGTGACAAATATTGATTCAGTTTATGATCTCGAAATACTATATGAACCTACTCTTTCTCTTATTAGTTCCAATGGAGCTCAATCCCAGTCATTCGATTGACCTCCCCAAATAACTCATGTAATCAAAAATGCTATTACTAAAGCAACATATAACTGGATACTTAACAGAGCAGTCGACTAAAACAACACGATTAAAAATTCAACATCAGTTTAAGATATTTAGAACAAATCATAATTGAAAGTGCATATTTATGTTATCTAAATGTAAAAACAATGCTTGTCCTGGACCAGATTTTATTACTTATCAATGTGATAAAAAACCTGACACAGACCAAATGATTCAAAACATAGTAGAGGCATCTCGTTATTAAATTGCAGAATAAAATTATTTACCTTAACCCTGCAGTGCATGGGTCGGGTCTGTGAGACCCAGGGTGTCACACTCATTAGCAAAACACTGATAAGAGAGGTTCGTATAACACCATCCCCTCCTATACCTTCAAGTCAAACCTTCCTCAGTTCAGTACCACATTTTAAACAATTCACTTAATTTCTTTCTGTCTATTTTTTACCTCAAAATTACCCCTGGGTCTGCGAGACCCAACCCGTGTACTCATGTAAGTATTTTTTTATAACTCGTAACAACATTTGATTATATATATTCGTTAATAACTCTCTAGGTTTTAATTTTTTTTTACTTGAACTTTATTTAATATTAATTTCAGGTATTGTACAAAGTATTTATATAATGACTGATTATTTTCGATCGTTAATTTAGTATTTATCATTTTGTAAAGAGAAAAAAAAATATTACAATTACTCGCCTGGCAGGAATGTTATAGAATTTCGGGAATTTTTTTTAGAATTACCGGGAAAAAAAATCTTGAGATTAAAGCTCTGCCTTCCAAACCTCAAAAGCCTAATAAAGGGGGAGGGGGATGTTCAATTTGCACTGACCGCAAATGTCGTTATTCATGCAAAAAGTGCAATGTATATATATGCTTAGAGCATTCACAATTTATATGCCAAGAATGTGAATTGAAATTTTTTGATTTTATTAAGTTCCTATATTGATAAATGAAACTTATTTTTTCAAAATTCGTTTATTTTTTTTTTTTTCATGTTGGACAGTAAAAATTAAAAAATTAGTAGTCAAAAAAAAAAAAAAAATCCTAATGTAATTTTAGTGATTAATTGCATTCTATATTTTTTTTACTAATAAATAAAGATTATTTCTATACTAAAAAAAATAAAAAATATTTAAATAATAAACCATCTTAATGTTTTTTTGACCCAACCCGTGCACTGGTGTGGTTTTTTTTTTCACCCGTGCACTGCAGGGTTAATATTAAAAACTTGAACAAAATAATTAGATGAATGCAAGGTGTCGCCGTAACGATTTACTGTTACAATGTTAAATTTTATTTTTTCTTTACATTAATTTTTTATTAATCAAGTGAAAAATAATAAATTTAGTTGTTCATTGTATTATGTTATGAATAAAATGTTTATCAAAATGATGGAGCAATCTCCACAAGATTTTTATAAAACAGCTCCACAGCTCTAGGCTATTCATGGCATTATAGCCAAAGTCCCCCTGGTAAGGCTATTTCAGCTATTGAACTTTCTCCTGAAAGTTCAATCCCCCTCCCTCCCCATCAGGAACCAATGGACTGACCTCTGACCTTTATAAAAAAGAACCCTTTAAATTTAGCCCTTTATTCATTATTATTGTTACCTTATCCTAGTCTGATAAACTACGTAAACCTTCCTCCGAAGAGGATTACATTATTTTTTAACTCTATAAATATCTATAAATATTAATTTTTTAACCCAATTACTTGATAATAATAACTATTATATTAATAACAATATATCATACAGCAGGACCCCGTTAATTCGGACACGCAGTAATCCGGAACCCTCAGTAATCCGGATGACACTTTCATGGAGAATGCAAGCCCACAATAATAAAAATGATATCCCAAATCACTTCTTATTATCATTCTGGCTGACCCTGTGCACAATGAAAACTTGAAAAATGTAAATTTAAAAGAAGAAAAGAGAACTGTTGGAAAACGATAGGAATATACATAAAATATTATGTATGTTCATGTTCAATGTTCATTCACGTACAAGTTGACACATATTATTATGTCCATGCTGTACATTTAGTTTATATATGCATAAATATGTTAATACAAATACAGTACCTACCTATACATTATACATACAATTTTTTAGTGTTTTACGTTATTTGTTTAAAAACCTCGCTAATTCGGACGACCCTAATCTGAATTCTTCCGGATTAACGGGGGCCTATTGTATATAAAATAAATCATATTGGTGTAAGTTCAACATTGAAATCAGTATCAGAATGTGTGTGATAGATTTATATAAGTGTGTTTGTATGCCTGTGTGATATATATGTATGAGTGTGCGTCATGTGTGTTTTTGTATGCCTGTACTGAACAGGATTAAGAAAAGAGAGTATAGGGAGTATTGAGCCAATACAATAAAAAGTCGTGTTTTTATCTTATTTGAACATTACATATTATATTAGGGCTTGTTTTTTATTCTCATATGTAATAGAGAAATGAAATAATATGGGAAATGGAGCAATGCCATTTAAAATATAATGTCAATAAAATATTTCTCTGCATTCTCTATCTGTCTTTGATTTTTACGATTTGTGAAGGATCTGAAGTATGTCAACAATATTTGCTAAATTGCATGTGGTTTTAACCTTTATTTCGTCGTTTTATCGTGAAGTATATCCAGAAGGATATTGATATGTATCTATCTGGAAGAGATCCCTTTTACCAATATCTCTGAGTTTAATCTTTGCATAGTTTGTTTATATTCCTCTGGCTTGTAATGGAGTTGGGACCTAACTTTAATATCATTGAGAAACAATCTTCCGTTGGTATTTGATTATTTGCATAAGAAACATCTGAATCAGTTTTTGGAAACCATCTGTGACGTAAAGTTAGTTCTTGCGGAATGATTTTGTCACACTTCAAAGAGCACCTGCGAAATTAAACTTTCACGTAAACTGTACTCAAGAAAATACTTTGTTATTCTTCTTCAAGCTGTATTTGATTATATTTTGAGTCTTCAAGACATATTGGAAATTTAAATTCGATTCTTAAATAGATTAGACATGCTTTTTATAAAGTTTTTGTAAAACTCTAATAACTGAATATTGTATGTCCGTCTGTAGTAGGTACACAATCTGGATAAGTTCGAGCTTTCTAGGTAATGAGCAAGTGCGTCAAATGTAGATTACAAGATTTGGTGGCAAAAACAAACCTAAGACAAGGGAAGTTAAATAAAAGCATGATAATAGTTTGTAAATTAGTGTGGCGCATAGCTTCCTCGCGTCCTACATCGTACACTTCAATGATTTTATGTCTTTACAACCTATTATTAAAAATTGAGGATAAAGGTGTAAATAAATGTATATTTGTGTTCATGTGGAAGAGAAACAAATGGACGCAGAAGGTTAAATTTACATGGGATCGAAAATGGGCTTATTATGACGTACCATTTAAATTTCATTAAAATCGGCCGAAGTACTTTTTAAGATATGTTGGTTCGCATAATTGAAACACGGAACTAAAGATTTTTTCTGATGTCAGAAACGAATTTCTGTATTGGAGTTTTTCAAATCGGAGACATAAGAAAATGTTCGTTTTTCAGAACGATCACATAGCTGCTGTTGCCTTCGGCAATCTCGGAAACAAAATGCGAGACATACATTTGTCAAAGTAAAGGATTTCTGCAACGGATTTCTCTGGTACTTGATGTCACACTCATATTTAACTTAAATCCCTATTTCTACATTGACATTATATTTTTAATATAATTTTTGAATGGAGACCATTTCAATACACTAAAGTATAAGTAATTTTCCCCGAGAAACATACTTTAATGATATAATGGGGTCCAAATATAGTAGAGTCTACCTGAATGTACAGTAGAACCTCGATTAACCGTTTAGCATTGGACAGGTGCCTTGACGGATGATCGAAAAGACGGTAAAGCGAGAAAGGATTACATTTTAGGGTGAAATGTGATACGTAATTTTTATTTTTGACTAGGGGCACAAAAATTTCATGTCCCAACAGTTAAAAATATTTTGGCTCATCCAGGCGCAATTTGAACTTAATAATTGTCAGGCAGTGCCTTCATATTTACACGCCGGGAGCTTCTTGGGGGTAGTTGGAACGCAGGGAGTCGAAGATGAATGGGCTCGGTAGGGGTGCTTGACACTAAGCGAGAAAGACAGTAACTCTCGAGCCGGTTAATCGAGAGTCATATATATATATATATATATATATATATATATATATATATATATATATATATATATATATATATATATATATATATATATATATACATACATGAGTATTGTATACATTCATTGAGAAAGTAAAAGAAAACATTCTTTTTTAAATATATTCCTTTGAAACATTGTAAATTGAAAACTCAGAACTTGACTGAACCTTTGACCTTTCGATATCTGATGATTACTTGAGTAAACGAGTTAAATGTTGGATCAATTCCGTTTAAACTCAGTTCAGTTTCTTTTGAGCAATACACAGCCCCGGTTAGTTAGGCCAGACTGATTCTTCTATTCAATTGAACTTTCAACACATACATAGACATTGGTTTGAAAATACGACTCGAAGTAAGATATAAGGTTTATGGAGGTGTTTCAATTGATTGCGGGATATAGAATTCGTTGCGAAATGAACTAGAACCTGTTGTGTTGATTAAACAAATAAATAACTTATAAATTTGTAAGAAAGTGTAGGTGTTATAAAAAGAAAAAAAACACCGCCGCCAGGAATCGAACCATTGCCTACTGTTATCAGCTATTAGCTTACGGATAGAGGGTTGAATATTTAAATTATATCAATGCCCTCGGCATGGAATGCCATATAAGAATTTTCTCTTTAGCATAATACCAGGCACTATTCTAGCATTATTTCTTTTGTTTATTTGTTACTGCATGAAATTTTCAATCCTCTACAAACTATTTTTTGTCACTATTGTAGAATCTTCCGTTATTTCGCTGATATATTGATTCGATAATTTCAATAAGACAATAATTTATTAAGCGTAAACTTAAAAGTATATAATTAATATTACTGCTTTTGGTAAATGTCTTTTGCTTTGGTAAAATCCCTCTTAAAGAACCTAGTTCCTCCGAGAGCCAGTATACAAAAGCGCTCAATTGCCTCTCCCAGGTGACACTTCCCTTGTGAAACACGCTATTGTTCCCGCCATTGTGTATCGTACAGGCCATGGACTGTACCAATCTTTTAAATTGGCCCTCTACATAAGGCTAAGAACCCCATTTAAGGTATTGAACCAAAGCTTGTATAAAAGCTTTTAACACCCAGACGTTTTGCTTTCGCTTAATAGTTTCGTTTTATTATTAAAAAAAATGTCAAAGAAAATTGTTTTGGAATTTTAAAATATTGAAATAGATTTATTATTTTTATTTCTGTTTCTAATAAATTGTCTAATAATTCTTTTATAATCATCCAGTAAATATGTATATAATTAATCCTTTCTATTAACTATCTATTTACTTCTACCTTAACTTCTATTTAACTTAATATCTGCCACCATTTTGGAAATATTTGGTGATGAAAAGTTCCGAGACGCCAGCGTCTGATTGCTTTAACACTATATTGATGAGGGTAATTCTCTTTCATTAACAATATTTTTTATTTTACGTGGTTCAAACTTCTCATTTATTAAACTTTTTTATTGTAATAGATAAAATTCTCCCCTTGACTTTATAATTGTACAATTACTATTATACTACACAATTGCCTCCGACCTTACCAAAGGTAATGGAGCTATGTTCTCCGATTTCAAAAATTCCAAGACAGACATCAGGACACATATTTGGTTCCGTGTCTGTCACTCAATTTTTGCAAACTAACACATCTTAAAATAACTACAAGTCCGATTTAATAAAATTTGGATGGTAGGTCATAATCAGCCCTTATGTGCCAATTTTTTTCTCTTCCACATGCGCACAAGCATACATTTATTTGCACGTATATCTTCAAAAGTACGCATCTGATTTTTATGAAAATTCAAAACAATTTTGACACATTTTAAACAAATAGACTGCCAATTGGTGTGGCACATAGCTTCCTCGCATCCTATTACGTACTTTATTGATTTTATGCTTTTACAAGCCATTATTGTCTAATTTGTTTAATTTTTTTTCCCCCGTATTTTAACCTGTCAAAATTGTTTTGATTTTTTTACATGAATTAAAGTATAAATTTAGCAAAATTTAAAGAGCGCAGACGGTTCAAATTGCTCTGGGGCTATCTGCGGGTTACATTTGATCAACTATAAAAGTTATTTATTCAAATCAGATTAGTACTTTTGAAGCTATAGGTGTAAATAAAAATATGTTTGTGCGCATGTGAAAGAGAAACAATTAGGTGCAGAAGGTTGAAACTTATATGGGACCAACAATAGGCTAATCAAGACACCATCCAAATTTCATTAAAATCAATAAAGATATGTTGGTTCGCAAAAATAGAGTGACAGTCCGACAGACAGACACTGAACCAAAAATGTTCTCTGATATCTGAAACGGATTTCTTTCTTGGATTTTTTTAAATCGATGACATAAAAAATTTCGATCTTCAGATCGATCACATAGTTTTTTTTATCTTCGGTAAGCTTGGCAGAAAAAACGGGGAAATGAAATAAATTGGATAATAATAGGTTTTAAGAGCATAAACTCATTAAATTTTACGAAATAGGACCCGAGGAAGCTATGCGCCACACTAATTCGCAGAGTATTTTATTTAATAGTCTCTTTATTATAGAAAGGATTGATTTATTTGTTCTTAAGTGCTCTTTTTAGGTGATGGAATCAGTTAACTTTATAAACGACTTATTTAGAAGGATAAAACTCTTAACTTAATAATCCTTTTATTAAAAAGGGTCCAGGAAGGATGAATAAGCACTTAATTTTTTTTTTTAAAAAAAGGCCCAAAAACTTTCTGTTTTGTTAAGGATCAATCTTCTTTATTTATTTATGGTTTAGTTCTTTAATATGTCAAATAAAATTCGTTTTTCCGTGGTAGGCTGTGAAATAGTAACTTTAGAGCCTAAAAAACATAGCTAAACTCCATTATATCATTACGTGGACTTAAATAGTACATTAAGTACATTAGTTCCGCCCTAAGGCGGAATTCTTCACCTTATCGCACGATTGTGAAACAGCATGCGCACTGAATATAACTACGAAAAGAATCGCTTTCTACCCATCTAAACAGAGATAAAATGTTTATATTTCGTATCAATCGTAGATAAAAATCTTTTCACCACTCCTAAACTGTACTGAAATAAATTTCACATCCTACGGGTTGTTATCAAAAGTGCCGTTTTTAGCGCTGAAAAATCCACTAGATGTCAATGCGTTTTATCTTTTTCTTATAGTGAAACCTCATTTAGGTTTCATTTTTAACTTGTTTTTGTTACATAGATACCCGCGAAAGAAAGGAACGCAACTGAAGGGCTGAGGGAGACTCGTGCTAGCTACTAGCAACCTTGCGCTGGCAGGCCTGTTTACACGTGCCTTATCAGTTCCCCCACCCCTAGACTTGTGCCACTGGCAAGACAAAAATCAAACCTCGTGCGATTTACTCGCATGCTTTTCATTCGCATGCTATTTGTTGTATACACATGCCAGTAGCTCTCCTCTGCGAGCTACTCGTATGTTTTTGTGCGAGTAACTAGCATGTGTATTTTCGCCTTAACACTTGGAATTAAGAATAGAACTTCTATTTAGTAAACTAACTAACTTACGAATTAACGTTAAAGAATAAAATTACTTCTTGGGTCATTATGTCAAGAAGGATTCGTTTTTAGAGAAGGATGTATATTCTACCTCAATATACTTTTCTTTTTTTTTTTAGATCAGGTAAACTACTTAACAGATAAGCTCCTTAATAAGAAAGATTTAATCTACTTATTTGCTTAATAACCTCTTCATTAGAAAGGAACACACTTTTAAATTATCAAGTGCTTTATTAAGTACACTTAATAGACTTCCTATTAAGAAGGACAAAGCATCTGACTTAATAAGCCTTTTATTAAAAAAGGGTTTATCATAAGGGGCCGCCTCTTGATATTTAGGATAATATACTTACTTAGACAAGTACTCTTAAGTGCTCTTTGTTACTCTCTTAAGTTCGTTATTAGGTTTTATCGATTACTTTACTCAATGTCACATTTCTTGCTAACTGAGGAGGATCACACTCCTTATTTACTAAGGCTATAATTGTGGCGCTAATACTGCTCTTAAGAAACACCATATTAAGAAACCCAAACTGTCTAAGTAAACCTTAACTTTCCAATCTTAGTGCCGTATTATTATCATCACTTTATTATTTTTCTTGATAAATATATTAAGAGGATCAAACTCTGGATTATGGAGTTTCTTATTTAACAAGAGCACTTTTGCTTCCACGCTTACCGAAGGTAACGGAAGCTCTGCGATCGTTCTGAAGGACAAACATTTCTTATGTCTCCGATTTCAAAAATTTTAAGACAGAAATCCGTTTCAGACATCAGTGAACATTTTTGGTTCCGTGACAGTCAGTCGTTCTGTCTGCTGCAAAATTTTCGCGAACCAATATATTCTAAAAACTACTCGTTATATTATAATAAAATTTGGATACTATGGCCATAGTTAGCCCATTGTTGGTCCAATATAAGTTTCAACTTTCTGCGCCTATTTGTTTCTATTTTGCGCACAAAAATAAATATATTTACACCTATATCTTCAAAGTACTCATCTGAGTTTTATGAAATTTGGATGGTTTGTTGAAAGTAGCTCGCAGATAGCCTCAGATTAATTTCAACCGTCTGCGCTCATTATAATTTTGCTAAATTGATACTTTAGTTCACGTAAAAAATGAAAACGGAAAAATTAAATACATTTGACAAAAATAGGTTATACATGATTGAAATCATTAAACGTCTACAAAATAGAACGCGAGGAAGCTATGTGCCACACTAATTGGCAGACTATTTTGGTTCAATCAATTCTCTTAATAAACGTCTTATTAAGCAGGTCTATATTATCCTTACTTAATAAAATTTAATATTTAGAAAAATGCATTTTATCAATTAAAAGATTTATAAAATGAAAATCCTCCTTAATGAGTGCATTAAAGAGAATTAAAGTCGTTAATTAAAAGGCTCTCTTTCTCAATCATTGATCTATTTATTTCGTGCCACACCTTGCTATATAAGGTCTTAATTATAAGATATAATTCTTATGTAAACAAGTTTTTAACTTACTTAAAGTTGCTATCACGTCGAATCTAGGGCACACAGTGCCATAGTGAAGGTTTTCCACTCTTTCCGGTTTCTGGCCAAGTCCTTCACTTGTTCCCTCGTAATCTGCTGATTGGCGTCGCTAACTTCGGTGTGAAGGCTGCGTCGCCAGGTGCCTCTAGGTCTTCCTCTTCACCAGCATCCTTGAGGATTCCAGTCGAGGGCTTGCCAACATAAGTCATGAGCATCCTTGCGCAGGGTATGTCCAAGCCATCTCCATTTTCTCTCCCGGATCTCGATTTCAATGGGTTTCTGGTGGCTTCTACGCAGAAGTTCTACGTTTGTAATCCATCGGACCCGCCACCATATTTTATGTATTCTGTGGAGGCACCTATTTACAAAGACCTGTAACCTTACTAGGGTTGGGACATCGATGTCGATGTATCGAAAACATCGATGTATCGGACTTTAAAAAATCGATGTTTAACATCGATGTTGATCTTTCGATGCATCGGTGAACATCGATGTTTTCCTGAAACATCGAAAAGACCGATGTTATCGATGCATCGCAGTCTAAAAAACGGACGACAACGAAAATCAGGGACGAAAAGGGAGATTTTTTTGAGTGGTGACCTTTTTTTTTTTTTTTTTGCTCTTCAGCTTGGAGGGCCGATGTCGATGTATCGAAAACATCGATGTTTCCTTTCGATGTTTTGGCTGACATCGATGTTAGTTCTTTCGATGTCGATGTATCGAAAACATCGATGTTTGCCTATCGATGTCCCAACCCTAAACCTTACTATGCCTTCAGTTGATTCAAGCCACGTCTCACATCCATACAGCAATACAGATTTCACATTTGTATTGAAGATTCGTAATTTTGTGTTAGTGCAAAAGCAGGAAGAACACCAGATGGCAGCTAGTGCTGCGTAGGTCGCTCTTGCTTTTCGAAAACTCGTTGCGATGTCAATCTAAACAAGTTCATTAAGGAATTTTATCTCCCTTACAAAGTTCTCTAATAGGGAAGTATGGATATATGGACGGTGGACAGTGATCCTACCTTTAGGATGGGTTCTTACTTTATAATATATTTATGCAATGCTGCCTGAAGTACCTGCGTTGCCTCGGGAGGGTGAAGGGGTGGAGGTAATCTTGTCTAAACAGTGACCTTCCCCGTTATGGCGCGAATAAAGATTCTAATAGACACACTATTTAAATTTTTAGAAAAATCCACTTTTAATTTTGCATAAATTATACTTTAATGATTTGTAATGCTTAAATACCCTGGATGAAAGCTTTAATGAAATCATTAAAAAAAAACAAAAAACACTAAAATAATTAATTAACTTGGAGCTTTTTAATCTTAAGCTATAAAACCTAATATTCACTATGTTTAAACTATTTAATAATTATTTTCTTCATAAAAAAAAATTGTATTTCTCATTTAATATTTAATTATTGTATAAAATGTTTGTATTTCACTTTTTTTAAAATAAATAATTATTACTTGGTTTTAGAGATAAAAAGTTTATTTATTCAAAAAAATTACGTTGAAGAAGGGATTTATTTATAGTTTGTTTTTTTTTATCTTAGAAATATGAGAAAAAGATCGTGAAATATGAAACCTACGAGAACGAAAAAAAGACTTAAAAATAAAAAAGTATTAAAATAATTGTTTCTCTTCTTTCGTACCCCGTAATTCAAATAATAAACCTTTTTATAATCTTGGTGACTATTCCTCAAGTAAAAATATTTATCAAATCAAAGAGTTGTACTGAAAATCTTGATTTTTAAACCTAGATAAGGCAGTTAGAATAAGTTATTAAGGTAGTAAGCAGTTGTGTGATGGAGGGATCAGGGTGCATCCCATGGGATGTACCTAGGTTATCAATCCCTATATTTAGGTGCCGGAGACCCTTCCAACCTTATCCCTAAGGGATTTGAAAAACCTCTAGCATCATAACAGAAAGGTATTATCTTTAAAACCATCTGAGAAATGCGTTAGGAAGGCTTTTTTGTTTTTAAATAAAATACTATTGTTTTGAAACATTATAAACAAAAGCAATTGGTTCAATAAACTCCATCAAAATTTTCAAAATAAAGTGAGAATAAATTTAAATCCATAATACCATAATAAATCCATAATAGTTTTGACGATTTAGATTAAAAAATTCTTTAAGGAATTACATTTAAATACGAAACTAACTATATCAGCTGTTTTCCTGAGAAATTATAGCTTTAAACGCGGACGGAGATTGGCCTGGTTCGATTCCCCGCCGAGGAGAAGTTATTTTATGTTCAATAATAATTAAATGTACCTTAGAAAACTCGAAAAATAATAAATGGAAAAAACTGGGCTTAATAATAATGGACTCTTCTTGGACTGTTTTTTGTGATATTTCTTTAAGATTTGTTTTCTTTTTACTTTCTCATATAAAGAGAAAGAATTGTGATGGCGCGAAAATTCGATTTTGAGATTTTGATGGATTTACACGTTTTTAGGTCCCCTGAGTCCAAAAAAGTGGTTTTTAAAAAATGTCTGTCTGTCGTCTGTGCAGACGCCTGGAGCCCAAACTACTAGGCCGGTTTTGACGAAATTTGGCATACATGTTCAGGAAAATCATACCCCGAGGCCAAATCGAGAAATGAATTTTAGCTCTAAATTTGGGGGTGCTACCCCCCAAAAACTCTGAAAAAACATGAAAAAAAATTATTTCTCGAAAACGGTTCCGACGATTTTGATTAAAAATTCTAAAATGTAGTCCATTTGAATACGAATCCAACGATATAAGCCGTTTTCCAGGGAAAAATCTAGTTCCTGAGAAATTAGCTTAAAACGCGGACGGAGAGAGCCCGGGTTCGATTCCCAGCCCAGAAGAAGTTTTTTTATGATAAAATTTGATGAAATGTTCAATAATATTTAAATGTACATTTGAAAACTAATAAATGGAAACCCTGGGCAAAGTAATTATAAATTCGTATATGAGAAAGTTTGTCTGAGTTGTCTCGGACCGATTTTTTTCTAAAGTAAAATGCTTATATATCTTTGCGATGTTTTATTTGTTCAAATCTAACCATAATAATAGAGAATTTACTTTTTAAATTCTTCACTAGGCTATCTAAAACATATTTTTTATTTTACTTTTTTATGAGTTCGATTAATATCTAAAGATACAGTGTTTAATTATATATATATATATATATATATATATATATATATATATATATATATATATATATATATATATATATATATATATATATATATATATATATATATATATATGTGTGTGTGTGTGTGTGTGTGTATAAACACTGTGTATGTATACATATGTGCATTGAAGAAAAAATTATTGGAATTTGGAAATGTCCGGTATCTTTTATACGCTAGAACTAATAATATCCTTTGACTTGAGATAGATGCTTTTCTTCAATCCGTAAAAAAAGTCATTCCTGGAATTCTTACAGGCAGTTTTAGCCTCTAACAATCTACGTTGAAATAAGGCGTGAATGTTTGAACTGAAAAGAGTCACTGATTTGAGGAAATTTTATTGTGATTTACTTTATTGAACGTGATTCTTTTCTTTTTTTTTGTTCGTAGAATTTTTTCTTGTGACACTTTTCTGATCTCGGCCAATTTATAGATATAATGATGAAATGGCAATTTTATTTATAGATATTTCAAAAATGAAAAATTGAGTTTAATTGGGTGTGCCTGAAGTGAGATTCTGTAAATCAATACCGTATCTCTTTATAGATTTTGTTAGGAATGAAGCTTGTATACCTGAACCATAAGTCGAGGATTGTTTTTTCGACCCATTATTGTCTAGTTTATTACATCCCCTCCCCTTTTTCAATTCTTTCAAAATTTATTTTTGGTTTTTACATTAATTCAACTTTTTGAACATAAGGGACCATCTGTGATAAACCAACCTAATTTCTTATAAGTATGTTGGGTACTTTTTTTTCTTTTTTCTTTTTCTTTTCGGTTTTAGTCCCGATCAACTGCCAGGGTTATTATGTTGGGTACTATTAAAGATATTGTTGTTAGTTATATTCAAGTAATGTGCTGTAGGAAGTAACACTTATAATACACCAACAAACGTGCACACTATAATCATGATCTCAGCTCTAAATCTGTTTATCGTAGGTAAAGGGCACTATGAGCCAAATTGTAAATTTTTCGGGAGAGCTATTTTAATGATTTTTTAATGATGTATGGCGCAAGGCCATACTGATAAGACAAGTAGCTCTCTCACTCTACTAAGTGGAGTGGATATAGGGCACTATCTGGACATAGTGCTAACTTATTCTTAATTCTCTGGAGGTAAACAGCTACATGTCCAAATAGTGCTCTTTACCTTCCCAGCATGTTGGTTCATAGTGCCTTTTCCAACTGGCTAAATCCGTGAGTTTTAGTTTTAGCACATAGAGCCTTGTACCTCTAAAAAAGGGGGAAAAAATGAATAGGAAACTGTTAAAACCTCAATTTCGTAAAAAAATGGAGATAGTGCCCTTTACCTCCCATATACAGAAATATGTATATAAGCCAGCCATAGAGCTGAGCGCACTTCTCTTATAATTTTTGCCATTTGCAATTGTTATTTACGATACATCTGAAATCTCTGTTTTAGCGTTGCCTTCCCTTCAGAGATTAAAAAATCAGATAATATATGTATATTTAGTGTTATATTTATTTAACTTAAAATAAACAAGCAGTGTCAATTAAATTATGTAAATTACAATAATTAAATTACTTATAAGAAGGATTTTTGTGGTTTTTTTTTTCAGTTCTTATGAATTACTATCAGCCTCACTGCCTGAATAAAGTAACAATGTGTTAATTTTACTGTTTTTAAGCTTCCTTGGGTGGAGTTTAATATGTATAGATTTTCCTTTGACTGTGTCTGAGATTTCTGATAAATGGCAGAGATCATTTTCAAGAGAGTTAGTTATGATGAGGGCCATTACCTACATATATATACTTATAATCCTCGTTATTAGGAGTGATTGCTCATGATTCTCTTCATGAAATACTGTAGAATATTCCTGCAATGACTGGAACAGCTGATTCACGAATCTCTGATGCGGTCTTCTCCAAAAAGTCTACTTAATGTTGATTGAGTCTTTATCATTTTACCGCATTTCTGTGCTGTTTATAACTCTTTTATTAATATATCTATAGGTTATCTATAGGTTTGTTCCTACTCCCCTATTTGTACCGTCCTTTGTCCCGCGGACCGTTAGGGAGTCGTTTAGGACAGGTTTTATACGCATGCACTAACATACTGTTATAAAATCATGTCAGGTTAGAAGGTGTTTAGGACTATAATTCTCACCGTGTTAAAAACATAGAAAACATAAGAGGCAACCTTCCTGTTGATATGTGTGACAATTTACATAACTGCACCTAATGTGACCTAATAAAACCATGTAAGGTTGGATCGGGTTTAGGACTATAATTCGCACCGTATCAAAAACATTCAAGGAAACCTAACAGTTAGGGAACCTTCCTGTTGACATGTGTGACAATTGATATAACTGCGCATGTCGTACAAACCAGTACTTGGTATTGTCAGAGAATCTTTGGAACGTACAGTAAACGGTTCGCAAACGATCCCTGCGTGGGTTGAAACAGGTTGGAGGACAGTATGAAACACTGTCACAATTTGGGTTGGAACGGTTTTATCCATTGCGCATGCCCTTGACGATCCCGCTGATCCGGCACACTGAATTGTTGGTACAAACCATATATATATATATATATATATATATATATATATATATATATATATATATATATATATATATATATATATATATATATATATATATATATATATATATATATATAAGCATAAATAGTTATATTATTAAGCATTAATAGTTTGTTTTTGAAACCTTAATCAATTGCATAATTAACAAAGGTCGTGTATAGTTGTATATACTGATAATAATTTGAGGGTATAAGGTAGTTGTGGGTCTGTATATTCACAGTTTAGCGTGTACGGTCGCGGCCACTCTGTAATGGATAATCAATGCCGTTAAACTGACCTTTAAACCGACCATGGTGGTAATGTCCAGGCTCAAATAGCCCCACTGCTAACCCTCTATTATATGCAATAGGAATCCGACAACCGTTCCATTTATACGGTATAACGACAACATGTAATCAACAGTGCCCAAACTTGGAAATGTCAGAGAAAGCAAATCGATTTATATTTTATTTATAGGATACTCTTGATTACTTGCACTGCCACTCATGAGAAGCAGTAATAACTTTGTCCAAATTTGAATTGTATATTCGTAAATTGCTATACATTATACAGAATCAAGAATCGAAAGCAGTTCTATCTCATTCCCCCCTCTCCCATTTTTACACATATTGCTCACTTTGAAGAAAAATGTATAGGTTTTTTAGCCCTTTTTTTATAGGCTAAATTAACTGTAATTTACTGTCCTCGTTTAAATTCCACGTTGTCTATATAACTACACATATAATGTACACTCTGTATTGTATGCATTACCTTGGGCCCTTTAAGCATTAGTTGGACAACGTCAATATCTACACTCGCTAAAGCGTGGTCACTACCTGAAGAACTATCACTTTATTTTGATACCAACTGTGAGAGCTTAAGCACTAAGAAAACTGTAAAGACCAATTGATCAATTTATTTGATCAATTTATTAACAAATTGACGTTATTATAAAGATGTTTACAAACTTTAGTTTAAGAAAATACAATTTTTAGGGTCCGTAGGCAAAACCAAGGACCCTTAAATTTTCCTGCGTGTGTCTGTCCGTCCGCCTGGTCACCTGCTCTCACGGCTACACCTTTCGTCCGATCACTTTGAAATTTGGCATGTATGTGTCTTGTACTTACCCACATATTTTTAAAATATAGCAACTTAAAAAAATATATTTTTCAAAAAAATTAGGGTAAAAAAACTTAAGGGTTAACATTTTTTTTTTTTTTTTTTCGACACCGTGAGGGGTATCATAATATGAAAGGGTACGTCGAGCTGATTTCAAAAAATATATAATTCTTTGGTTATAACTTTGATAGGGCGAGCGTAGGCAAGTTTGAAGTGGGTTTGAAACGTGCCCTGCATCTCGCTTATGTGAAGTGCAAAAAATCTCAAAAAAATTCCCAAAGTCCAAGAACCAAAAGTAAAGATACCACGTTTTGGAAATTTTGAAAAAATATTATTTTATTTTTTATTGACAAAATGCGTTTTTTTATAACTATGGTCTTTTCGATGTATTTATATGGTTGTAGTCCGGTTCAGTGGCAAACAAAATACTTTATCAGAAGTTTGTTTATGTGTTTTGAGAATATCAGACCCATAGGATAGTTCAGAGTAAGCTTTTTAGCATTTTAAAAAACACCATTAATAGGGTACTACCTTAACTATATAGGGTTGCCTACGGACCCTCGCTGTGTGCTGAGTAGCACACAGTTGACCTGTTTATTTAAAAAATATGAAACTTAAAACAGTATTACTTCAGTAAAACAGTATTAAATGGTATTAAACAGTATTAAAACAGTATTGCTTCAGTTTATTTCTTTTATCTGTCCTTTTATTTACTTCCATTCTATTCAAGTTTTTTTTTTTTTTTTAATGATTAACTTTGTTAGTACTCAGTATGCTTTAGCCATTAAATAATTTTTTTGATGGTTCGTAATATATAGTTTATCATTATCTTGACATTTCCTTGTCTCTAAAATAATCAAAAGCTTTGCAAATACTTTTATTCTAAGAACTAAGATGACCTTTAATATTGAATTACCTTCTTAATTATTTCTCTTTTGTCTCAGAAAATAAAAGCTATAATACTTTCTTTTTTTTTTAAAAAAAAAAAAGAAAAAAGAAGAGAAGTTTTAACCGATGAAATTTGACCTCTTGGGAAATTTTTGATTTGAAGTTCCAACTAAAAATTAAAAATTAAAAAAAATGAGGAAAATATTACATTTTTATTGCACGCTACAGTAGAACGCATTAGCCGTTTCATTAGTGAACATTTTGTGTTATTTTTCTGGTTAAAGAAGTTTGAAATTTTTTTTAAAAACCCCCTTAAGAGTTTTTTAAGAGGGGGGAGGGGGCATTTGTAATTTTTGCTTCTTAAATTTTAAAACTTAGAAGTATGGGAATAAAAAAAGAATGTTAATATTTTCCTCCCTTTTTTAAAAAAATAAAAAGTTTTTGTTTAAAAAAAGTTAGAACTTAAAATTAAAATGTTATCACGTGGAAAAGTTTCAGCGGTGAAAACTCGTCTATTTTTTACGAATGCAATATTGCTTTAATTTTCCAAGACACAAAAAAAAAAAAAATAATAATAATAATAATAATAAAGAAGGTATTTAAATATTAAGACATTTTAGACCTGTAGAATTGAAGGCGTTTCCAAAGATTTACAATTATTTTAGAAAACAAGGAAAATGTCAAGATAACGATAAACTGCATATTATGAACTATCTAAATATAATTTAATTACTTAAGCATGATTTAGGACTTATTAGAGGCAATTAATTAATGTGGCACATAGCTTCCTCGTCGCTTGTCGGCATACTTTAGTCATGTTTTGCTTTTACGACCCTTGTATTTATATTTTGCTTCCGAGCTTACCGAATGTAACGGAAGCTGTGTTATCGTTTTGAAGAACAAACATTTTTTAAGTCCCTGATTTCAAAAATTCCAAGACGGAAATCCGTTTCACATATCAGGAACATTTTTGGTTCCGTGTCGGTCTATCACTCAATTTTCACGAACCAACATACATTTCTTAGGAACTACTAGTATTTTAATGAAATTTGGATATTAGATCATAATTTGCCCATTGTTGGTCCATAAGTGTCAACCTTCTGTGCCTATTTACTTTTCTTCGACATGCGCACAAAACATTTATATCTTCAAAGTACTCAATTGATTTTTATTAAATATGGTTGATTTGTCAGAAGTAGCTCGCAGATAGCACCTGATTCATTTCAACTGTCTGCGCTCTATAACGTTTGCTAAATTGGTAATTTTATTCATGCAAAAAATAAAAACAATTATGAAAGATTTCAAAAACGGGGGAAGCCGATAAATAAATTAGACATTAGATATTTATTGGGTTGTAAAAGGGATCTTAATAAAATATAAACCAAATCAATAAAATTCGTTAAAGGACGAGTGGAAGCTATGTCCTACACTAATTGGCAGACTATTTTTTAATTTCCCTCTTTTTTAAAATTTTAGTCTCAATTTAGCAATATTGAATGACCGCATATGATATAAATTAACATTACTTTTGACAAACGATCCAATTTTTTTTTTTTGAAAATTGGATGAATACTTTATAAGAAATTTAGGAGTTAATAAAAAATTGTTGAGTGCAAGTGGAACAAAAACCAATTGGCCGAGAGGGTCGAATCTTATATGGGACCAACAATGGGCTAATTATGACTGCCTACTATTTTATATTAAAAAGGTAGTTTTGGCTATGCTTGGAAATAATTAAGATTAATGCAATAATATTTTAGGCCAAACTTTAAAGATCGTTTAATAATTTTCTCTCTTGATCTATAGATGTAATTGAATTAGTTTTGACAGTACCTCATATCGTGATATCACTGATATCGGAATACCACTGATATCGGAATTTAGTTGATTTATAAGTTATAATATCAAAGTAACCCCAAAATCTACCCCAAGCAACAAAGACCTTAATATAATCTAATTTACCTATTATATCAAAACTTTATTATTATTACTATTGAAAGGCGAAGCTCTAATAATGCCCTTAGATCGTAGCTGAAATATCTGCGTTAAGAGGCCAGAGGAATCGTTATCGGTTGAAAGATATCGGTCGGGAACAGAACAGTCAGTTTGTTCCCTCTGTACAAACCGATTTCTTGGAAGAGATATCTCTGCATTCACATCCGTCAGTCCTAGATCCGTCGTCTCTATTTAACACGCAGTGGGAGCAACAGATATTTGTTTTGTTTGTATGATTAGGAGTGTTGTAGAGAGAGAAACACTTTATTTACAAAAATATCAGTGATGCTGCCCAAATAGAATGGGTTGCCTAAACACACAGCGTACTGATCTATCGTGAGACATTACTTAAATAACAAAAATAATTTTATCTTCCATATTTTTAAATAATAAAAATTATTTTATCTTCCCGTTGAGTTTTCTTTTCCATGCATTTGTAAATTACTTACCTGAATAAACTGATTGATTGGTAATATGAGAAAGAAAGAGAGGTCGAATGAGGTTATAGAGAAAATGATCGAAATTTACAAGAAGAGGCATTCTCTTTGGAAGCTGCATCATCCAGATTACATGACTACAATTCTAAAAAAACTAAGTGATTAAAGAAATTACAGATGAAATAAACAAGACCATTCCTGATGCGACTTATGCTCCCATCAAAGGGAAGATAATGAACATGTGTACTTTTTTTTAAAAAAGAACAGAAGAAGGTGGACGCCTCAGAGGGGAGTGGAGGAGGGTCAAAGACATTCATGATCCCACATTATTAGGTCTTGGACCAACAAATGTGCAGCTAATCTCAGAAATGTTTTTTTTTACGTGTCAAATGATTTGAACCTGCCAGACTAGATCGCTGACGATGACAGACGATCGTCGGATGACCGATGTCAAGGCGTGAAGTCTGTCAGATACCTTTGCACGTTAAGGGGCGACGGCGCAGACAGGATCTGCCAAACCAAGTTTGGTTATGATATATGACAGATGTGGTTGGCCGACCAAATCTGTCGGAAATATGTGCTCGTGTGTGGCTAGCTATTGTCTGATTTAGCTGGAAGAGTCCGCATTAATTAGATATCTACGATTGGCAGCAGTTTTGTAGGTTTACGACCTAATAATGTGGGATCATGAATCATGAATGTCTTTGACACCTTTTCCACTCCTCTCTGAGACGTCCATCTTCTTCTGTTATTTTCTAAAATAAGTACGTTAAATCTATAATCTATATCTTCCCTTTGATGAGAGCGCAATTCACATTAGGAATGGTTTTCTTCATTTCATTCGTAATTTTTTCAATCGCTTTGATTTTTAGAATTGTATTCATGTAATCTGGATGATGTAGTTTCCAAAGAGACTGCCTCTCCTTGTACATTTCGATCATTTTCTCTAATGTATCCTCATTCGGCCACTCTTTCTTTCCCATATTAACAATCATCAGTTTATTCAAGTTAGTAATTTAAAAATGCGCGGAAAAGAAAACTCAACGGGAAGATAAAATAAATTATACAACACTCATATTCTTACAAACTTAACAAATATCTGTTGTTACTCACTGCGTATTAAGGGGAGACTACGGACTGACGGATGTGAATTTACTGATATCTCTTCCAAGGAATCGGTTCATTAGGGGGGGAACGGGTGGACAGGACTGCCAGATTTCTGCTCCCGACCAATATTGTTTAAACGATAACGATTCATCTCGTTTCTAAACGCACAGATTAGAAAAACTCACATCTGGTGCCGAGATCTGCTTGTTTATGCCCACCTAATGCTTATGACTCAAATTATAGGTAATTTTATTCACTAACCAAATTTTAATCTTAGATAACAAATACTTTTAGATTAGAAATATATTAGGTGGAAACATTTAATTAAAAATTAAACATCTTGTTTCAAAAAATGAAATGCCTAGGTGAATAAAAGAGATAAATGAAACAGGAGTAATTGTGTGAGGTTCCCTTGCGGGCAGGAACTGTCTAAATTTTGATATGTTTGAGGTTATGTAGGATGTCGAGGAGAGACCCCAGGTGAAATATAGCAATGTTGGGTCGGACATATAGGATGAGGGATTTCATACTGGACCCCTTCTTATGATGCTTCCATAAAACTTCATACAAACTCCATTTCATGTCTGTACAAACCAAATGGGGAAAAAGAAATTACACAATAAAAACAAAACTAGGGGAGAAAAAAAGACTGAATGGATGCAGAAATACACGTACCTACCATTAAAAATACCTCACCCGTAAGCAATAAAAATCTCACTGGGCTGGGTAACCAATTAAAAAACTATTGATGGCAAAGCAAGAAAAACTTAGTAAGAACATCGGGTGCCTTGCTTTGGATAAGATCAAACTTTTTTTATGGTACACATCTAATGCAGTAAAGAAGCCGCAGTGTATACTTTTCTTTTTCTTTTTAGATATAAATGAAAAAATTTACGTGGCCTTTATAGAGTACGTTTGTATTTATAACGCTCGCTTAGGAAGAACGATTTTTTTTTTATATACAACTATTTATAGATGAAACCTATAAATATTTGCATAAAAACATTAAGTTTGTCCCGTTCCTCTTTTAGTTCAATGTTACTCATTTTATTAGAAGTAATACTTATTCTTTGTTTGTTAAATAGTCTTCTCATCGATAGTTGTTGAGATATACTATTATTGTAGTTAGTTCTTCATTCATGCAGAAAAGACGTAGAATCATATATATTCATAGAACTTAGTATATTCAGAATGTATGTTATTCCAAGTCATTTAAATTTACTAAAGCTTTTAAAATGAGAAAATCCTTATCTAGTATGCTAGACTATTAATCTTGCTCATAATAGTAAGTACCTTTTTCGATTTTTCTGTGCGCGATTCTTAAACATTTTCTATCCCTACAGTATGATGATAGAGGTTGTAATTAGAGTGAATGCTTGGTCTCTAATTAAACTTTTGCTTCCGAGCATATACCGAAAATTTTATTAGGTCTCCGATTTCAAATTTTCCATGACAGAAATCTGTTTCAGACACCAGCAAATATTTTTGGAATCTCGTCATATTTTAATGACATTTGAATGCTAATAATTACCCCATTGTTGCTCCCATATAAGTTTCAACATTCTGCGCCTATTTGTTTCTTTTCTACTTTGGCACAAGTGTAGTGTTTTTTACTGGTCTTATATTACTTTGCTTTGTAAGTTTCATCGCACATTTCCGTTTCCCCAATTTTAAACCACTTCCCGTAATTCAATCTTCCCCAAATTTTGCACATAGATACAACTAAGGTGAAGAATACAGAATCAAAAAAAAAAAAAAAAAAAAAAAGGCGTCAAATTTATTTGCTTTTTAAGTTTCATCGCACACCTATTACCCCAATTTTGAACCACTTATCGTCATACAATCTTCCCCAAATTTTACACATAGATACAACTAAGGTGAAGAATACAGAAACCAAAAAAAAAAAAAAAAATAAAAAAATGGGGTCAAATTTATTTGCATTTTAAGTTTCATCGCACACATATTACCCCAATTTTGAACCACTTACCGTCATTCAATCTTCCCCAAATTTTGCACATAGATACAACTAAGATGAAGAATACAGAAACCAAAAAAAAAAAAAAAGTTGAAAATAAGACCAGTTTTGAAAAATGGCATTTTTATATTAATTAATACACCAATATCTTCAAAAGTACTCATCTGGTTTTTATGAAATTTTGATTTTAGTAGCCAGCAGATAGCTCAAGATTAATTTCAACCGACTGTGCTCTTTAAATTTTGCTACATTGTTAAAGTATCAATGTAGCAAAATAAAAAGAGCACAGTCGGTTGAAATTAATCTGGGGCTACCTGCAGACTAACTTTGACAAACCATCCAAATTGAATAAAACTCGGATAAGTACTTTTGAAGATATGGTGTGAAGATTGGTGCATGTAAATGTATAACTGTGCGAAAGTGAAAGAGAAACAAATGAGCGCAGAAGGTTAAAACTTTTATGGGACTAACAATGGGCTAGTTATGACCTACCACCAAAATTTCATTAAAATGAGACGAGCACTTTTTAAGATACTTTAGTACTTTTTTTTTGGTTCGCAAAAATTGAGAGACAGACACGGAACTAAAAATGTTCCCTCTTGTCTGAAACGGATTTATGCCTTAGACTCAAAATATTTTTGTTCTTCAGTAGATTACATAGCTTTCGTAACCTACGTTAAGCTCGGAAGCAAAATCAAAACAATTTTGACACGTGTAAAAATACGGGGGAAAATTTAATAAATTGGAGAATAATAGGTTGTAAAAGCATAAAAATAGAACGCGAGAAAGCTATGTGCCACACTAATTGGCAGAGAATTTTATCAAGAGTTCATGCCTTCTAAAGTTAAATAGAATATAATTAAACGATACTAGATTAAAATTGAATTAAATTATCTTTGAATTGGGGTAAAAATATAAAACATGAAAACTTTGTTTTCCTTTTTCCCAAGCTAATTAGCATATGCAGGAAAAATTCTCATGTTGATTTACTGATTAATAATAATCAGTAAAAATATGTATGTTTATCATGTGTTAATATTGTAATTTTGTTGTTAAATTCAATATACAAAATTGTAATATACAATTACAAATTGTACTTTGATATGTCAGTTCTAAATACCTAGTTATTAATAATACCGATGTGACACGTGACATAATGTAACAAGAGTCTTTATTTCCCTTGAGGAATCCATGATTCCATCTTTATTATTTTCTATTCATTTCACTTTAACATTTAAGCCAACAATGCAACAGAAATATCTTTGAAATACCGAGTTCGTGCTTAAATAGGTTCGCGTGGCTTTTGTATTTTGCCACTACAAATTAATTGCTTTATAATTCACTTGGATAAACATTAATTTAAATAATGGCTAAGCAATTGATTGCAACTACATTTTCTCTTGTTATTATTGTAATTAGTATCAAAGTGTTTTGTAATTAAACACTTTCTATGTAAAATTATACCGTAAATTTATTTGAGCGCTCTTCAATATATTTATTTATTATGATTAAATAAAGTTTTATTTTTTCGTATTATGTACTAGGTACTAGTAGTAGTCTAGTACTTCCTACTAGAACGGGAAGGATGAACCACTTGTTCGAACCATGCAATTAGGCCATTACTTAAGCCCTTTTTACGCCCCGTGGTAGAGAGGTCCGTCTACTTCACACATCGTACATTTGTACATTATGTTCAAGTTATGTATACGAGTATGGCGTGGTCATTAGTAAGCTATGTAAGCGTGCGTCAAAGAGTGGGGGCAGAGTCCCTATAAAGGGTGTTCCTCGCCCTGAACCGTCCGCGATTCATTGATGCAATTCAGAGTATCATGGCACGGGATCGAATCCACGACCTCGAGTTGCCTCGACTTATTGATAGCTGAGCGAGCACCTTAAGACGCTTGTCTACCCTGGTTCCCAAAAATTATTTACTAAATTGTTTGACATATTATACTCATATGCATGTCACCTTTTTTTTGTCTTCACTACAGCATTTGACCTTAATTTATACTTAAGCATAGTACATACTGGGCTCCCGGCTTGCATCACGACTGAATGGAATCCTGAATCCGGAATGTCACAGGACTGAGTATTTGGATCCCGTCCAAAATGTAATCATCTGACTCATTTTAGCGTGATAATGATTCCGAACAAAGAATCCCAGTGTTTACTAAGCTTTAGGCGGAGAGGCGGCATTACACTTTGATCCACTTTAGTATAGCTATGGTCGGCTTAAGATATGCCAGGTTTTCACGCCACTAATACCATCCATCACCATCCACTAATGCCCTTATCAGTAATATATTTGATTAGTGTGCATACAGTCCATATTTCAAAGCTTACTCAATTCTTAACATGCCCCCTTTTAACTTAACTTCGTTCTGCTTTTGGTGACCACTCTTTCTTAACCTAGTACATATTCCTTAATCCGATTAATTTCCTAACCTTGGGGAGCCAGCGTGACCGAGTTGCTCCAGGCACTCGCAGAGCTATCATTGAATCGAGGTGAATCAAGATCGCAGGTTCGATCCCGTGCAATGATGCTCTAATTTAAATAGCTCACTAATGACAACACCATACCCGCTTCGGTGGTGCCATGTACAGGTATAAATAATTTGGGAAGTGGCTGGAACCCTCCATCACAGGGTTAGTAAAATGGGCCCAATGTGGCCTGATTGCTAGGTTCGAACAAGTGGTACCCGTCTAACCCCTACTACTACTACTAACTCCCCAACCTTTGCCTAAGCCTAATCATTGTCTTGGCAGTGACAAACAAAATTAGAATGCTCTCTTATATAAACAGACACAAACTAAAAATTTCTAAAAATCAAAATAGATCCGTTGCCTATAGCAGTAAGCCATACAAATCTTTCTGTAAACGCAACTTCCCCTTCCACGATGACTTAAACGCTAGAATATTTAGTCACTGGACAACTAATGTAATCACTGGACTAACTAAATGTAATATTGTGCAAGCCTTGAATAGAATGTTGTTTGTAACCCTTTTAATTGTAATTTTGTTATAAAATAAAGCCAAAACAAAAGAAAAAGTATACTCAAAGACAAGCTAGCGTTAAAATATTTAAGATTTCAAGTTTTCGGTTGGTTGTTAAATTCAGGGCCACTTTGTGGGTTCTGTTGAGTATGATGTTGTGCAACATGAAGTGAGTTTATTTGTGTACAGCAGTGCCTCAGAATAGTGTTAAGTTTAGAAGTGGATGGAATTCATTATTTCTGTTTCATTTAGTATCTGTGTAAGGACTTGTTGGTACTACTCGTATAAATTACTTGTCGACTTGTCGTTTCTTATTACTTGAGCTTCACGGTCTTCTACTCAAATTCTTCAACCTTGTCTTATTAACTACTACCCTCAGTTTTTCCTTTCTTTATCTTATTCTTTATTCCACCTTATCCTACTTCTTTCTTGCTTAATGACTTATTACATCCTTATCTCGCTAGTTACTTTTACAGCACATTAAACTTCACTTTTATAGGAAATTCAGATTTTCCTTGCTCCTTATATTACTCGAAGAATTTTTGTCTCTATCCTTTTCCTTCTTACTTTATTATTTTTTACGTCCTTATCTTTTTTTACGAAGAGACACTCAACTACGCCTTACTCTCTTCTTATTTTCTAACTTTAAAGAATCTTCTTCGTTGCTCTGCTCCTTCATACTTCCATATTCTTTCTTGTCTTATAACTTCAGCACTTCGTAAACTCCACTTTCTTCACTTCTATTTATTTTCCCCTCTAGTTTATTAATCTGCAAATTCTATTTGAAGAATAATTTATTTTCAATTTGTCCTAGATGATAACCTCCTCTTTTATCCTTTGCAGTAACCTTCGAATGTATTTTTTATAATAGCAAGTACTATGCAAACTTAAAATATTGTTTACCTATACTTGAAGTAATGGTCATAATTCTATAATTGTGGCTGGTTATTTTAAATATCTGAGAATGTATACTATTTAAGTTTGTTTAAATTAAAATATTTTACCTGGTAATAATATTCATTATGCCACTACTTTTGGGCCTTTGAGAAAACATTCTATCAATATATCTCACATCATGCTGCTATAGCAATGGAAGTTCGTTGTGCCTGGAGTTTTTCATGCCACCAGGTAATGTTTTGAAGACAGTTAAGACCACCGACTTGGTTTCACTGAAACTGAAGGAAGAAATTTTATCATCGGAGCGGCCGATTTGGATGAACCCTCACTTGTTCTATGTAACTGTTTTTAATATTATCTGCCTTTAACTAATATTCGTTCTCAGTTATATTTAACCAGTGTCATTTAATATTCTTTTTATTTGAGTTCATCCTTAAAAAGAGAAATCATCAATGACCAATGATATTATCTTCATTAGTGCGTCATACATTGACATATTTAAGCCTTTAAAGTTGAGGTTTATTGAAATGTTTTTATAAATTAACCTTAAAACATTATTCCCAGCTAACCTCTACATTATTGGATTGGAATCAAATATTGACGTATTAGAAGCATTTTTTCAAGGGTGTTCCTAGAGGTCTTTGAGGTTTATTGTCAATTGTTTTTCACACAATTCCACCTCTAATTTTCCAAGTAGTAGTAGTTTTTCAATTGTAACACTTTTCGATTGTTTTTTGTTAAAGCATCTTCTAATAAAACTGTTGAGTCGGCATAACAACAATGGAGAACTACAATAAAGTTTATTGTATTCAATACAGTAAATTGATCTAACGGAGAATGGATGAGGGAAACAGTGTTTTACCCTTTGTTCTGGAGTAAGTTTTTAATTTGGTTGATTGGATAGTACGAAAGTTTCATTGGGTTCTAGGCTAGAGCAAGAGGTATAATACAAGAGTTGTATGATTCTCTGTGAACTAGCCCGGGCTATATTGAGTGAGGGCTTAGTGAATCCGTTCAAGTTCTAAGCTTTATTCTTGTTTCTCTCTCTCTTTCCCAGCTTACTTAGTTTTGTCTGTGGGCTTGGCTTAGCATCTATATACAATAGACTTGAATCCCGCTTTTCGTAATTACATCTGACGGCCTTTTATACAACATGTTCTCTTCTGTTCATTCTAACTTATTAAATCGGTGATCGCAGATAGACCTGTTTTGATTATAAGCAAGCCATACCTGTGCTGTGATAATATAACAGATAAGGAAAGCTTGTACGTCGCAGTATAGCTTAATCAAACATTAATAATCATTATTAGCGTAGAATGTGCATTTGCTATGACCAATCCTGTGTAATCTAGGGATCGAGGCCCGTTAGGGAGGGGGCCTGTTGCCGGGAGTCTCTGGCCAATAGCCGGTTAATTGGGGCAATTTTTGTGCGGTACGTTTTCCGTGGTAGCCGCTGGCACAAAACTATGAAGGTATTTTCTCTACGCGTGTGTCGAGCGACTATTGCAGCAGTTTAACAGTAGATAACAAGAAGTAGATGTAAACTGATCTTTTGTTGGTTTAATTATGATTGTTAAGCATTTTTTTAATGTAACATTATAAGTAAATATCGAAAATATGAAATGGTCTTCCAATTAGTGTAGCACATAGCTTCCCCGAGTCTTTTTACTACCTATTTTATAATTTATTTACCCCCTCCCCCCTCCCCTTTTTATTAGATCTTCCAAAATTGTTTTTTTTTACATAAATAAAATCATTTATTAAGCAATAATTAATATCCTGGGTTAGGGAGTTAGGGGTTAGGGACTAGCCATGGGTTAACATATAGGTGATAAAAAAGGAAATTGGAAGATGTGGAAGAGAAACCCGCATGTGGAAAAGAAACCGATGGGCGTAGAAGTTTGGAATTCATATGGGACCAAGAATGGGCTAATTATGTACCTTCCAAATCAGGCGTGTGGTTTTTAAGATATGTTAGTTCACAAAAATGTTGATGGATAAACCGACAAACTGGCAGATCGACTGATAGAAACGAGTCCAAAACTGTTCCCTGATGTACAAAAATAAATTTCTGTCAAAGACATGTTTGAAATCGGAGACAAAAATGTCACAATTCGTGTGACAAAATGTCACTTTCGGTAAACTACAAAACAAAAAATATATATGTCAAACCTGATTTACGAATTTAAATCGTTCCCACAACTTATTCGTAAAACGAATACACTTTATATGCTAGCAACTGTGAGCAGGTTGCTGCTATCACGCTTGTGAACTTGCCAAGGAAAATGCTATCATGCAAACTCAGAAGATAAATTTTTCGCGACAATCTTTGGAGTCTTGTCTAGGAAAACGTACTTTGCATATTAATGATTATATATATGTATATATTAGTGAACATTATTAGAGATGTCTCATTTAAAATTTTAAAATTATGTCATTAGCCACGTCTATTTTCCAAATCCAATTAGGAGCTTTGTTATAGTTCAAAAGTACAACTCCTACTTTCCTATAGGATAGTCAGAAGCTTTGTTGCTATTCAAATTTTAGAAAGCTTGCAAGGAGCATTCTGTCATTTATCATACAAGCTGTGGATCATAAGCTATTTCTTCTCTAAATATTTATATTTCTTCCAAGCTTAAAGAAGGTAGCGGAAGTATTGTGATTGTTCTGGAAAACAAATTTTATGTCTCCACATTCAAAAATTGCAAGACAGAAATCTGTTTCAGACATCAGGGAACAATTTTGATACCATGTCTGTCAGTACGGATCGACAGAACTGTTTCAGACGGATTTCTGTCTTGAAATTATTTAAATTGGATACATACAACATGTTCGTTTTTCAGAACTATCTCATAACTTCCGTAAGCTCGGAAGCAAAAAGAGGGAAACTAATATCAGTAAATCTAAGCGGGATCACTTTAAATAGTGTATTACTGGTTAGAGAAGGAAGAAACACATAGGGAGAAGAGCTACAAGGGAAGTGGAAAGGTACCAAGACAGAGGGGGAAGGAGGGAGAACCTACTCAAGGCTACGGACAGGCACAACACTCTTAACATATTCACTCTAACATAAATAATACAATTAAATTTACTTATGAAATAGAAAACGATAAACAATTAAATTACTTAGACATGACTATAGTGAGAAATATTGACGGAAGCTTATCAACTAAATGGTACTCAAAAGAATTAAAAAGTAACAGGATGCTTAATTATAAATCTAACCACCCGAAAAACACCATTTTAAATACGGTTTATAACATGATACAAAGGTCGATCAATATTACAGATACAATTTATATAACTATTAGACAATTGATATCCAATAAAAATAATAAAATCATTCTGGCATAAAAAATACGTGTGGTGTCGCGGGACACCCGGTAGGAACGAAATTCCTTTCGCTCTTCATTAAATATAAATTATAAAATAGAGTTTTTTTATTATAAAATCACAGTTCCAAAAGTAGTGTACCTTTGTATAAATAGTATATCTTTGAAGCGAGCGTCTTTCAATATAAATGTATTTTATATTGATAAAAAAGTTAATGATGAATTTATAGTTAAAGCAGATGGTTGTAGAGTGTAGAGACAAAAAAGAACTGTCCTCTCAGACTCCGTCGGTATTTTACTCCAATTAAATATTATAATAAAAATTATAAATCACTAACTCGCAAAAACTTCTGCTTGTATCAGGTTGACATTTCACATTCCGGTTTCAATTATACTATAGGTGATGTATACAAAGTTTCATTTAAATCGTTACGTTAGAACGTAAGATATCGGTAAAAAAAAGTTGTTATCTTAATTTTAATCGTTTAGGTCCGCTTTAATAAATTTAGCGATAATTTTCACTTCATAGCAGTGTCGGTGTTTGTTTTACTAAAAAAATGTATTTATTTATCAAAGTTGTTTATCTCATTAAATAGATGAAGTTAGCTTTTTTTCCCGTCCTTACGTTTACGCGAGCGTTGCGCGTGAACGCTTGGGTGGATAACGTTGTCTAACGAACTCAGCCTACGCATTAATAAAATGAACATGTGTACCAAATTTTATTTAACTCGGTCATTTTTTACTCAAGTTATCGTCATCGGAAGATTTCGTGACGCTTGGTTGCGTGACGGTAATTTTGGTCGTTTTTTCGGATTCACTCCCGGGCTCCAGAACGAGCCATAAGGAACTTCGTTCCAAAATTAAATGAAATCTACACAATAATGGGTTCTAATAGCATAATGTCACTAAGGTATACGCTAAGGTAGAGGCGAGGAAGCTATGTGTTTCACTAATTTGCAGACTTTTTTCTGTTTATAGATGATAAAAGTGTTTTTGTTAGTTATAAAGTGTTAGTTAGTGAGCTACAGTGGAGAAGGGTATGAGCGACAGTGGACAGGGTAATGGATGTCATGCGTTCATTATCTATTTAAGCATAACGATTTCAGAGTTAACATGGCGGAGTAGCTTACCTTATCCGTGCCGTATCGTTACCTCTCTCTCTCCCTGACACCAAGTTGAGCTAATCCCAAACCGAAACTAGATCGATTTCAACTTGACTCGAGCTTTCTCTATACAACTCCCAACATCGTTCTTCCCTACTTCTGTTTTACGTCGTTCTGTATATTTTAATGCTCTTTCAATTTATTTCAGTTGAATTTGTGTCGGTTGAAGCTCTATTTACTGATAAAATAACAACGTAGCTCAGAGGAGCTACTTATAATATTTGTTCGAAATATTAATGATTTTGTTAGATCCTTGATTTTGTTAGAATCCGTTATCTAGATCTGTCTCTCAATAGTAACACAAACAACTCTTTACTACATCCGATCTTCTTCTTTTGATTAGAGATAATATATTGAAGTCCCGCATTATCTAATTTCATTCTTTTAAAATACACTTCATTAGTCAACAGGTAATTGTATATCAATCTCGAAAACTAGATGTTTCTAACTTGCCTACTCGATCGGTTTCACAAGAACTCTCCAATCTTCTCGTTCCGAGGCTCGACGTCTTTACTCCCGGACCCCTTATACTCCTCAAATCCTCTTCCACATCCTATCTCTGGATAATTGGTTTGAGATCCAGTCAAATCCTAGAAGGATAGTAGTTTACCTTAACTGATCCCTTTTATATTGTAGTATATTGCCCGTTTCTCTTCTCAGATACTACATATCTATCAGTAACTTTTATTTGTTGGTAAAATATCAAGACCAATAATCAGAATGTTGTGTTTTAAATGTTTAATTTTCGTTTATGCTGTCCTTAATTATGCAATACTACCGCTGGCTACGTAACTCTGCTTAATATGTATTAAATACTGAAATATTTTGACATAATGAACAGTATGTGTCAGTCCCTAAAATTATTACTACGTTCTCATGAGTTTTCAAAACCGTTTTGAAAATAGTTTTGGTTTCAAACCGAAAGTGTTGCCATGAGGAGTTTTCAAAACAGTTTTCACAACAATTTTAAAAACTCTGACTAGTTATAAAACTAGGTATTAGTCTATAATACCTATAATAACTAGTATTAGTCAGGTTATCATATCTCTGCTTATCATACTTCAAAAATAAAAGAACAACAATGAGTTTTTCCTATCAAAATAATAACCGCATTTCCTACGTAAATTCACAGTGGCATTGTGTTTTATACCACTTTTCATCAGTCTTAAAATTACACAATTTGTATAAATGATTAGATCGACATACTCGGGTCTTGAAAGGTTTGTTTACATTCAGAGAGAGATCAAGATTTAGGTTTTATAACCTTCACCCGGTAAACGTTCCATAAATCGTATTCATATTTTCAACACAGTGGTCTATTATGACACCAAAATAAAATTAACACTAGTGCACTACTCAGATTTCCATCGCTTCTTGGTTGACCTTAATGATTTCTAATGGTGCGTTCAGAATCACTAACCGGTCGATCGATCGACCGGCAGTTTGTTAAGGGTAGTGTCATGGCGGTCTGAAATAATCTTGTTTCCAGACGGGACCGGTAAAGAGCAGCAATCTTCCGACAAGGTTATACATAAAGAGAGGTTATAAATTGGTTAATGTCACTTGCTGTTGGTGTAAGGTACGATTTCTCAAGTGCATAAACTACTGTTATTGTTGTGGCACCCCCTTCCTTTTTCCTTCTACTAAAAAATCAGATTATACATATCAAATATGATTTTAAGCCACTCTTCCCTCCTGAAACTTCGCACCACACTGTTCACATCGATAAAATCAACTCTTCAATGTATAAATCCTACAGATATAATCTATCAAAAAAAAACATGTTAAAACATAAAAACGAACTGTTTGACAAAGCAATATAATCTCTTAAGTGAATAAATAAAAAAAAATTGTGCTTACAAGCGATTCTCGACCGCAGTTTGTTACCTACTTAACGGTATCCATAAAATGTTTAAAAGTAGGAAGTAGGATTAACTAAGTAACTAACTACTAGGACAAAGGAATGTCACACTTTTCATCGTTCAGTTTTGATATATTCTGATTATGTCACAAAATTACCCACCAAATACATCTCATTTATATAAGAAAGTAAAAAGATAGGTAACAAAGTAAAATAGTGTTGATAAAGGTCCATGTTTCAAAAAACTAAAAATTAAAAAAGAATTTTAAAGAATAGCAAAAAACGATGCAACAAGAGACACAACATTTTCAGAAATTACTAATGGATTTGGTCGAAGCGGTCGCAATCACTCGGGTCGACCACTAAATCAACCAAAAGTTTTACGTACGTGGTCGGTTGTTTAGGTTGGTCTTTCCGGACACACCTGTTGCTTCTCGGACAGTCTGGTTTGTGATTTCGAACGCACCCTAAAGGCGAAGATACACGATACACATGCCGTCAAATTGGGGAAGTAGCTTGCATGTCAAAGAGGGTATTTGCCAGTAACTGGCATACCAAGGATATTTCTTAAGTTTTTATCTGCTTGCTTGCCAGCTACAGGCATGCTATTTAACATATCCACGTGCAAGTAGCTTGCACGTGAAACAGCTGACACTTTTTTGTTCAAGCTACAGGCATGTGTATTTCAGCCATAAGGAGCGTGAATTTTCTCATGGAATAGGTTACATGTGTGGTATTATTCAATAAAATTATTTTAGTTGCTTACCACATTGTTAGTCAGTCAACTTGTTTCTTGTCATGGCCAAAATAACCTTCTATACGAATATAACCTTCCTAATTATTTCTAAGGAACGTGGTTTTCTCGTGGAATAGGTTACATGGTGTTATTCATTAAAATTATCTTAGTTGTTTCTTAGTTTTTCTTTATTTGTCAGTCGATTTGTTTCATGGAATGTTTTATTCTATTAGCTTTTTGTACTTTTAATGTATTATTTAACATCTTTCTTCCACAATCATGATATAATGTATATTTATCTACGATTGATACGAAATATAAACATTATATCTTTGTTTAGATGCGTAGAAAGTGATTATTTACGTACTTGTATTCATTGTGCATGCGCGTCTCATAGTTCTGATTAATTCCTCTTCTTTACCACACTAGTGCGGTAAAGAAGAGGAATTCTTCAGCTTTACGCACGATTAGTGAGTTTGTTTACATTTATCAAAACTAATTTGGTGTTCTTTTATTAAAGTAACTGTTTATATCGAGTTTTTAGTGTAAAACAATGAGTGAATCAAGTGACTTTGACGAAAATGTGAAGAATAATAATCCTCCAGAAATAATTAATTCGGCAAAAAATACAACTAATAAATTAATGCCATCTTTATCAAGAGAGAGATACGAACTTACATACAGCAAGTTTATTTGTTTCTGTATTTATTATTTAAATCTAACAATCGTAGATAAAGTACGGTACGCAACTCGTGCGAAAACGGCATTTTGCATTGCTCGTGTGGTTTTACCACCCTCTCTATCGCTCGGGTGCAAACTCCACACTCGCATGCAAAATGCTACTTTCCGCACTCGACGCGTAATGTACTATTACATAGTAACAAACTATATTTGAAACTAATATATTATATTGTATTTATTTATCATTTATTAATTGTGTAATTCAGCACAGTCAATGCTATAGCTGCTATATAGCCCTACATAATGGATGTAGCTCCTCTGCCGTTTGATATAGCTAGGCAAATGTTTCATATATAAGAATGTTATAATAGGCGATATTTAATACTAAACAAATAAGTCGTAATATAAAGAAAATCCGTACGTAGTAGAAATATACATTGTAAACAGCTGATATATAACAGAAATAAAGTCGTACCTCCTTATCTTTTTCCTCGTCAAAGAGTTCTATAAAAAGAGTGCTGTTACCTTGAACAAACTTTGTAAGATATTTATCATTGCGGCACTACTCTAGATTCGTTTACAGAGACTAAATCCCTATTTTATTTTACTAAAGTGAAAAGCGAGAGATACTCACATCTTTACCTATTTATACTTTATTTTACCTGTTTATTTATACTTCTGAATTTACTGAAAACATTCTTTCAAGTTATCTCTGCTACTGATCTCATGTTTTCTTTTTTAAACATTTTTTCATTTTTTTGTAATGAAAATAAAATAAATAAAATAACATAAATAAACTAAATAAATAAAAATATAAAGCTCCCTTATGATCAAAAGAGATCATCTATGAAAATAAAACTCAGATCTTTGACAGTAATGTTACAACAGTCTCAGTGTAGACTGTAGACGTCAGAAATATGTAGAGTAAGAGAATTCACGACTTGATTATTAATTATCTTGGTGAAGCCAGGTTTACACGGTTGAAGTATACTTGGACCAAGTCAGCTTTGACTCTACTTTAATGCTACTTGGATCGTGTAAACAGAGTATCAAAGTCAATTTTGACATCCAAGTTGAGTTGGATGGGCCCCACCTTTTAATCAAAGAAGACTTTGATGACAAAAAAAAGTGGCGCCCACCTGACAAATTATGAGAACGAGCTGTTAAAAAAAATCGGTCCGAGACAACTCAGACAAACTTTCTCATATATGAGTTTATAATTACTTAGCCCAGTGTTTCCATTTATTAGTTTTCAAATGTACATTTAAATATTATTGAACATTTCATCAAAATTTATCATAAAAATAACTTCTCCTGGTCGGGGAATCGAACCCGGGCTCTCTCCGTCCGCGTTTTAAGCTAATATCTCAGGAACTAGATTTTTCCCGGGAAAACGGCTTATATCGTTGGATTCGTATTCAAATGGACTACATTTTAGAATTTTTTAATCAAAATCGTCGGAACCGTTTTCGAGAAATAATTTTTTTTCATGTTTTTTCAGAGTTTTTGGGGGGTAGCGCCCCCAAATTTAGAGCTAAAATTCATTTCTCGATTTCGCCTCGGGGTATGATTTTTCTGAACATGTATGCCAAATTTCGTCAAAATCGGCCATAGTTTGGGCTCCAGGCGTCTGCACAGACGACAGACAGACGACAGACGACAGACAGACATTTTTTAAAAACCACTTTTTTGGACTCAGGGGACCTCAAAACGTGTAAATCCATCAAAATCTCAAAATCGAATTTTCGCGCCATCACAATACTTTCTCTTTATATGAGAAAGTAAAAATGACAATGTTGTCCCGGATTTTGTGTGCAAGAAGGTTATCTATCAAAACTGTTTTAAAACTTAATTATTACAATTTAACTGAACATTTTTAGAGGGAAATACATTTCACACAATCTATCTTAACCTCTACTTTATATTTATCAAAGTTCTACCACTTGAACCGTGTAAACCATGATTCAAAGTTCCACAAACACTTGGACCAAGTGGATTTGATCAAAGTTTCTTGGACCAAGTATACTTGGATCCTGTAAACCATGCCTCAAAGTTCCACAAGTAGTAGTGGTTAGACGGGTTTGCTCGAACCTACCAATCAGGCCACGTTGGGGCAAATTTTTTATAACCCCGTGGTGGAGAGCTCCAGCCACTTCCCACATTATACCTGTACATTGTACCGCCGAAGCGGGTATGATGTGGTGTCATTAGTGAGCTATTCAAATCAGAGCATCACGGCACGGGATCGAACCCATGAGCTTGATTCGCCTCGATTCACTGATAGCTGGGCGAGTGCCTAGGGCACCTCGGCCACGCTGGCTCCCTCAAGTTGTGTTACTATCGAAACACGTCTGTTTAATTATAAAAATTTTGGTCACAATATCGGTGTTACTTTTTTTAACCTCTCTAGTCATAATTATGAAGTGGTACCACAATATCTCAGTCTAAACAACCAATTATTTGTTGGAAGAACAACTATTTGCCTAAGTAAATTAAATAACAATATTTTTAAGTCCTACGTTCAAATATATTTTTGTAAACAATTTTTATTAACACCTGCTAATAATAATGTAATTACAATCACGCTTACAATGACCTTAAACGCGAAAATAACACGTTAATCTGCCATATTGTTTCCTACTTTCTCCGGTACCTCTTTTGATTGTTACTCCCCTCTGTTTTTTTTTTTTTTTTTTTTTTTTTTTTTTTTTTTTTTTTTTTTTTAGAATATAAATAGATATAATTATTTACAAATTCCTTTTTCTAAATACCTATTAGGACAAAGGAATGTTTAGTCCAATGTACTTTGGGACAAAGGAATATCACACTTCTGCTTTTAGAAGGGGGGTTAACACTCAAAATAAGAACATTCGGGAAACTTTCTTTAGATTGTTACTCCCTTCTGGTTTTTTATAAGGGGAGTAACAGTTTTTCTCCTATATAGTAGTAGTAGTAGTCTAGTACTTCCTACTAGAACGGGTAAGGAATGTTTAGTCCAATGTACTTTGGGACAAAGGAATATCACACTTCTGCTTTTAGAAGGGGGGTTAACACTCAAAATAAGAACATTCGGGAAACTTTCTTTAGATTGTTACTCCCTTCTGGTTTTTTATAAGGGGAGTAACAGTTTTTCTCCTATATAGTAGTAGTAGTAGTCTAGTACTTCCTACTAGAACGGGTAGGACGAACCCCTTGTTCGAACCTTGCAATTAAACTCTCACTTAGGCCCTTTTTACGCCCAGCGGTAGAGAGTTCCAGCCACTTCACACATCATACATATGTACATTGTACCGTCGAAGCGAGTATGATGTGATCAATAGAGAGCCATATAAATCAGAGCGTCACGGCGAGGAATCGAACTCCATCTCGTTCCACTCATGATTCAGTGATGGCCGAGCAGACGTGGTTTAACCCACACGGCCACGCTGGATCTCCCTCTCCTATATAAGTAGTATATTTATAGATAAAGTATAGTGATAGTGTACGATTTCGATTTTTATATTCGAACTGATTTACATTTTTATTTTAAGACCGATTTATATTTTCATGGCTTAAAATAACAATTTTCTAGTATTACACTTAGTCATTTAAACCTTACTTTAACGTGAATATTCCATGAATTCACCTAGAATAACGTACAACTTTCATGGCTAACTTCAACTTGTATACTGTATGTATTACATTTTTTTTTTTTTTAATAAATAAAAACAGGTTTATTGAGCATAACAATAAAATAGTTTTGTTTATAGCTAGTAATTGTCTTTTTGAATTCAAAAAAATTCTTTTTCTTGTTCAATATACACTTTTGAATTGAGATTTTTTTATTTTTTTAATGTGTAACATGAAAGGGTTCTATTTTACATTGCTCAAACTCGTTTTATTGAACTAAGTAAGACATTTGGTAAAGTTTTTTTACCATTTAACCTTTGTAAATGATCCATTTTATGGCGGGTAATCTTTTGTAAATGGTTGAATGTTCAAATTCTAAATCACAAAATTAGTAGGCGAAGTTTTACATATTTCATTATTTTATCAGTTTAATTTTTATAAAATAAAACTATTAGTATCTAATTGGCTTGGGGTTTATACTGTCTGTATTGATCTCTTGCTTATAGCAGCAAAGTTCATGAAGGTTCAATGCAAAATTTAATTATTTAAGTTGTTTTAATGTTAGGTTCCATTCTTGCTGATGTTTTTATTTGTATATTTGTATGCATAAAGTGAGTTGAGTTGTACACTAGGTCATCTATTTTCTTTGCTGACCTTGTATTATTGATTGATTCTTGTTTTTTTTCTTTTGTAGAGGAAAACAGTGTCATTGTTTTTGTTCTGTTTTTCCGTCTAATGATCTAAACAAGGTGACTTTGAAACCTTGAATTGAAGATTAAGATAGGATTACTTCTAATCCATAACATTTTTTTTTCTTTTTTCTTTTTCTTCATATTTATTCTTTTTTTAGTCCTTTAAATCATGTTTAATCCTCCTTTCACTTTTTATTTCCTTTTGTTTCTTTTTGTGTCTTATCCCTCCTTACTGTGTAATTTCTTTTTGTTTTATCCATTTAACCTTAAGATTTTTATCGAATAATAAAAAATTTGTTTTCTTATTTGTTTAAAGGACTTTTGCTTATTAGTTTAACCAAAAGAAAACAGATGCGTTACTATCATTCTGTTCTCCTGGATAGAGGGGGATAAATGTTCCTCTGCTAAAGACAGTTCTGTTAGAGAATGTCAATTCTATTAAAAGAATGGATTGTAAAATAGACTCAGGGAAACACTGATGCAACAAGTCCATGATTTCCACAACATAAGTTCTTCTAATAGAATTCTTCAACCAGTAAATACTTATATAACAGTAAGGGAGGCTATCTGACTCCCTCCTCATTCACGTTTTCTCCCAACAAGGCCTCTTTAATCTCAAAATACCAATATATTTTTTCAAGTAAGCAGAACAAGGTCAGTGACAGTCGAACTATTTTTCCAAGTAAGCATAATAAAAATTATTAACAAGGTCAGTGACAGTCGAACTATATTAATGTGAGATATGGAAGCGTCTATGGAGTTCATCTTAAGGATTTGTAAAAGTGTCTCTCCACGTAAATTCAATTAGCCTGTTTATGCAGTGATCTTCATATTTTTACACCCTATATGACCCAACTAAGTACTAACAGTAAATTCAAACTTTTTATTAGCAAAAGCAGCTTCCAGCCTTCATATAAAGCCATCATCAGTGCCGATATGAGGAAGAAGTGACAGTCGAACTATATTTATGTTTGATGTGGGAGCGTCTATAGAGGTCATCTTAAGGAATTGTAAAACTGCCTCTCCACGTAAATTAAAACTTATTATTAGCTAAAGCAGCTTTAGCCTTTATAAGGCCATTATCAGTGCCGGTATGCGGAAGAAGTGACAGTCGAACTATATTTATGTGAGATATGGAAGCGTCTATGGAGGTCATCTTAAGAAATTGTAAAAATGTCTCTCCACGTAAATTCAAACTTTTGATTAGCTAATGCAGCTGTCAGCCTTTATAAGACCATCATCAGTGCCGATATGCTGAAGAAATAGAGTTACATTAGTAACAGGAAATAAGTGAAAGATGTGTCTACTTCATTCGACAGGATTCGTCCAGAGTGACGCTGGTTGCGAATCAGGTTCAGGCTCCGATAACAGGCTCGTGATATGTCAGCTTGAGGAAAGCTGGAGATGGCCGCAGTGGGGGAAGGTAGAAATATCCGTTGTCGCAACGTAACGTAAACACAACAAGGAGTTGTCCTATGAAGATATAGCGTGCTTGTTTATGGCCATGGAGAGTGTTCATTTAAAATTAAAACGTGAAAGAATTGCTGTTTATGAAATTAATAAGTTAAGGAATACCAACACTTGTTTAAGCAGTTAAACAAATTGTAGGGAACAGGCAACATTTCTTCCTATATTTAGAATGGAAGTGAATTAATATTAATAAAATAAATCCGAACGAAAAAAATCGAACAAGAATCAAAGACAAGAAGTAGGTATTTGTATATAACCAAGTAAAAGATTTCATAAACAACTACAAACGCCAAAAAAATAAACAGTAGTTTGTAGTTACAGTACAGTCCGTGCACGCTGATAGCAGTCAGAATATGAAACAAGAATGAACAAAACATTTCGGTAAAGCCTCTGACCGAACCCTGCGCGCGCATCCAGTTTCCTGCTTCCACTATGGCCATCCTGCTTCAACTAGCTTTTTAATTCTCGCGCTTCTTTACTGAGTCTGAACCTGATTCGGAACCAGTCACCGTGGCCGTACCCTATGACTCTGGGTCTTATGGAAAGCTGCTCCGACACTTTATGTAGTTTTTCCCTAGTTCCCAGTTCATTGAAATGTTTCTGATAGGTATTAGTCTTGTAATCTCATGATATTTTTAATCGATTTTAGTTAAAACTCACGAATTATTCGGTTACAATAATATCTATTGAATTTCAGAACTAAAAAAAAATAGACTGCCAATTGGTATGGCACATAGCTTCCTCGCATCCTATCACGTACATTATTAATTTCATATTTTATACATTTACAAGCCATTATTGTTTAATTTGTTTAATGGTTTCCTCCGTTTTTTTAATCTGTCAAAATTGTTTTGATTTTATACTTGAATTAAAGTATCAATTAAGCAAAAGTTAAAGAGCGCAGACGGTTCAAAGTAATCTGGGGCTATCTGCGGGCTACTTTCGATAAACTATAAAAGTTTCATTCAAGTCAGATAAGTACTTTTGAAGCTATAGGTGTAAATTAATGTATGTTTGTGCGCATGTGGAAGAGAAACAAATAAGCGCAGAAGGTTAAAACTTATATGGGACCAACAATGGGCTACTCATGACCTACCATCCAAATTTCATTAAAATTGGACGTGTAGTTTTTAAGATACGTTGGTTCGCAAAAATTGAACGACAGACCGACAGACCGACCGACAGACACGGAACCAAAAATGATCCCTGATGTCTGAAACGGATTTCTGTCTTGGAATTTTTGAAATCGGAGACCTAAAAATATTTAGTTCTTCAGAACCATCACATAGCTTCCGTTACCTTCGGTAAGCTCGGAAACAAAAATCATTCAAAATAAAATCGATGGAGTTGTTGAAAATTTCAACCTCTTAAAATGTATAGGGGAAAATATCTACAGGTGGTTGTGCGTGAAGCACCTGTTTCACAGGGAGTGTCATATGGTGCTAATTATTATTGATTGAACACTATCAGAATAAACCGAAAAAAAACTTTAAACTTTAAACATTGTTTAGAGCTAATTGAAGCAGCGATAAATGTTATCTGGGTATCCATTAACTTTTTTCATGACGTGCTTATCTAGGAACGACTATCTTCAAATGTCTTTACTTAATAGTGTGGGTTTGTTTTGCGGTGAAGTTGTGCATTAGTAAGAGTTTATATTATAGGGCCAAGGTAGACTATAAAAAATATACAGCTTTGAAGGGTGGACTTAATATAGGTCACGGTTAATCAATTAACTAAAAGAAGTCAATTTCATGTGGAAATCAATCATGTAAAATAAAACGCCATCAGGATAAGTTGAATTACATTTTTACAAGAGGCAGTGTAAAATTGCTAGACGTCAAATACCTGCATAGTTCAACTACAGTTAATCAATTATCAAGACAAAGCGTTTTTTATGCGGTATTGAATTATAGAAAATATTTTGCGATTTCGCTAACCACTCGCCGGTCCCCAATTATTATTACTAATGCGTATGTTTTATAAGCTGGATCAGAAGTAAATATTTAAGATACTGTGAACACTTTTCCTTCAAAAATTTCTCCAATATACCTGTAACTTCCGGAAGTTCAAGCAAAGGTTTTTTTGTGGAATAAGCCCCTGCCAACATCTGAGGGAAACCTCCAAGTTCTTGGTTCAAGGTTCTTGGCCCTCTCAATTCTGTTAGCAAACTTGGCTTGGACTGGCTACAGTGTGCCCTTATACAAATTTGGAGGGAAAAGTAAAGGTAGATAAGGTATGCAGCTCTCTATGTGTGTTTCGCCCTCTGAGTCAAGTATTTGGAGGTCATTTTGTTTTAGTATATTATTGAAATGAAGTTCCTTATTACAATAAGGAACTTTCAACGTTACAGCGTCTGGAGCCCGGGAGTGAATCCTAATATGGTCGTTTATTTTAACGAAATCGACCGTCACAAAATCGACGGATGACAGTAACTTGATTAAAAGTTGACCGATTTAGTTGAAATTTGGTACATATGTTCATTTTACCAATGCGTTATGCACTCAAGCATTCGCGCGCAACGCTCGCGTAAACTTATGCTTCTACTGTAACATTGGAATTTTAGACTGGGAAACAATTCTAACTTCATCTATTGAATGAGACAAACAACCTTTTTAAATATTTTATTTTTTTAGAAAAACTGACACCGCTGCGATGTGTAAAAGATTGTTAAAACTTTTAAAATGGACCTAAGCGTTTAGTAGAAAGAACAACGATTAATAAACATGCATACACATCGTTCGCACCGACACCAAGCTTTAGGACGGACACGGACACCATTACCACCACACATCCCATATCTCCCAAACAGCTAAATTTATCATTACATCTCCCTCATGCTGTATTATGTCATTTACATACCTACTTATTCAATTGCAGTCACCTCAATTTAATTACTTAATTGGGCCCTTGTTCACTAATCCCATATTTAGTTCTGCCACTGCACACAATAGTGTACAGCGCGCCGAAGCAAATACTGATCAATTAAATACTGTGATAAATTAAATCATACTGGGAGCCATGGTAAATGGTTGGTTAGCCATGTACTCGTAAATCATGGAAGTGCCAAGGCATGGGATCGAACCGTGACCTATTCCTTGATTCATATAAATGGCCAATGGCCAAGCAGATGTGGCTGTAGATTTGGCAGCACGGCTACTCTGAAACACTTTAATAGATCTAAGATATCGTATTAAGGGAATCATTTTTTTCCACTTTCTTATTTAAAAAAAAAAAAACAACAATATTTGTTATGCAGAAATGAATTTAAACACTTTAGCCGTTTGGTTATCGTGCTCACAAACACATTCGCCATCCTGTTTCAACAAATATTTTGAGTAGATCAGAACGTAGCTTCTTCAATGTACCCCCCTGCAAAGTCTTTGTCTTCAAGTTTGAGTTCAAGCCCTCCGGGAATGGAAGAAAAGTTATTTCGATCGGAAAGACAGAGGCTTCCTTCGAGAATGCTCCCTGCAGTTGTTTCGAAACTTTTCCCAAAATCTCTGACGTGATCTTCACCAGAATTGGTACACCTCCAGTGTAGCAAAACTTACTCAAACTGCTAGCAGAAAAGTTGAAATTTCTTATCAATGCCAATGCTTTTCTTTAAGTAAGAAAATAAATATCTAAGGTGACCGCACAAAGACGAAAAAAGATAACCATTCTTAAACAAATAATTATTAGGTTTTGTAATAGGCCTTTGCTGCAGTCGTGCGAATTTGTATTGAAAGCCACAAATATGAATTATTTTATCTTTACATTTCTTAATTATCTTGTGTATATTATTCATTATTATTGTTTAATTTTTTATAAAATGATTTAGTGTTGAATTTTATTAATTATTTGTTATTGTTTCAGGTTATATAAATGTTTAAAAAGGATATTCAGTTAGTCATCCACTCAGTTCATGTACATGTAAGTCAATCATTTTATTATTATTTTTTTATATTAAATTTTATAATCCGATCTTAAATTTGATTACATTGTACATAATATGTATCCTGGTCGATATTATTTTATTTAATAGGTTCAAGGAAGATTTAAATTTTTATTTAAATCCTATATAGAAAATGTATAAATCTAGTTAAGTATACATATCCTCTGAGATTGCTAATTGAAAATTAAGACGTTTTAAACCCATTAAGGGTACAATTCTCAAGGGAGCTGCTCATGAGAGTTATTTGTAATTATAAGTTGTTAATAACTCCCCTGATAATACATAACATTCTAGCGTACCATTTTCTTGAAAATTAACTCCATTAATCCTATGCTTTAAAATAAATTATACATTACTTTTCAGTGTCATAATATTTGCTAAGCTTAGCCTGTGGGAGGATAGTAGAACTAATTATTATTAAGAAGTCCCAATTTAGCTATTTAATTCCTTACTTGTATGTATATTTTATCCCCAAAATAAGTATAACATTTAATTTCATGTTCTTATTTACTCTGTTACTTCCCTTATAAAAATAGAAGTGTAATACACCTTTGTCCCAAAGTACAGTGGAATAAACATTCCTTAGGCTTAATAGTTGTTTAGAGTAAGGAATGTAGAAATGGTTTTGTCCAGTCCATTTATATTCTAAAAAGCATAGGGGAGAAACAATCTAAAGATGTATCCTTTTCTCTTGGTAGTGTCGAGAATGACCAAATGGATTTTCATGATTTCCTTTGTGAACAAGCCTGTTTTAGTGTCCTCTCTGCCATAAGGTTGATTTTGTGTTAGTCACTCCCAGGTAAATCTTTTTCTTCATTTGGACCTCTTTTTGGTCTGGCTTCGTTACAACTAGCCGGAGAAGACAGAAAAAATCAGTGGCATTGAGAAAGTGTTATTAATCTTTGATGTCTATGAAAATAATGATGTAATAAGTTTAAAAACTGAATTTAAGTAATTTTTATAAAAATATATATTGTAAAGAACAATACTTCTTACCATGCAACTTCGTTGCTTACATAATTTTTTCAATTCGTTTTTCGTAGAACGCTGCAGCAAAACATTATCATTTTGAGAATTACCTTCTCTCAAACCTTTACTTACTTATGAAAACGTAAGCATTGGGGGAATTTCCTGCTCCCAAACTTTTAGTACCTCTTGAAAACAATCATTGAGAAAATTACCTGATCCTAAACCTTCTTTAAGTTATGAAAATATTACCATTTAGAGGATTGACCTGCTCAGATTGAGCCATGAAAACGTAATCGTTGAGAGAATTTTCTGTTCCAAAGACGTCGTTAGTTTGTAAAATTGTAAAGAATTAAGAGTAAAAGATAAGTTTGTAAAATGAAGTGGATTTTCCAACAAAATTCTTCCTGAGATACTTTTTTTTACGGATTTTCAAAAATGTTTTTTTACATGAAAAATTCATTTGCACTAATAATTCTTTAAAGATATTACAAAAATGAAACTATTTATTATAATAGATAGGGCATTTGCAGAATTTTTCTTTTTTCAGAAGAAAAGGTTCTAGAGGTCTTTCTTTTTAGCTAATTATATTGATGATAATTTCCTACAAACTACCATTACAAATCGGACCGAGACAACTCAGACAAAATTAGTCTGACAATACTTAGCCCAGTGTTTCCATTTATCAGTTTTAGAGTTTTCGTTGGTATATTAAATTAATATTGAACATTATATCAAAATGTATCCCAAAAATAACTTCTCCTCGGTGGGGAATCGAACCCGACCTCTCTCCATCCGCGTTTAAAGCTATTTTCTCGGGAGCTAGATTTTCCTTGGGAAAACGGCTTATATCGTTAGATTCGTATTTAAATGGACTAGATTTTAAAATTTGTTTTATCAAGTAGTGAATTACCCTTGTATAAATATGTATTAAATAACTCTGCCTGTTTCAGGTCTTAAGGGAATAAATAAATATATATATAAATAAATATATCTATATGCGACATTTCTGCCCCACTTGGCCATTATCAAGCCTACTAATCTTTTAGAACATCCAAAAAATGTCTTACTTAATTTTGGAATAATCCTAAATTATTCAACATCACGGTACTAACTTTGTCACCAAAACTTATCCATATACTTGTCATAAAAGGAATAATTCTTTAAAAATACTCTTTTCGAAGAGAAAATTGTCTACATATTAAGAATTCTTCTTGCAACTCAACAAGTTCTTGGATGAAATATAGATTTGAAAAAGTATGATATACCTAGGCTGCTTGAAATTTTATAAAATGTTAAGAATATTATGATTTTTTACAACTAAGTAAACTCTAAATTTGCATTTACTCTAAAATTATTATGAATACAGATGGCAAAACAACATTTCCTGTCCAGGAAAGTTAATGGGTGCAAAAAGACTGTCTCACCCGCGAAAAGACAGAGTGAGACTGTCTTTTAATCTGTTAAGATTACCTCTATCAACGCTGTAATTCCTAGACATACTGTTTTGCCATCTAATCTGACCATAGAAGTATAATGCGTCGTTCACATTAGTGAGAGAAAATCTGTGCTAGTGGACTAGTAACTATCGGCCTTGCTAGTAGCTAGCCTAGGTTAGTAGATGTTCAGACGAAGTGTGGGCTAGTAGTTAGTGCCTGGCTAGAAGCTCTCTTCAAGGCTAGTGGAGACATCTTGGCTTAAGTTTTTAAAAAGTACCAAGTTTGACTTAAACTTGAAAAAAGTGTCAAATTTATTGCAAAAAGAACTTTCATATGTCCTTGAGGAAGATTGTTATAAACCAAAGCGCATTTGATTATTTCTGTAATGTACAGAATCATTGTCCTATTCAAACTCCTTATATAATTCAACAAACTGAACATTTTCCCTTTCTGACCACTTCATTTTTTGTAAAAATTTAAAATATATTTTCAAAAATAAAGAACAGAAAAAATACAAATAAAAACAAAATCACGCGAATTATGTTTACTTAATAATCCCGTTATCTACTAATCTACTAAACACATTGTTCACATGAGGCGAGTTAAGTAGTTAGTTGTGGGAGGGGGTAGGCTAGTGGGCTAGTAAATAGCCCCCTGGGCTATCTACTGGCAAATGCTCTACTCACCAGGTTAGTGGACTAACCAAGGAGAGTGCACTAGTACAAGTGTTCAAACGAGGCGTGTTAAGTAGTTAGTTGTGGGAGGGGGTAGGTTAGTGGGCTAGTAAATAGCCCCTGGGCTATCTACTGGCAAATGCTCTACTAACCAGGTTAGTGGACTAACCAAGGAGAGTGCACTAGTACAAGTGTTCAAACGAGGCGTGTTCAGCCATACCAGTATTTGCCATGTACTAACCGGTTTTACTCACCAATGTGAACGCCCCTTAAAGATTTTAATCTCGACTGACAAAGCTTGGGAGGGCGTAAGTAATTTTATTTTTATTTTGTACACTGTAATATTGGATGTTATTTTATTTAAGGTACTATTTAGATTTTATCAATTTATAAGGTATTACTTTTTCAAAAAGTCCGATCTAACATCGATCTTTTAACATTTACCTTGAAAATATTCTTATCTCTAATCTTTTAGACAGTGAAAAGGGAAGAATAAAAGATGATTATCTCTTTATTTGTTATTCCGTGGATATCTGCATTGGATGAAAATTATGCGGATACTGTCAGTGAAAGAGAAACAACTTTAAGACACGAAAACACATCTACAGTTTTCAACTTTAACTTTATGAATTTTCCAACCGTTGATACATTTCCATTGCTTTTCCAAAGACGGATTTATCCAACGATTTCAAAGCCCGTACTTGATTTACAAAGTTAAATATCTCTTGGTATATCTCTATCATTTGCATTCCTTTTTACATCATCAATACTTTTGCTTTTCATATCATTTTTCCCCCTCATTTATTTTCCCCAAGATGGCGCATTGAAGAGGTTGTAGTAAGGTATGTAAGGAATAATTTTCATTTCCAAGTAAAAGGTTCGAGATGTTTTTAATGTTGTGGGGTGTTTAGAAGTTGTTCTCCATCCTGAAGGATTTTCCGCTCTTAAGAGACTTAGACCTTGGAGAGGTCAAGAGCTTTTATCTCTTTTACTATTTTCTCTTTTTTCTTCCTCATATATTAAGTATACATTTAGGGAAGATTTACACGTTTTAAATCCGCTAATTTTAAAAATGTGTGTCTGTCGTTTGTGCAGACGCCGTCAACGCGTGAAGCTCAACAACACCATGCCTTGCTCAGTGAAGACGGACGGGGGGGGGGGGGGGGGGGTCTTATGATCAGAGTTTTGCCAAAATTAATGTTTTAAGTATAAAGTGAAAACTGTTTAACAAGATAACGCTTTACATAAAAAATTGGTTAACATGAAATAATACTTTTTTCCCGACAAATAATAGTTATTTTCATACACTTTTTCTTTTAACATTTAAACAAAAATCGCTGAACACGAAAAGATTTTGCTTCTAGTAATGAACAAAATATATACACCTTATTCAAGCCGGCGAGAATGTAGAGGAGTCTGCAATAAAAATGAGTCAATAATGTTTGTCTAAACAATGTAACATCTTGTGACACCGGTTTCTGTTTAACTATGTTTAACTTCTGTTTATATATTGAATTTAAAAGATATATTTTGTCTGTTAGTTTTCCAATTTGGTGATGTGTGTTGAAGTCTGTAAATTGCTTGTCAAAAATTGGTGAATTTCGTTTTTGTATTTTTATTAAAACCTTTTTACGTGTATAATGGCAAAGAACTCGAGACGAATATAAATTGTTTGAAAAATTTAAGTTTATTAAATTTTGATTAATTTGTCAGTTGTTTTATTGTTTTTATTATATACCTACATACTCATGTATGTACATATCGTACAATAATTTGAAATGTGAATAGTGTTAGTGTATAACTAATATGAAGTGTTGGACAATACACATATATAGTACCTACACGTGTAAATTAATAATATTTGACATCGATAATATTGGTGTTTTTTGTATGCATGGTTTAACACAAAATTATTCTAACACGAAAACATATTTCGGTCCCCTCAGTTTCGTGTTAAACAATTTTCATTGTGTAAATTGTATCGTTGTAAGTAAAGACGAAGTAGGTGCCACGTTATTTCAAATTAGGATGGGTGAAATAACGAAAACCTAAATTATGCGTTAAGGTTAAAAGAATAAAATAACCTTCTAGATTCATATTTTTTCACTTAAACGATACTCTATTTAAACAAAGCACCAGCAAAATAAATAAATAATTTTCTTAGTTGTAAAATCATTTAAACGGAGTGCACCAAGGTGCAGGTGTGATAGTCACTTCTTAATAGACCATGTTTAACCCATCACTGTCTTACTCTCTCATCATCGTCAGGACTTACCTTTTGATGTCCAACCCATCACTGACTTACTCTCTCATCATCGTCAGGACTTCAGGACTTACCTTTTGATATCCAACCCATCACTGCCTTACTCTCTCATCATCGTCAGGACTTACCTTTTGATGTCTAACCCATCACTGACTTACTCTCTCATCATCGTCAGGACTTCAGGACTTACCTTTTGATATCCAACCCATCACTGCCTTACTCTCTCATCATCGTCAGGACTTACCTTTTGATGTCTAACCCATCACTGCCTTACTCTCTCATCATCGTCAGGACTTACCTTTTGATTTCTAACCCATCACTGCCTTACTCTCTCATCATCGTCAGGACTTACCTATTGATGTCTGCGTTTTCGTCCGTCCACCTGTAAACAATTATATCGATCGATACGTCCACCAATAGATTGCGTCGTACTCAACGAAGCGCGATACTTTGGTCATAATAATTAAATTATCTTATTAGCACAAATGGATGAAGTTATTTTTTACAATATCAGATTTTTTTCCCTTTAATATTTAAAAATGTAAATTTTATTTTAAAATTTACTAAATTATATTCTAAGCAGAATAAATCTGAATCATGTCTGTTTCTGGGCATAGACCATTTTGTATTTTGACCAAATATCTCTGTCCTTAGACTTGGTTGTCCAAATTTTCCTAAATTGCTGATAAAACCACAATCATGGAACCATTTTAACTTAGGTCTGCCTTTCTTCCTCTATTATACATATTTTATGTATGTATATATATTTAATATGTATAATTCACGTGTGAAGCAGAATCTATAATTATCATTTAAACATTATATTATATGAAATTGAACTTAAATTTACATTTTTTGCAGTGGATTGTTTTTACTGTAAAATATTATTGTTTCGTATAAAAATTAAAAATACATATGATTTTTATTACAAGGCTGTCATTAGCAGTTTTGTATTAGATATTTAGTTAGCTTTCTAGTATTAGTTGAAAGTTAGAAGTTGTTTTAGCAGATCCAAAGTTAGGATTGTTTTAACTTTACGTTTTAGTTAAAACTAAAGCAATTTGGGCAAAGTCAGTTTAAGTAATACTGCAGCTGACGCTTAGTTTAAACTCAGTATACATGTAATTTCAATTAATATAACAGTGAGAGTTTACAATGAAAACTTATGTTTCTATTAAATCCGTAAATTATCTTCAAATATTTGACCCTTACAACTGACCTTCTTCACCTAAAACCAATTCCTAAGATAATGGAATGTAATTAATATCGAACACACAATATACACACACACAAACACACACACACACACATATATATATATATATATATATATATATAATAATAATAATAATAATAATAATATTTATTTCCTCCAATAAAACAATTCTCAAAAATAATACATAAAATAATTACATTATTATTTAATTTAAAACAAATAGTTGTTTGCTTGATAATTGTGGAGAGAGACCTCAGTAAGTGCAGATAGGCACCTAGAGCGAGGTCTCCGTCTCCATTTAATTTACATTTGTTAATTCTCTATCTATTAGTGGATTTTATATATATATATATATATATATATATATATATATATATATATATATATATATATATATATATTATGTGTGTGTGTGTGTGGCAAAATAACCTTGTGATTATTTACTGTCAAAATGTATTATATATATGTTAAGGTAAAGACAGATTTATTGGAATCCATTGATGAACAAAGCTATTACGTATAATCATTAAATGTATATATTTCATTCTTACAATTACCAAACAGTTATTGTGATTTTTTTACAATAAACTAAATAAATAAATTAAATATGGTTATTTTACAATAAATATGAATAAGTTAATAAATAGCCTGCCAATTCGCCAATTCGTGTAGCACATACGAGCTTTCTCGCGTCGTATTATTGAACGATGGTCACATTTTCGATTCCCAGAGGAGTCATTGGTATTTTTAAGCATAATAAATTTGAGCAGACTGTTTAAAATAATCTAGTACCAACTGGGTAACTTTCAACAAACCATCTAAATTTATTTATCTCCAGTAGGGAGAAAAAGTTATGATTTTGGATTAGTTTAGAGGGACTAAAGTAAATATTTTCTTCCCTGAACTCAAAAGTAGGAAGAAAAAGTAAAAGTAGGGCAAAAAAGTAAGGATTGACAACTTAATTATTTTATAAATAGTAATAAAATGAATAGCAAATGTAATGAAATTGTTGAAATCAGGTTGGTGACACTGCTTTTTCGACCTTGCTTTTCATTGTTTATAACCTGCATCTAAATAACCTTCTATTTGAGTTTAATTCCAATTCTTATTTGTTTTTAATATTTAATCTCTTATATCTGCTATTAAAATTACTAATAATTATTGTTATTTATTAAAAATAATAAATAAAAACTGTGCAATGGATGAAAATGTGAATTTTCTTCCTACTGGAGATAAAATATTGTATGTACCTCGTGAGTAAAGTGCCATCATTCCCCTCGCGATAATTATCTCCCTCGGCTGCGCCTCGGGATTTAGGGACCATGGTTCTTTCGGCTTCGCCTCAAAAACCAACTTTTTCGCTCAGGGAATAATGGTTTACTTTACTCCCTAGGTGCATAAATAACTATTAAAATCAGATGAGAACTTTTGAAGATATACTTAAGTTGATGTTGATAAACGCAAGACTGTGCGTATGCGGAAGTAGTGTATTAAGTGCGTATTCTGAAGTACATTTTCTTTGTATCCGATTTCCAAAATTCTTCCGTTACCTTCGGTAAGCTCGGAAGCATTGAAAGCATTCTGAAGTACTTTTTCTTTGTATCCGATGTCCAAAATTCTTCCATTACCTTCGGTAAGCTCGGAAGCATTGTAAGCATTCTGAAGTACTTTTTCTTTGTATCCGATTTCCAAAATTCTTCCATTACCTTCGGTAAGCTCGGAAGCATTGTAAGCATTCTGAAGTACTTTTTCTTTGTATCCGATTTCCAAAATTCTTCCATTACCTTCGGTAAGCTCGGAAGCATTGTAAGCATTCTGAAGTACTTTTTCTTTGTATCCGATTTCCAAAATTCTTCCATTACCTTCGGTAAGTTTGGAAGCATTGTAAGCATTCTGAAGTACTTTTTCTTTGTATCCGATGTCCAAAATTCTTCCATTACCTTCGGTAAGCTCGGAAGCATTGTAAGCATTCTGAAGTACTTTTTCTTTGTATCCGATGTCCAAAATTCTTCCATTACCTTCGGTAAGCTCGGAAGCATTGTAAGCATTCTGAAGTACTTTTTCTTTGTATCCGATGTCCAAAATTCTTCCATTACCTTCGGTAAGCTCGGAAGCATTGTAAGCATTCTGAAGTACTTTTTCTTTGTATCCGATGTCCAAAATTCTTCCGTTACCTTCGGTAAGCTCGGAAGCATTGTAAGCATTCTGAAGTACATTTTCTTTGTATCCGAGGTCCAAAATTCTTCCATTACCTTCGGTAAGCTCGGGAGCATTGTAAGCATTCTGAAGTACTTTTTCTTTGTATCCGATGTCCAAAATTCTTCCATTACCTTCGGTAAGCTCGGAAGCATTGTAACCATTCTGAAGTACTTTTTCTTTGTATCCGATGTCCAAAATTCTTCCATTACCTTCGGTAAGCTCGGGAGCATTGTAAGCATTCTGAAGTACTTTTTCTTTGTATCCGATGTCCAAAATTCTTCCATTACCTTCGGTAAGCTCGGGAGCATTGTAAGCATTCTGAAGTACTTTTTCTTTGTATCCGATGTCCAAAATTCTTCCATTACCTTCGGTAAGCTCGGGAGCATTGTAAGCATTCTGAAGTACTTTTTCTTTGTATCCGATGTCCAAAATTCTTCCATTACCTTCGGTAAGCTCGGGAGCATTGTAAGCATTCTGAAGTACTTTTTCTTTGTATCCGATGTCCAAAATTCTTCCATTACCTTCGGTAAGCTCGGGAGCATTGTAAGCATTCTGAAGTACTTTTTCTTTGTATCCGATGTCCAAAATTCTTCCATTACCTTCGGTAAGCTCGGGAGCATTGTAAGCATTCTGAAGTACTTTTTCTTTGTATCCGATGTCCAAAATTCTTCCATTACCTTCGGTAAGCTCGGGAGCATTGTAAGCATTCTGAAGTACTTTTTCTTTGTATCCGATGTCCAAAATTCTTCCATTACCTTCGGTAAGCTCGGGAGCATTGTAAGCATTCTGAAGTACTTTTTCTTTGTATCCGATGTCCAAAATTCTTCCATTACCTTCGGTAAGCTCGGGAGCATTGTAAGCATTCTGAAGTACTTTTTCTTTGTATCCGATTTCAAAAAGTCTTCTGTTACCTTTGGTAAGCTTGGAAGCAAAAGTTTAATTTTTATTTTGGATATTTAACTTCCATTATTAATTCAATTTTTACAAGTTTGGTAGTATTAATTAATTTGGTAGTATAACGTTTAAATTTTAATTTAAATCAAATTATAATTACTATTTATAAAGGGAGACAGACCGAGAAAAATAGACTTCAGCGCTGGGACTCGAACCACGGGGAGATCCGTGGTTCGAGTCACCTCATATCCAGTGTGCGGGAGCTCTAACTAATTAAGCTACACTGAAGAATAATTTCCTCTGACAATATCGATACCTAATCCCGAATTAAGCTTTCAAATGTTTCTACAAGTCTTAGAAGTCAACAAACGACAATAGAACTAGACCGAGAAATACGCTTGTAATTATAAAGTACTCAATTAGTACCTTTACTTAGTACAATCAATTAGAAATTTAATTTTTACAAGTTATTGGTAGTATTCATACTACGGAACGTTTAAATTTTAATTTAAATCAAATTATAATTACTATTTATAAAGGGAGACAGACAGGACCTCAGACGGGACTTGAACCACGGGCCTCCCCCTCATATCCAGTGTGCGGGAGCTCTAACCTCTAAATATGTATCGAGATCGTCAGAGGAAATTATTCTTCAGTGTAGCTTACTTGCTTAGAGCTCCCGCACATTGGATATGAGGGGGAGGTCCGTGGTTCGAGTCCAGGCGCTGAAGTCTATTTTTCTCTGTCTGTCTCCCTTTTTAAAATAGTAATTACAATTTGATTAAAATATTCCATTATTATGGTTAAGTAAGATAAAAATTAATTAACAATTTTAGACGTTTCATTTAATGATAATATTAATTTTTAAATATGTGAAAATATCGCCCTCGATCCCATGTACCTTTTTTCGAACCAAGTATCTATTAAGTATATTTCTCCAGCAATGTACTTTGATTAATATTATCTTCATCGTTTACTTGGAGTAAATTTTATTCTTATACTACAATTTATGGTTATCTGGTACTTAAACTGAAGACAGCGTTATCATAGTCCGTTTTGAGTTTCACTATATAAAGGACAAAGTTATAAGTAAAGAGTGGAAACTAGAAAACCTGGTCCCTTGGAAGGAATCAATGAATAATTGATCTTTTAGTAGCGGTTTGAACTTGGCAAATCGACTGGAACCTTATCAATAATACATGACTATCCATTATTGTATGAAAAGCAGTGAGCGAATTTCTCTTCACTCTTGTCTTCTCTTCACACCCCCCACATGTCAAACTAAATCCCTTCATATTATACTAAGTTAACCGGTAAATTAACAAAAATAATAATATTTTTATTGCTGGATTACCCTGCTTTGCTACGGAGTGTGTTATTTCTAATGTATTTTTGCTTCCAAGCTTACTGAATGGTATATGATCGTTCTGAAGAACGAAGATATTTTATGTCTCTGAATTCAAAAATTTCAAGACAGAAGTTTCAGACATCAGGGAACATTTTTGGTTCCGTGTCTGTCAGTCCGTTTGTCAGTTTGTTGCTCACTTTTTGCGAACGAACAAGATATGTTCAAACCTACACGTCCAATTTTAATGAAATTTGTATGATAGGTCACAATTAGCCAATTGTTGGTCCCTTATAAGTTTCAACCTTCTGCACACATTTGTTTCTCTTTAACATGCACACAAACACACATTTATTTACACCTATATCTTTCAGTCTCACTGATTTTTATGAAATTCAGATGCTCTGTCGAAAGCAGACCGTAGATAGCCTTGATTAATTTCAACCGTCTGCGCTCTTAAACTTTTGAAAGAACAATTATGAAAGGGGAAAATTAAATACATTTGACAATAATAGGTTGTAATAGCATAGAATCATTAAATTATACGAAATAGGACGCGAGGAAGCTATGTGCCACACTATTTAGAAGACTATTTTGTAAACTTTATATATTTTTAAAACAAATAAAACACCAATTTAAGCAGTAAACAACCAAATAAGGTTAATATTCATGTACTATCTCCTAGGGAATTTAAGAACATTAAATTTAAATATACAAGTTTTTAGAAAGGAGGTTTTTCTAATGACAATTAGAAATAATCCTTTTTCTTAATGATAAAGTTACTTAATTTTTTTATTTAAAGTTTTAATGATAAAAACATTTGAACTAGATGTAATATTAAAACTTTAAAATTGCAATTATTATTATTATAAATTTTTTAATTACCTTTTTGCTTTATTAAATAAATATATATGAAATAATATTTATTTAAAAAAAAAAAAATAAATAAATAAATAAAAAAATAGAGAAATAATAATTTTATACACTTAAATTGAATGGTATGTTTTAAATAACTTTAACATTATGTGGAAAGGATTGAAAGGAAAAACAGAAATCGTTCTCTAATGGCTTTTATTTTTCGAAAAAACTCAGAAAATAGCATTGGAAAAGTTTTCACTTTAAACAAACGAAAACTTTGTCTTGTTCATCTCTTGTTTTCTTTTTTCCCGAAACAATAGCGAGAGAGGAAAAAGCAATAAGCTTTAGAATTATTACTATAACATTCTCTTGGGGATTTCCAGCTTGTACGGGTTAAAAAAAAATATGAAAAACACTTCTTTTGTTTACTTTACTCAACAAGTGTGCATACTTTATATTTAACCAAAATATTAATTCTAAAATAAATTGTATGGTTTCTATTATACATACATATATTCATGACTTATAATATTATTATTATTATTATTTATTTAAATAATTTTCAAAGTAGAGACATAAGTAAGATGCTCTACAACATACATAAAAATAGTCTGCCTATAAGTATGGCACATAGGTTCCTCGCGTCTTATTTCGTAAAATTTAATACTTTTAAAACCTATCAAAATTATTTTGATTTATTATATTAATTAAAGAATCAATTTAGAAAAATTTAAGGAGCGCAGACGGTTGAAATTAATCTGGGGCTATCTGCGGGACGAACCATCAAAATTTTATAAAAATCAGATAAGTACTTTTGAAGATATAGGTGTAAATAAATGTATGTTTGCGCGCATGTGGAAGAGAAACAAAGTGGCGTAGAAGGTATGGAACCAACAATGGGCTAATTTTGACCTATCATACAATTTTTTATTAAAATCGGACGTGTAGTTTTTAAGATATGTTGGTTCGCAAAAATTGAGTGGCAGAAAGAGCGACTTTCAGACACGGAACCAAAAATGTTCTCTGATATCTGAAACGGATTTCTATCTTGGAATATTTGAAATCGGAGACCTAAAAATTTTCGATCTTCAGAACGATTACATAAGAAGCAAAAATATTAGATAGTTCATTAATGATTAAACTATGCAAATGTGTCTTTAGTACATTAGCTATTGTCGGTTTCTATAAATATTGCTTATTGGTACACGATGTAGCTGGCTCATACGCATAAAACATGACTGAACTTGCGTTTTTTAAAGGACCTACATATAGGTGTTTTAACCTTCGCGCTTAAAACCTTCTTATAATTGAAAAATAGTTAAACCCGCATATCACATCTACCTAGGGTTCAATCGGATATCATGTCGTCTTAATCTGGGGCTTTTAGTGAGACTGTCATACTTTTAATCCTCTTCAATCTCGGCTGGAAACTAGCCCGCTTTACCTCTTTTGCTGGTTTAGCAGTTGTCACTACTATACATGTGGCTCCATGTGCTGTATATCGACGCATCTTCCTCTTGTATTGAAAGTCATTAAGCTCGGAATAAAACTAAATAATTATATAACAACAATCAAACATACCCTCGTATTTTTATATAGACACACTGCCAGTATAAAACTCTTGTTTGAGAGAAAAGTAATAAAAAGAACCTAAGAGTCTAAGTATATACTGCAGGTTCTCCTTTATCGTTTGGAATATCCAGTGTTGAGCCATTACGTCGATTTGAACTGTTGAAAGCAATTTCAGAAAGTCTTAAAAGAGAATTCACAACAATCTTGGAAGTGTCTCGTGGCAATCAGTTTTTTACGTCGATTGAACACATATCGTCACTGAACAATTGATGTTTTGAGAAAAACTTTCACATAAAATTATATTTTATCGTATAATTTAGACCTATTTGAAACGTATCTCACGATGTTATATAGTTCTGTTGGTTTCTTTTATTGTATTCCTGATAGCTTTGTACTTTCTTCAATATCGACTTTCTCCATAATGTGTGATTACCAAGTTATAAATCTTTATCAAACGTTTAACTAATATTTTTAACTTTGTTCATTGATTTTCTCGTTCGACAAGTAAAGACGGAAAAGAAGTTTTGAATACTTTTTTAAAGAGGGCAACAGTTTGGTTTAAAGTTTGTAGTACAAGTTTGGGTTAAAGCCAAACTGGACTCTCTTTCATCATTTCCTTGTCCTCTGATTCCGAGTTCAGCACTCCTGTTGCTCTCCTACTTAGTACGAGTTGGAATTTATTCCCTTTCTGGAATCCACCAAGGCTCTTTTCATGTTCCAGCATTGTTAAGCATCTATATTAACAAATATAATCATTAATATTCCACATTCAAAGATGATAGCTGCTAGCAGCAAATCTGCACAGAAGGATAATTGCACAGGAAGGATATTTCAAAGGATAATTCCTAATTCCTATCTACTCCTTTTGTCTGATAGCAATACATCGCTGGATCCAGGATAATAAAAACGTTCGCTGTTTTGTCATATTGACTGAGATTTTGAGGTAATCATATATCAGATACCGCAGAAAATTACGGCAGAACTTTAGTCTGGTCTTTGGCAGAGTAGTCTTTTTTCATACCTGTAATTTTCTAGTACATACTTCCTTTACACACCTAGACCTATAGCTTAGCTTGCCTAGCTCTTAATCCGATTGTAAGCCCTTCACACCCGCTACTCCACGAATTCCACGAAGCGTTTCCCACCTGACCTTATAGGTATCCTAAATCCTTGCCACCTTACCTTCTCGTCAGTCTAGAAATATAAGTCACTGAAGATAGCCGTCATACTTTTATATTTTTATAAACTGCTATATTTTAGTAATTTTAGAAGCTGAAACCGGTCTGATTTGTAATAAATTAAAATTGTGATATAGACCAATAAACTTATATTTCATAATTACAGTGTTTTATTTCTTACATCAAGTTATACAAATGATAATAACAACGAGTTAGCTGCTTTCTTCAGGCATGGTCACATCTTGTATGAGTGACCACAGATTTGGAAATTCCACCATCGCTTTGTGAATAGGAATCTGCTTATGTGATGTGGTGACTAACTAGTTGTGAGTGCCAATTGTAAGGTCTATAGGGCTGATAGAGCTACACACTAACCCCGTTTCATCTATTACTTATATTATAGTTGTATTAAGCCCTTTGGCAGGATTAATTATATAGCCTTTAGTAGGCCCTCCGCGGGCAGTTGTTTTTATTTATTTATGAGTTGGTAAAGTATAATTGAATTCTTGTAAAGAACTTAATTAAAAAGTACTCTCTTATATTGGAATTGAATATACGTCTCATTTAAAGTACTTTTTTTTATCCCTCTTATCATTTCGCTGTGAATTTTTCCAACTTGTGTAAATGCATGGTGATTTCTTTTTTGTTTTTTTCTCTCTCGCTCCTGGTTTAGGTCGACACTTAGACGATCCCTGAACCTTACTTAACGACTTCGACCCTCTTCTAAACTCTTCTCTTTTCCACCCCAAGACCTTAAGGATATTCTTAAAGAGCAAGCAGGTCTATAAATACTCGTATACTTCAAGTATGAGGAGGGTACAACTCCTTAAGCATGGAAAGAAAAGGGTCCTGCTGTTTTGTTCCTCTTTATCCTCTATTATGCTTTAAGATCTTTTATTCTGTTTAACAGAGTTCTTTTAATATAAAAGATGTCCTTGATTGTTTAGACTATCTTATATATCTACTTTACGACTTGTTTACACTTTTTTTTAAGTCAATAACTTTTATATATGAACTCTTTATTTTTTTCGTATAAAAAGTTAAGATTTAGGCATAGAGAGAGCAATTATTATTTACAACATAATTAGGCGCATTTTAAAATTAATTATGACCTTATCATAATTAATTATAAATTACATTTATTTTTCTTTAAATGTAAAATATGTAGTAGAATGTAAAGTGTGTAATTGAAAAGTAGGTACTTCTTTAGATTGTTACTCCCCTATGTTTTTTATAATAGGTATAAACGACTTTGACTGAATAACAATTAAGACAAAGGGATATTTAGTCAAATGTACTTTCGGACAAAGGAATATCAAATTTCTGTTTTTATAAGTGGAGTAACAGACTAAAGAAGAACATTGCGTATACATTCTTTAGATTGTTACTCAGCTGCTTTTTTTATATGGGGAGTAACAATCTTAAAAAGTGCCGAAAAGTATGTATGTATTTTTATCATCGGCACTTCCTTAAATTGTTACTACCCTTATAAAAAAAACAAAGAGGAGTAACAATCTAAAGAAGGTGTACGGAATATTCTTATTTAGATTGTTACTCCCCCTATAAAAACAGAAGTGTGATATTCCTTTGTCCCAAAATACATTGGACTAAACATCTCTTTGTCTTAATAGTTATTTAGTCAGTCATTTGCATTCTAAAAAATCATAGGGGAGTAACAATCTAAAGAAGTACCTTATCTTTGATGTCACAATTATTTCTATCTCTATATATATTACCGAAATGAGAAATTAAAAATAATGTAAAAAACCATTTTGTCATTAGAAATTTAGTGTCTAATCCATCACAAAAACATTATAATTGTTTGATACTCCTTCTTATGGATAACTATAAAGATTAGCAAGAAATAAAGTCAACCAATTTACCGGTCAGGAAAATCACTTACAGTTTATTTAATTTAATCAATGATGGTACACAATCAAACGCATTTCCTGCACATCATTTTTTTTTTTTTTTACTTAAATTTTTAAAAACTACAGTTAAGCTCGTTGCCACGAGCTATAGATATCTATTTAGATTAGTTATTATATCTACTTGAAGACCAACAAATCAAAACAATAAATTATTTTCATTAGAATAAAAATGTAGTTGCCTTAGCTTAGGAATAACAAATTATTACGAGGTAAGTCGTCGGGACACTACTCGGTTATTTAAATGATAAATACGTTAATAATTTTATCTACGATTGATACGAAATATAAACATTATATCGTTGTTTAGATGCGTAGAAAGTGATTATTTACGTACTTGTATTCATTGCGCATGCGCGTCTCATAGTTCTGAATAATTCCTCTTCTTTACCGCACTAGTGCGGTAAAGAAGAGGAATTCTTCAGCTTTACGCACGATTAGTGAGTTTGTTTACATTTAACAAAACTAATTTGGTGTTCTTTTATTAAAGTAACTGTTTATATCGAGTTTTTAGTGAAAAACAATGAGTGAATCAAGTGACTTTGACGAAAATGTGGAGAATAATAATCCTCCAGAAATAATTAATTCGGCAAAAAATACAACTAATGAATTAATGCCATCTTTATCAAGAGAGAGATACGAACTTACATACAGCAAGTTTATTTGTTTCTGTATTTATTATTTAAATCTAACAATCGTAGATAAAGTACGGTACGCAACTCGTGCGAAAACGGCATTTTGCATTGCTCGTGTGGTTTTACCACCCTCGCTATCGCTCGGGTGCAAACTCCACACTCGCATGCAAAATGCTACTTTCCGCACTCGACGCGTAATGTACTATTTAGTCTATATTATTAACTATTTTTTATTTGTTGTATACTATAATAAAAGAGATATGACTTTCTTTAGGCATTGTTGTTAATACTGGCAATAAACAATGTTTATTTCTATAAAGTGCTTTTCCCGGTTCTTTTTGTAACATTTTTAAAGTTATATCTCTTAATCCATTTACTTGCTTATACCACAATAAATCTGGAATAAAGGATCAGTGTCTCAGAAGCTTAAGGCATTCTTGGTAGAACCAAAAATATAAAATAGTATTTTTTTTTTTATTTAGACCCCCTTAACACAGTGCCACAATGGTCCCGTGGCCAATTCAACAATAGTAATTATATGGGATTTTCTACAGGGGAACGCACCAGCAGGAATGGTGGTCCCCCTGTGGACTCGCACTTTCGGCTACACCCGCCCAGAGCGGCCACCGGGGTCACTATATCGTCCCCCACTACCTAGTTTCAACATTTACACGATGTTCACCCTGTTAAATCCATACTACCTGCTCCCTTATTAGTTATCAAGTACAAGTATAAGTCTTGAGTCATGTAACAGTAACCTGACCATGACCATACTTGGAATGAGATAAGATCACAACCATAGGGGACCTAACACTTTATTGTACAGACTGTTCCATTCATTCTACCTACTTCTTTTAGTTATCAAGTATACATCTTGAGATATCTAAGAGCAACCGGATCATACTTGGAATGAGATAAGATCACAACCACTAAAAGAGACCTAACACTTTTGACATTTTCATGTTTAGGCTATGGAACATACTCAAAAAGCGTTACGTTACTTTTAGCTTAAAAACTCAGAAAAGTATAACAGGGAGTTAAAAAGCTATAGAAGGTGTGTAATCCAGTCTCCAGCTGTTGGGCCACCCTCCACCGCACGACATAGGGCCGAAGAAAGTCGAAAAGATTTATAAGTGTGACAAGGAGTTAGGAAAGTACAGGAGGTTGCCATCAACTCTCAGCCCTCTCGGCCTTCCTAGTATGAAGGCATATTAACAATTCGTAGAAGGCGGGCCGGCGCCTTTGAATTCAGTCGTTTGTAATCAAGCCGTGGCAGTGCCGGTGTGGTGATAAGAATAAAAATTATCTTCCATCTACTTTTATCAATTACTTGAATAAATTACCGATTTTATTTCATTTTATGTCGGTAGTTTACGCAGAGCGAAAACATGAAAATTTCTCACTGTCTTGCGGACTCGTATGCAAGAAGTTTTAACTTAAATATAAATAAAACCAATAGTAAATTCAGTATTTTTCTTCTATTCTACCTGCTCCCTTATTGGTTATCAAGTAAAAGTCTTGCGCCATCTAACAGCAACCGCTAGCTGTTTTAAGTATACACTGATTTTGACTCAATAGATAAAATTAATATATTAAATAAAACCTTTTTTAAGCACTCACTCGTAATATTAGATTTTATTCCTAATAAATGTATATAAAAGAAATGGATTATATTTATCTATATTGAATATATATACATATTTTTTTAAATCTAAACATGGTTTTAGATTTAGTTTTATTAAGATTTATACGTTCCATGTCTGTAAAAAAAAAGAAAAAAAAATTATATTTATTTTGAAGATGCATATTTATCGTAATACAATCTCTTTTAAGTTGTACATAATAAATATATACTCATATATGTACATACACGTAATAAATATAAAATAATACTTAAACAACCCTATCGTTGAAGTAGGTAGTAACATCAATCATATTTTTCCCAAATTATTTTCCTAAAAAAGAGGAATAGTCTAAAAAGATAAATATTGAAATAACTAGATTTTAAAACACACTCAAAATACGTATAAATATATATTTTTTAATGCAAAAAAATTGAAATAAAAATAGGTTTGCCAAAATAAATAATATAATTAAAATTTCACAAGAGTCAAGTGTCGCGTCGTATACAAAGTAAACATGGTATTTTTTATTTCATGTTATGAATATTTTAAAAGCTCTGTTTGATGAGTATTCAGATGGTTGTCAAATTATATTTCATTCTGTTATTATTGAAGTCATTCTAGATTAGAAGAAAAGTAGATAGTTCTTGATGTATCGTATCCTAGTTACTTCTTTTCTTTTAAGCAATAGAAGATATCTTTAACAGTTTTAGTAATTTTTTAGCAAAAATATAAATAAATATTTTATATTGCGTGCATTATATTCATTCAGAAGTTATGTGTGTTATAAACGTATGTTTTGTATTTTGTTGTTATAGATTGAGTTTGCTTTTCACTTATTGTTATTATTCCCAAGTTTGTTATTTGAACATTAATTTTAGTTAATACATATGTTATTATCTTTATTAATATGACACATAGTTATTAACTATGTTATATTAATAAAGATAACATTTTAGCAGCTTCATTTTTCTGCCGCAAGTAGATAAAATATTGTATGCAACAAGGCAGCAAAGGAAACATTTCTGCCTTGTTTATTCATTGCCTGCCTCGGCTTCGCCTCGGCAGTCAAATAGGTAAATTACCTTTTAATTATAATAGTCTGTCCTCGCCTTCGGCTCGGAGGCTAATCTGATCACTCGTCAGTAAAATTCCATTTTGCTGCCTAGTTACATAAATAACTATTATTTTCTTTATTTTTTCTACTGGGTGATAGCTTTATTAAAAATATAATTAACGGTGAAGTGCCATTTCTTTTGGCGGTATCGAACAATAGTATTTATTAACGTTGTTGAGGATTAAACTGAAAAATATTAATATGTAAATATATTATATTATTGAACGTTTATCTAGAAGACAATAAATAAACATTTAGAAGCTTATAGGAAAGTTCGTGACATGTTTTACTAGGTTGGATAACAGCAAAATGTCAAACACTAGATTAGGTCTTGCCTTGGGTGTTTTGGTGAAAGGTAAAAGACGAAGGTCCACTTCAACTAGTAACATCTGGATTTCTCTTGCAATAGACATTCTTGCTTCTGTTCCACTTGCTGGTAAAAGGTAAATAAATACATTCTAGTTGTTAGCGGGTATTTCAACAGATGGGCCACCTTTTTCTTCAAGAATATCTTGATATACGTACAGTTCTTATCGAGCACTAGAGGAGTTTCTGAATCGATTTGTTGTCTCTTAGGCTAATCCAAAAACATATATTTTATTTAAGTGAGACAAAAGTGTTACGTTAACTTAGTTTTTCGGGCTCCAAATCAAAAGTTGGAATATTTAAAGTTAAAAAAATGTAAATACTTTTAGATAATTCCTACAAATGTTTTTAGTTAATTATATTTTGCTTTTTTAACGAAAGCTATGTGATCGTTCTGAAGAACAAAATTTTTTAGTCTCCGATTTCAAAAATTTCAAGACACAAATGCGTTTCAGACATCGGGGAACATATATATGGTTCCGTGTCGGTCTGTCGGTCTATCTGTCTATTGCTCAAGTTTTGCGAATCAACATATCTTATACACTACTTGTCTGATTTCAATGAAATTTGGATGGAAGATCATAATTAGCCCATTGTTGGTCCCATATAAGTTTCAACCATATGCGCTTATTTGTTACTACGTTTTATTAGCTGCTTTCTTGTTTGTTTGTTTGCTTGTTTGTCCAGTACAAATCTTGAAATCGATTTTTAACTAACATCCCGAGTAGCTAGACATTTGAAACTTTTAGAATAGCTCAAAACACGATGACAATGCATTATTTTAATACTTTTAGCCATCTTTCAGCAGAATTTAATTCGTTTTCAGCAAATTTTGCTGCATGTAAAGTTAGTTCGGAAATCATCCGCAAGTCATTTTATTTGTTTTGACATGACCCATATTTACGATCTTCATTTTGGCGGGTTTCAAATTTATGAATTTTTATTTAGTCAACAGAAAATTTAAAAACGTAGTATATAAAAAGTTCTTTTTATCTTCTAATTATTTCTCTTCCAAATGCGCACAAACATACATTTATTTACACCTGTACATCTTCAAAAGTACTTATTTGATTTTTATGAAATTTGGATGTTTCTCACAAGTAGCTCGCAGATAGACCTAGATTAATTTCAACTATCTGCGCTCTTTACATTTTACTACATTGATACTTTAATTCATATAAAATAGACTGCGAATTAGTGTGGCACATAGGTTCCTCGCATCCTATCACCTAATTAATTGATTTTATGATTTACAAGCTTTTATTGCCTAATTTATTTAGTTTTTCTCCCGCTTTTGCTTCCGAGCTTACCGAAGGTAACGAAAGCTATGTAATCGTTCTGAAGAACGAACAAGTACAGGTACTAATTGAGTACTTTATAATTATAAGCGTTAATTCTCGATTTAGTTCTAATGTCATAAATATTGACTTTCTAAATGTGTATGAATATTGAAAGCTTGGATTCGGGACTAGTTATCGATTACGGCAGTGAAAAAATCATTCTCCTGCGTAGCTTAGTTGGTAAGAGCATCTGTACTGGAAATACAGGAGACCCGTGGTTCAAATCCCGGCGCTGGAGTGTATTTTTCTCTGTCTGTTTCCCGTAGTTAATAATAATTATAATTTGATTTAAATTAAAATTTAAACTTTCCGTAGTATGAAAACTACCAAAAACTTAAAAATTGAATTTCAAATTGTTAAATTTAAAATAGCTATTTAACAAATAGTGTCTTATTTATTTCTTTATGAAAAAGTCTTGTACATATAATAATTAGTAATGTTTATAGTTGGCTAAATATTAAAGAAAATATTTACTTAAATACTAAAATTACTAATGAATGGCTCACGAAAATACTGATAATTGGGAAACAATTGTGAGTTAATTAGAAAATTTGTTGTTTTCTCAGAGGGTTTGTTTTATCTAAGTATTTAAGCAACAAAAAAGTACACAAAAGAATAACTTAGCATTAATTGCAATTACTTAGTAGGTTGATAGTTGTGTACTGGAAGATAAAGTTTGGCGAAAAGTAAGGAATCGAGTGCATAATTAGAGAGCTGCAAGGCAAGTTGAAACCCTCTAGGCTTCTTGACTATTAAATGTACTTAAAAAAGGGACTTTAATGACTTTTTAAAACTTTTCAAGTCCTTGTTACTTTTTTTAAAGCTTGCTAAGCCTCTCACCACTTCGTTTTCAAAACGGAGTGTAAACTTTACCGAAAAATAAATACTTAATGCTTTTTCAAAAGGAGTTTAATTTTCTTCTTTATAATCGTTTCGAAAAAAATTAACTTTTATGTTGCTCTTACAGAACATTAGTGGTGATTATTTTTATTTGTTTTCGAAAAGTTATAACTGCTGAAAAAATTGTGTTGATTGTGTATTGTTTTTTGTGCTTTCAATGTCTTGATTGTTACTTATTAATTATATTTTGGTTAAAGATACTCCTGTCATCGTCATTCACAAATCTTTCAGGTACATTCTTATATTAGTGGTATGTTGCAAGTGTTAAGGCCCTTGTTCAGCTACGACTCGAACCATTCAGAGCCCGTAGTGCTCATGACGGGGTTCATGAAAGGTTCGCGAACCGTTCAGTTTTATAAGCAACATGAAGTGTGTTCTCGGTTCTCTTTGGACTTAGAGACGGATTCGTGAGTGATTCGTTTATTTTCTTTCGCTCAAAAGCAGCCTATAGACGATCAATTCAAGTTGATAACATTTATCAAAAACATTACTGTTTACAAAGTTTTCTACCGATCTACAGTTTGTTCATTAAGATTTTTGAGTTTAAAATGAGTGAAGAACTGTTATACCTCGTTAATATCATGAATTATGTTCAAAAGAGCGCGTCCCACGGCGGGCGTGTCCCACGTGAAATATGTTTTTTTTATTATTTTTTCTCCTACCTGAGGACCAACATAAAATTTCAACTACCAACTTATCCACAAAAAATAAAAATTGACTTCAACATGGCTTACTGACAACAAGGTTGACAGCCATGTTGATCGTCTATAGTGGCCTTAAAATTCGTTACGAAACTGACCACTCTGTATACAAAATCAATAAAATATTATCTTTACAGGTTGAAAAAAAAACAGGAGTTTTTATAAAGAATTACTTTTTTCCGAAAACCCTAAAAATAAGAAATATTTTGAAAACTCTCTCTTGAGACACTGTATAATATATTCAAAATTATTGTTTTTAGTTCGTTTTTATTTATGCGTTACAACATGTATTTTATATCCAAATATTTATGATGAAATAAACACAGGTCAAGTGTGTGCTAGTCGGCACACAGTGTGGGTCCGTAGGCAACCCTGTATAGTTTAAGTAGTACCCTATTAATGATGTTTTTTAAAATGCTAAAAAGCTTACTTTGAACTATCCTATGGGTCTGATATTCTCAAAACACATAAACAAATTTCTGTTAAAGTATTGTTTTGCCACTAAACCGGAATGCAAACATATAAATATACATCGAAAAGAGCATAATTTAAAAATAAACGTATTTTGTCAATGAAGAATAAAATAATATTTTTTTCGAAAAAGTGATATCTTTACTTTTGGTCGAAGAATGTTTCAGATTATTTGCACTTCACATAAGCGAGATAGAGCGGGGGGGGGGACACTTTTTCCACCCACTTCAAATTCGTCTATACGCTAGCCCTGTCCAAGCTTATAACCAAAAATTATATATTTTTGTAATCAGCACGTACCCTTTCATATGATACCCCACACGGGGTTTTAAAAAAAAAAAATAATAACCCATAAGTTTTTTTTACCTTAATTTGATTTACAAATTAATTTTTTAAGTCGCTATATTTTTAAAATGTGTGGGTAGGTACAAGACACATATATGCCAAATTTCAAAGTGATCGGACGAAAGGTGTAGCCGTGAAAGCAGGTGACAGATGGACAGACAGACACACGCAGGAAAATATTAGGAACCCTGGTTTTGCCTACGGACCCTAAAAAACCCTTCCGCGGGTGAAATTGTAATTTCGATAAAACTTATTTTATCAGACTTTTCCCTTGAGAAATATTAAACATTGATAATGTGCACTTTAATAATTACGATATCCGTTGTTTTTAATTTATCTCACGTATGGAATATGTAAATTAACTTTTTAATATATATATATATATATATATATATATATATATATATATATATATATATATATATATATATATATATATATATATATATATATATATATATTTATTCTGTAATTGTAATTAATTTTTTTTTTTTTTTTATTACACTTTTTTTTAATCAAGAATATGCTATGAAATGTCAATTTGTATCATGTTTGCCCTAAATCACTCGCTGTATAACAACTGTTGTCATAGCATGAAAATTAGATTTTTCAATTTATTTGAATTATTACTTTCTTGTATACGTATTAAGTAGAGAGAAAGTATTGTGATGCCACAAAAATTAACTTTTGATGGATTTACACGTTTTAAGGTCAATGAGTTCAATTTTTTTTAATAATTTCTGTCTTTCGTCTGTGCATACGTGTGCCGACTAAACTACTGGGCCAATTTCGATGAAATTGGAATAAATTTTCAGAAAATATCATACCCTGAGGTGAAATCAAGATATTAATATTAGCTCTAAATTTGGGGGCTCTGCTCCCCCAAAAACTAATTTCTTGAAAACGGCTCCGACGATTTTGTCTTCTTGTTAGTCTACCTAAATACTAATTTTACCTTAAAAGACTATTCCTCAGAACAAATCTAGATCGTGAATAAATAGCTTTAGACGCAAAGGGTGAGAGGTCGGGTTCGATTCCTCGATCAGAGAGAAATTATTTTTATGGTAAATTTTGATAAAATGTTTGACAATAATTAAATGTGATCAAGAAAACTTGAAACCATTAGCAAATGGAAAATACTGGACTAAATAATTATGTCCACGTGTATGAGAAAATTTAGAAGGTATGCATCGGACAGATTTTTACTTCTCATATACGTAGTATATGTAAAGTAAAAAGTATTGTGATAGCGCAAAATTTCGATTTTGAGATATTTATGGATATACTCGTTTTGAGGTCCTTTGAGTTCAAAAAAGTTGTTTTTAAAAAATGACTGTCTGCCGTCTGTGCAAACGTGAGGAGACTAATTGGCCGATTTGTATGAAATTTGGCATACAGGTTAAAAAAAAAGCACGCCCCCGTCCCGAGGTGAAATCAATAAATTGATTTTTGCTCTAATTAAATGGGGGACCCTTCATCACAAATTCTGGAAAATAAATTATTTATCGAAAATATTTCCGACAATTTTGATTAAAAAATTCTAAAATTTAGTACATTTAAATACTAATCAAACCATATCCCGCGTTTTCCCGGGAAAAATCTAGTTTTGAGATATTGAATAATAAATAATAATAATAGATAATAAATCAGACTCTTTTTAAAATAGACTGCCAATTGGTATGGCACATAGCTTCCTCGCATCCTATCACGTACATTATTAATTTTATATTTTATGCATTTACAAGCCATTATTGTTTAATTGTTTCCTCCGTTTTCTTAATCTGTCAAAATTGTTTTGATGTTATACTTGAATTAAAGTATCAATTAAGCAAAAGTTAAAGGACGCAGACGGTTCAAAGTAATCTGGGGCTATCTGCGGGCTACTTTCGATAAACTATAAAAGTTTCATTCAAATCAGATAAGTACTTTTGAAGCTATAGGTGTAAATTAATGTATGTTTGTGCGCATGTGGAAGTGAAACAAATGAGCGCAGAAGGTTAAAAATTATATGGGACCAACAATGGGCTACTCATGACCTACCACCCAAATTTCATTAAAATTGGACTTGTAGTTTTTAAGATACGTTGTTTCGCAAAACTGAACGATAGACCGACCGAGAGGCCGACAGACAGACCGACAGACAGACACGGAACCAAAAATGATCCCTGATGTCTGAAACGGATTTCTGTCTTGGAATGTTTGAAATCGGAGACCTAAAAATGTTAAGTTCTTCAGAACGATCACATAGCTTCCGCTACCTTCGGTAAGCTGGGAAGTCGAATCGAAATCGCTCGTTGAAAATGTTGCAAATATATTTAAAAATGAATCAATTAAATGAGTCATTTTGAGATTTGAATATTTAATTCAGTATATATATATATATATATATATATATATATATATATATATATATATATATATATATATATATATATATATATATATATATATATATATATATGAGAAAGTTTTGTTTGATTTATCGGAGCGATTTTTTTTATTATTAATTTAATTAATTTTATATTAATCTCACCATCAGGATAATTACACCTTAATAACGTTTACAAAATCGTTCTTTAGGATTGTCACATTGCTTCCTTTACGGAAGCAATAAATTTAATAATGTATATGAATGGTTAATTAATTGCACATGGAAAGGATATTATATGGTTACATTGTGGGTGGAACTGATTTAAGAATTGTGATATTCCGTGAGGTTTATGTCCAATATCTAACAGAGGAGTAATGGGTTTATCATGTTAGTATCAATTCTCATTCATTACCAGAGTCCATCACATTTCTCAATGCTGGAATCAATTTTGTTCTGTGAAGAGTGGATGTATTGTGGGTGTGCGACCATCTGCTTCACGTGCCACAGCTGCCTGTAATCAATCAATATAATAATCTACATTTACCGGTTAAATCATACTTACATATCAACCTTGTCAGTAATAGTATTAGTAGGGGAGTGGGGAGGACCTTTGGACCCTTTCACTATAATTTAGTGTGGACCCCACCCTATACTAAACCCTCTCTGTCACTCCATTAAACCTCTTAGTATGGACTATGGAACAAAAGGAGATCTTACCGTATTATCAGAGTTCCTCTCCAAGTGCATCGTCTTCTAACATAAGCGAAGTTGTCTGTAACCTTCACACGTTCCCATAAAAACATCTGCTTCCTCTTCATCCCACATATTGGACAAAAGTTGGCCATAAATATATAAATTAAAGTCAATATACATGATATACAGGGTGTTACAAAAGTGTAAATTATTTATAAAGGTAATGCTATGGACCAAAATAAACAAATGTCCAAGTAAATATGGGCACGCAAAGTAACGGTTTTGGCGATATGGAAGGATACTCTTTTTGACACATTTATTTGCAATTTATTATTTATTATGTACAAACCATGAAAAGAAGCTTTTAGCAAAACATAAAAAATGTTACAGAAGATAATAAAAGAGCCCGACAAGTAGGCACGACATAAGATCTGAAGGTTATTCAAATTTCTTTCTAAAACCCCGTCATTTGCTCGAATTTGTTAGCACTTTTGATTAATTAGTAACTGCAGCTCCTCGAGACTATTTACAGGAGCACTTTAGACTGATGCTAATGTTTTCAAATATCCCCAATAAAAGAAATCTAGGAGGTTTAAATCATGCGATCTAGCAGGTCATAATATAGGTCCACCCCTTCTACCCATCTATGTGAAAAAGTCACTTCCCTGATACGGGATAACCCGTGTCCTAATCTAGAAATCTTAAGTTTTTGCAAAAGAAAGTTTTAAACAATAATAACCTTCCATTTCTCCGAGACCGTTACTTTGTGGACCCATTTACTTAAGACTTTTATGTTATTTTACTATTTTTTCTTCATTTAATTGAAGCGAGCGTAAGCGAGCTTCTTACATTCAACGAAATAAATATGCATCTTGTCTGTCTGTCTGTCTGTCTGTCTGTCAGTAACGTGTACGCGTGTGCCGATAACTTAAATAAAAGTTTACTGATTTAGTTGAAATTTGGTATACATGATCCTCTAACTAATACTCAGGCTAAGTTCGTTGGACAGCGTGATCCGTCCATGAGTTCGCGCGCAACGATCGCGTAAACGAGAGGTTCAAAAATTAAATTGGAATTTCAGGACGGGAAAAGATTCTATCATCATCTATTCGATGAGACGAGCATTTTTTACAAATAACATTTTTTAGTAAAACCAACAGCGACACCGCTATGCATTACTAAAGATCGCTAAAACTATTAAAGCGGACTTAAACGTTTAAAATAGAGAAAATAACCTTTTTACAGATATCTTACGTCCTAACGTAACGATTTTAATAAAACTTCATATACAACGTCTAAAGTGCAATTGAAACAAGTATGTAAAATTTCAACTTGATACAAGCAGGAGTATTTGAGTAATGAAGTGATACATTTATAATATTAGTTTAAAAGCTATGACGGGTGGTTAAGATTCTTATAGTCGTATTGTGTGTAGGTTTGTTTAGGAAGTAAAGCTTTGTACCGAGTACCCCCACTCTACCTCACACTAACCTCTTCCACTTATCTTCAATTATGACATTCATCATGATTAACAAATTTTAATATTCAGTATTTTATTGCAATATGCTCGCTTCAATGATAGAGCCACGCGATGCCTAGTATTTTAACACCCTTTATTTTTATTATATTTATATTTACTTCAATTTAAAACTCAGGCCAGATCATATTTTAATGTAAAAATTACTGGAAAGAGAGACTTTTAAGATGACTGACAAGGTGTTAGGAAAGAAGAGAAGTTGGTTTATTAAAGACAGGAAAATGGAAGCTGAGTGAAGAGTTGTTAGATATCTGAGACATAGGCCAAGGCTTTGTCTCAACTATCTAACAAAGTTACTCCGTGTTATTCCATAAAACATCCTTTATTCTATCTCTACTTTTTTTGTTCTGCTTATATTCTTTCTCTTTGTTGATATTAGTATTCGGAAATTCTTTGAAAAATATATAATGCCTTTGTTATGCTAAATTTTAAATATATCCCTCTCTACAAAACATTTTTATATTATAATAGCCATTTTTATTTTCAATTGACACAATTGTCTCCTGCTTTTCCTGTCCATTGCCTCTCTCTTCTCCTTCATTGGCTCTCATTATCTTTAGATTAGTCTTAACTTCGTCTATCCATCTTAATTGAGGCATTCCTATTAACAGTGGCGGCGCGTCATTAAGGGTTGGTGCGGGGCTAAGCCCCACCAACTTATTTAAAGAAAAGAAAAACTATTTAGTTGTCAACACAAATAAAGAGTATGTATATAGTTTTCGTGTTCATATAGTAGTAGTAGTAGTCTAGTACTTTCTACTACCACCACTGCCTATTAATCTTCTTACTCTAGAGTCTAGAGAGTGTCATTGCAGCAGTTTGTTTGGTAATCTGTCCTCTATCATGCGTTGGACATGTCCCAGCCATCTTAGACACCCATTCTTAATCACTGCCACAACCTTTGTCTTGCGTATAATTTGTATATTTCTGCAATATTCTTAATCCTCCAAATATTCTGGTCGCATATTAGGTCCAATATTCTTCTAAAATCTTTCTCCCTCATACCTGTAAGGCTCTTTTATCTTAGTTTATTTTCTTGCCTCATTCTTGTAATAGTTGAGCTTATGTACTTAAAAGTTTTCTATTGAAATCTATGTTATTATTATTGTGTAAATGTCTCATATCTCTTGGGTTTGAAGCAGAAATGTCGGTTTATGGACTCGTATGAAATAAGTGAGTTAACTCTTCCTTATTCTCTTTTTACAATTAGTATTAACTTTCGACATCGCGTGAAATTGAAAAAAAATGTGGAGGGGAGCCAATGAGAGTACTGGATTTAGAAATCGAGGCAAATAAAAATGTCACTGGCCTAACCCCTCCCACATGGTGGCTTTATTTTTTTTCCTCATATAGGTTGGCCAATCTGAGTGTCAAAAGTTAATACTAACTGTAAAAACATCGTGACCCTATTTAGGTATTATCTTACTTATAGGTTTCTTTATTATTATGTTGGCTATATTCGTAGGGGAGGGGGGGGGGGGGGTCAAGCCATCATACCAGAGTACCATCCAATAGAACTCGAGAAAGGGTTTAATGGGATGATGTATTAAAGTATAGATAATGTTATCTAGTAGATTATGATAATAAACCTCGCACGACCAACTCAAATAATATGAACTGGTCTTTTAAATATGAGCTGTTCAGTTCAGGTTATTTACAAAATATTAATCCGTTTTACACTTCTTAGGGTTTCGAGGTCATCCTTATGTAGTAACAATAGTAGTTCGTCCGTCCGTCGTATCTTAAAGTATGTACTGTAGCTAGAGATCTTAAATTTGGTATACAAGTTAAACTTTTTTGCCCCAAAAACAGGAAAAATATTGGGAACATAAAGACTCAAAATATCTTTGATCAGTGAGCAGTTGTGAACTGATCGCAATATTTTATATTTTGTAATTTTTGAGTGGGGTATCATTTTAAAAGTATTGAAAGTTGGATCACAAATATGCGAGTTTCCAAAAATTTCGGCCATTACCCCTAAAAGAACCAAATAAGTGCATACCTAAGATGCTAAAGGATAATATATGCACACCAGAAGCTTCTCCACAATGCAACTTTTTTTTACATATTTTAGTTAAAAAAAATATATATATATATATACATATATATATATATCAGCAGAGTAATACCGTGTTTTTGCACACTGCAATAGGCTACACAATTTGCGAGAGACACCAAGGGATGTGCCACGCAAGCGTGACACATAGGAACTGTTCCAACATCAGACATAACGTCATTAAGATGTTGCCTCGGCATTATGCCATGTCCTGCATCGATCCGTCGCGTCCGACTCATCAGGGGCCCGACGATGCCCACCCAACTCTGCACCTATACTACATCAACAAGATCAGATATAGGACTTATCAGAGACGAGGGTGCTCTCATACCGCCATTCTTGCTTGGCTGGCAAAACACATCAGCAGAGTAATACCGTGTTTTTGCACACTGCAATAGGCTACACCTTCGTGTCTCTCGCAAATTGTGTAGCCTATTGCAGTGTGCAAAAACACGGTATTACTCTGCTGATGTGTTTTGCCAGGCAAGCAAGAATGGAGGTATGAGAGCACCCTCATCTCTGATAAGTCCTATATCTGATCTTGTTGATGTAGTATAGGTCCAGAGTTGGGTGGGCATCGTCGGGCCCCTGATGAGTCGGACGCGACGAAACGATGCAGGACATGGCATAATGCCGAGGCAACATCTTAATGACGTTATGTCTGATGTTGGAACAGTTCCTATGTGTCACGCTTGCGTGGCACATCCCTTGGTGTCTCTCGCAAATTGTATATATATATATATATATATATATATATATATATATATATATATATATATATATATATATATATATATATTTTTATATATAAAATAACGTACGATATATGAATTTTTATGACCGAAGAAACTCTTTTAGTATAGCTTGCTAAGTTGTACTTGACGGGATTTTTTAATTGTATATTATGATTGTGTAAAGCCCTAAAAATATAAGTAGAACTTACAAATAGAATCCTTAATTTGTTTTTGATTGTGTTTTAAGTTTGTAGTTTTATTTTATCAGACCTTGCATTTGATTGTTTCTCTGCCTTGTGTTTCTATTTCTTGATTCTAGTAAAAGAGTTTATTATTGTTGATTCGGCCTGGTTTAATTCCCCCGAGACTTGTTTGTTATTTTAACTGCGGAAGCCTTTATTTCATCCTCTCTTATTAAGTGACTTGAGCTTTTGTTTACGTCTGGTTTTACCCCCTGTTTGTTTGCACAAAACACATGTGTTAAAACCACCACATACAGGTTCTTCATTATGAAGTTTTGCCAATTCTTTGATCCCTTTTTAGAGTTAACTCTGTAATATAGAGCGTTTTCTTTGATATGAAAAAGAAAAAAAAACAAAAAATAACGGACGTTTATATTCTTGGTGTGCTAAGAGACAACATATTTATTTTATTTCAACCATTTTACGCATGAGTTAAAGTTTAGACACATTAATAAAGGTTTGCTAACATTCAAGCTTAGAGACATTATTAAAGGGTTGCTAGCATTAAAGTTTAGACAAATCAATGAACGTTTGCTAGCATTAAACTTTAGAATAATCAGTGAAGGTTTCCTAGCATTACTTTAGGCTCACTAATAAAGGTTTGCGAGCATTAAAGTTTAGACAAATCAATGAACGTTTGCTAGCATTAATGTTTAGACACATTAATATAGGTTTTCCAGTAATAAAGTTTAGACTCATTGTACATTAATAAAGGTTTTCTATCAATAAAGTTTAGACATATTATACATTAATAAAGGCAATAAAGTTTAGACTCACCAATAATGGTTTTGCTAGCATTAAAGTCTAGACACATTATACATTAATAAAGGTTTTCTAGCATTAAAGTCTAGACACATTATACATTAATAAAGGTTTTCTAGCATTAAAGTCTAGACACATTATACATTAATAAAGGTTTTCTAGCAATTAAGTTTAGACTCACCACTCACCAATAAGGTTTTCCAGCATTAAAGTTTAGACACATTATACATTAATAAAGGTTTTCTAGCATTAAAGTCTAGACACATTATACATTAATAAAGGTTTTCTAGCATTAAAGTCTAGACACATTATACATTAATAAAGGTTTTCTAGCATTAAAGTCTAGACACATTATACATTAATAAAGGTTTTCTAGCAATAAAGTTTAGACTCACCACTCACCAATAAGGTTTTCCAGCATTAAAGTTTAGACACATTATACATTAATAAAGGGTTTCTAGCAATAAAGTTTAAACTCATCACTCACCAATAAAGGTTTTCTAGCAATAAAGTTTAGACTCACCAATAAAGATTTTCTATCATTCAAATTTAGACACATTATACATTAATGAAGGTTTTCTAGCAATAAAGTTTAGACTCACCCCTCACCAATAAAGGTTTTCTAGGAATAAAGTTTAGACTCACCCCTCACCAATAAAGGTTTTCTAGCAATAAAGTTTAGATTCACCACTCACCAATAAAGGTTTTCTAGCAATAAAGTTTAGACTCACCACTCACCAATAAAGGCTTTCTAGCATTAAAGTTTAAACTCATCAATAAAGGTTTGTTTGCATTAAAGTTTAGATATAATAATGAAAGTTTACAGTCATTAAAAGCTATATCTATATAATGTACTATTTTGATGAAACATTATAAGTTTGATGCCTGCCTCGTATTATTAATTTTTATATAAAACGATATTATCCTTAGCAAGCAAGATATAAGGTACTAATAAGAACCTATTTCAATCTAACGGTTGACTTTTGTATCCTAATAGGTAAATCTAGGAGTAATTAAACTGCACAACCACTTTACACTTAAGCATGGTTAAAACCAAATTTAAAAGTAATCCCTGGCGATTAGATAGGAATAAAAAGTAACGAGTTTTAGCGAAAATTAGTTAGTTATTCGCTCAGGAATTTTTAATATCATTTTACAAGTGGTTAGAGGTGACTTGATAAGGAATAAAGAAAAAGTCTTCCCACTAAAAGTAACCTTATTCTAAAATGTCAGCTACCCTTACGATGACTAATTGTGGTTGCGAAAGCCAGCTTTGTACAACAAAGTTACATTTAGTGGAGAAACGTCTTTCTTTATTCCTAATCAAGTGACTTCACTTGATTAGGAATAAAGAAAGACATGTTTCCACTAGAAGCAACCTTATTGTACAAAGTCAGCTTGCAACTACTAATGATGACCAATTGAGGTTGAAAGCCAGCTTTGTACAATAAAGTTACATTTAGTGGAGAAACGTCTTTCTTTATTCCTAATCAAGTGACTTCACTTGATTAGAAATAAAGAAAGACATGTTTCCATTAGAAGCAACCTTATTGTACAAAGTCAGCTTGCAACTACTAATGATGACCAATTGTGGTTGAAAGCCGGCTTTGTACAATAAAGTTACATTTAGTGGAGAGGCGTCTTTGTTTATTCCTAATCAAGTGACACCAATGCTCAGCTAGAAAAAAATTATTTACTCATTCTTGTTACTAGAAAAATCCATGTAATCTTTGTTGAAAATAATAAATATTTTTCAGTGCTTTGCAGTAAAATAGAATATTTAATAATAAATCGTTACTTTTGTTATTTACCTATATTTAAATATACCATATTTAATAAAGAAATATTTTAGTACAAAATTACAATTTCGATATTATTTTTTATTGTTATTATTATATTTTTTTTCATTACGTAAAATAAAGTACATAAGTATTTTAAGCTAGACCTTACTGATTTATACTTACATTTTTATTAAGTTATTAAATTCTATTTTTTTTATTAATCTCTAAATTAATTTAGTTATAAAATTCTTAGAGGAACTGATTAAATATTTGATTTTTTTTTAATATTATAGGATATTAGAGGAAACATAAAATTCTACTTTGTTTAAAGGTTATTTTTAACAAGACTTATTATTCAAATAATTTTTGCTATAGAGTAATTTTGTTTAGTCTTCAAATTTACATATTTATAAGAAATATAATACTGATAACACTTTCATTAATTAATGTTTTTCTTTATATACAAAATGTGTTTATTTTTATTTATAATTATATGAATATTAAATATATAACCTTTTTTTGAAATAATAATAATATAATATGTATTTCTATACTATCAAAAAAGGTTTATAAACAGTCCATTAGAGTAAGAAAGAGAAGGTAGACTAAACTATAGCAGTGGAAGGAGATAGATATATCCCCCTCGTTAAAGGAAAGAGAACAGAGTTCTTGTTAGTGTTAAAATACCTTTAAAGTGTAGTTTTAAAGTTTATCGTCCAGTTGTGCATTTCCATTCATAATTAATTGACTTTCAGTCTAGGCCTCAACGGTTTAACGATTCCAATGATAATTTCAAGTATCTAGGAATCCTTCAACCTCTGCAGCATGTTTACTACTCCTACCCTTACTATAAACTCCTTCAGTGTTCCAATCCAATACTCTCTCATTTCTTAGTAGTTTTCGTAATTCCAGGCTAATCTTTCCAGAATATCCACTTCGTCCTCTTTATTTGGGGTTTAATTTGGTCCTCTGACGCTCATGTCCATATCACACTGCTCAGTGTATTCTAAATATATGCTGGGAAATCTTCATTTTCTTTTTTTTTTTTTTTTTTTTTTATAAAATTATACTTTTTCAAAATGAATATGGTTTTGCAATGGATTAATTTCAAATTTTTTCTTCCGAGTTTAATGGCAGCATTGAGATCAGTACGAAAAAAGAATATTTTAAGTCCAAATTCAAAAATTCCTAGACAGAAATACGTTCCAGGCATCGCTACACATTTTAGTTCTCGTTTTATTCTGTCGTTAGCATTTTTTCGTACCACCATATTTTAAAAATATGATTTTAGGTGGCTAGGGTTGCTTATGAACCTCTAGTTTGAGGTGGATATAAACCTCTAGTTTGAGGTGGATATATACCTCTAGTTTTAGATGGCTAGGGTTGATAATGCACCTCTAGTTTTATATAAACCTATTGTTTGAGGTAGTTATAAACCTCTACTTTGAGGTGGATATAAACCTCTAGATTGAGGTGGATCTAGTTTTAGATGGCTAGGGTTGATAATGCACCTCTAGTTTTATATAAACCTATTGTTTGAGGTAGTTATAAACCTCTACTTTGAGGTGGATATAAACCTCTAGATTGAGGTGGATCTAGTTTTAGATGGCTAGGGTTGATTATGCACCTCTAGTTTTATATAAACCTATTGTTTGAGGTAGTTATAAACCTCTACTTTGAGGTGGATATAAACCTCTAGATTGAGGTGGATCTAGTTTTAGATGGCTAGGGTTGATTATGAATCTCTAGTTTGAGGTTAATATATAAACCTCTAGTTTAAGGTGGATATAAACCTCTAGTTTGAGGTGGATAAAAACCTCTGGTTTTAGATGGCTAGGGTTGATTATAAACCTATAGTTTTATATACACCTATTGTTTGAGGTATTTATAAACCTCTACTTTGAGGTAGATATAAACCTCTAGATTGAGGTGGATATAAACCTCTAGTTTGAGGTGGATATAAACCTCTAGTTTGAGGTGGATAAAAACCTCTAATTTTAGATGGCTAGGGTTGATTATAAACCTATAGTTTGAGGTAGTTAAACCTCTAGTTTGAGGTGGATATAAACCTCTAGTTTAAGATGGCTAGGGTTGATAAATTACTCAATATTCTAACTAGCAATCAAACTCCATTTCTTTTACCACTTAAAAACGGTCTTCCAATAAGTGTGGCCCTTAGCATCCTCGCGTTCTATTGCGTATAATTTAATAATTTTATGATTTTATAACCCATGATTGTCTAATTTAATTCTACCTCTTTTGCTTCTGACCTTACCAAAGGTAACGGAAGCTCATTTTCGTAAATTATTCTTGAACTTGTTAATTATCGTGTAACAAATACATTAACAAGCTTTTTTGACACTAATGAATATGTGTTTGCTATTATTCTTCATAAAATAAAATTGCAAAGGACATTACAATTAATAAATTATTTTAAGGCTTCGACAATCTTTGTGTAGTGATAAATCAAAGCAGGAAAAACATTTAGTATCAGAGGCACACATACGTTAGGGGGGGGGGGGGGGGCTAAAGTGACTGAAGCGCCACTGTTTGGTATTATAATAGAAATATAGAGTTAAAAGACATTGTCATAAGACTTACAGAGATATTTTTATACCAATTCTATATACTATATATGATCACACATTTTAGAAATTCATGATTCATGATCTGAAAAATATTCAATTTTTGCCTTTCTATATATATATATATATATATATATATATATATATATATATATATATATATATATATATATATATATATATATGTATGTGTGTGTGTGTGTATACAGTATACATACATCGAACATGTATAGAATATTAATTCTCTGTCCGGTGTAAAGGTTAAATTATTTAAGATTCATTTATATGCAGGAGCATGTGCTTGGTTTTCCCAATAAAGGTCAGTGCGGTTAACTTAAGAAAAAAAGAAAAATTTGAAAAAAAAAACACTTTTTTCTTAGTCATAATTTTAAATCCATTCAAATAGTAGATACGAATAAATTATACTCTATCAAGTGAAAAAATAAATGTTGTTTATAATTACACGAGAATTAATTGTGTTTGGCTACACTAGTGCATGGAAATTAGTGTGTAGAGAAATGCATTCATATTGTGGATAAATGTCCATTTAGTCTGTTTCGTAATTTGAATGTGCAAATATGCAATGTGTTTTAAACACACTGTTGAATGTATACAACTGTACTGTTGAGTTATTCTGTTTGCTTTCAAGTTTTGTGTATCTTGTGGTGAATTACAATGCTGTTGAACCCAGATAGAGTGGAACACGCAGTTGTCGGTCGTAGTGTTATTTGGGGGATTGCTTTAAGTTGTCATCAAATTCATACTAAAATTCTAGTCTTTAGTCAAATATTCAATTAGTCAAATCGTGTCAATTTTCTCTCATTTCTGTTAATTTAGAGATAAACAGAATGAAATCGTGTTTTTAGGTACATATGTAAGGTTACTTATTAATTTGGTGTTTTCAATTTCTTATATAAAGAAAGAGTATTGTAATGGCGCAAACATTTTGATAGATTTAACCGTTTTGAGGTCCCATGTGTTCAAAAAAATGTCTATCTGTCGTCTATGTAGACGTGTGGAGCCTAAATTACTGGGCCGATATTGACAAAATGTGGTACACATGTTCAGAAAAATCATACCTTGACGTGAAATCGAGAAATGAATTTTAACCCCGAATTTGAAGGCGATATCCCCTAAAAAAAAAAAAAAAAAAAAAAAAAACACTGTTCCAACACAAAACTGAAAAACGGTTCCAACTATTTTGATTAAAAAATACTAAAATGTAGTCAATTTAAAAAATGAATCTAATGATATGTTAGTCGTTTTCCCGGGAAAAATCTAGTTTCCGAGATATTTATGAAATTTGAAAACAAACATTTTCTGGGATCTGGGACCGAGATTAGAGGAGAAGGTTAGTCTTCTTTTGAGCCGGCGTGGTCGTGTCGATTAATTACTAACTACGTCTTCTCGGCCATCACTGAATCAATGTCAGTGCGAGGTCGTGGGTTCGATCCCTCGAAGTGATGCTCTGATTTATATGGCTCACTAATGATCACATCATACTCGCTGCGGCGTTACAATGCACGGAGGTATGATGTGTGAAGTGGCTGGAACTCTCTACCACGGGGCTAGTAAAATGGGCCTAACTACTTGGTTCGAGCAAGTGGTTCGTCCTACCTTATTTATTACTAGTCTTCTTTTGATGATTCTTAATTTATTAAAGTTGATGGATGATTAAGGTGTGTGGTAATGGTATAAACATTTTTCGACCCTTCTTTTAGTCTTCTTTTATGGATAAAGCTTTAATAGAGAAAGAGTTGTTTTGAACCAATTCTTTTTATTTCATCAATATAAACTAAAATTGTAAAAATAATCTGCCTATTAATGGGGCTTCCTCTCGTCCTATTAGTGGACCAATGTTGACATGAGTCTGGTTGTTTGTTACTGTTTCGATTACCAGTGGGGACACACTTATTTTTATTCATTATTCAATGTGGACAGATTGGTATTGATATGGGACCAGTTAAATTCTCTTAACGTTCTTTCATCGAGATAAATCGATGGAATCTCAAAGAATTGAGAGAGTTTTTTTATGTTAGTGATGACATCAAGTAGACGTAGAATTTAGTTATACCTGTATTTTAGATGAACATTTACACATTTAGGCTGTTATTATAACCTGCTTAATAGCTAGACTTCAGTCATCCGTAATAGCGGGAAAGGGACCAACTTAAAATTAAAATTAAGTTTAAAAAAAGGATTATTCCACACTTTAATTTAGATTGATCCGAATAATTCAGTTGTAAATTTAAATTATCTTTTAACAACTTATTTTTTTATTCTTTTGTTAGTAAAAGAATTAAAAAAAAAATTTGGAACGATGTTTTTATTCAAGGAATTAAACTATCAATTTTAACCTCCTCTTCTGTTTAGGAACGGACAAAAATTCCCTGTTTTCAGTGTTAAATTAAAGGACTAACATTATAAAAAACCCTTAAGGGTCTCTAAAAAGGTATTGTGGGACAAAAAAGGGGATTATAGGTGGGGGAAAAAGTAGGAAAAGAAAATGAGGGGAAAGGTAAGATCCTAAAATAATACTGGAACACTTGTGTTTTCTCAGAAGGGCCCTATTTTAAATTTATCGTGGGATTAGGCAGCACCTTCACTCTAAAATATAGAACGAGGAAAAAACTTTGACATTATTTGAAGAAAGAAACAAATTTAGATACTTTTAATAAAATAATAATTGTTAGAATAATTTGTGTATATTATATTTATTAACTAGTGGAATGTTTAGGTCAGTAGCGTTAAACATCCAGTTCAGAAATAAGTCCAACAAAAGGGCCTCATTTATGACCCAATATGACTATCCTAGGTCCCCCTCACCAGAGCTGTGGCAAAGAGGGGAGGGGTAAAAACGTACCCCCGAAAGGGTTGTATGTGCGGTTTTCCACTTATATCTCCTAAACTAAAAAAAAAATAAAAAATAATAAATAAAGAAAGGGCTTTAAATATAAGTAGTAGAGCATGAAATTCTGCGTCGAATGAGACCAAGAGCAAATTTTTTGGACCACCCTCTACCAAACTACCGTAGTAGGCCAGTAGCGTTTGACACAAAAACACACAATTCAGAAATAATTCCTTCTAAAGGTTTTTTTTTTGTTTTAATGCTCTCATTTACAACACGATATCCTGGCTTGACAGAGCTGTGGAAAAGGAGGGATGGATAAAAATGTTCCTCCCATGAGGGTTTCGTGCGGGTTTTCGCTAATATCATCTAAAATAATCAAAATGTTGAAAAAATCCTTTGTATTCTATGTAGAGCATTAAATTCTTCGTCGAATAAGACCGAGAGCGTATACTTTTGACCAGCCACTTCTAAACTAAAGTTGGGCCAACTTTCCACATATTTTCGATTCAACTAATTTTATGGACCGTGCGTGTTACCAAACTACAGTAGGTCAAAGTTGGACCAATTTTCAACATCATCGAAAATGAGTGGTTTCAACTTCAGATTTTATACAATTTCTTCGAAAATTACCTGTTTATCATAAAAGTTTTAGCGTATTAAATTCTGCGCCGATTGAAATAAAAAGAGAATTTTATGGACCATCCGTTATCAAACTACAGCAGGTCAAAAGTTGGAGCAATTTTCATCATCGATGAAAAAAATTGTTTTGAACTTAATAAAGGTTTTAGAATATATCCGGGAAGGAATTATTTCCGAATTGGGTGTTTTGTGCCTAACGCAACTGGCCTCGTTCTACTCATTATTAAATTTTTTAATTTCAATCTATTCTTTTATTATTATATGTAATACGCCAGATATCTACGTTTTTAGTTCTTTATTATTTTAACATATCTGTTCTTCTGTTAGAGGTACTACGTACTTTTTTAATAATTGTTAATAATTTGTTCCCTTTTAAGTTTTCGCGACAGATTAGGCTCTAGTTCTTGAAATTTTTATCATGTGTTAACTTCCTTCGTATCTAACACATTCCGTAATAACGGAAGAAATTAATTGAACCTATTAAGGGACCTATCAATTAACCACAGGCTTAATTATTCCTTACAGAAAATTAGGTCTAAAGGGGATTAACTCCGTCCTTCTTTAACCAGATACTAATAAATTTCTGATGATCGGAGCCCTTTTAACAGACTTTCACTGTACACAGTAAGTTAATTACTTTTTGAAATGTTCGTGCAACACACTAAGTATCAAAAAAAGTTATCAAGCCGAAAATAATAATTTATTTTTTTGAGTTAAAGACTTGGGTTTCTTCTACATCACATTTATTTTATTCATTAAATGCTTGTTTATTTCTTTATTTTTTAATTTTTTCTTGTGCATAATGCAATGCATAAAGCTTTGGAATAGTACATTACGCGTCTTGTGCGGAAAGTAGCACGTTGCATGCGAGTGTGCAGTTTGCAACCGAGTGATAGCGAAGGTAGTAAAACCACATGAGCTAAGCAAAATGCAGGTATCGCACGAGTAACTGCATTTTGAGGATTTTAATAATAAATACAGAAAAAACAGTTACATTAAAAACAAACAGCAAATTAGTTTTGTTAAATAAAAACAAACACTCTAATCGTGCTATTATACAACTACGAAAAGAATCACTTTCTACGCATCTAAAAAGAGATCAAATGTTTATATTTCGTATCAATAGTAGATAATAATAGATTACGCGTCTAGTGTGGAAAGTAGCATTTTGCATGCGAGTGTGGAGTTTGCACCCGAGCGACAGCGAGGGTAGTAAAACCACACTCGCAAAGCAAAATGCAGTTATCGCACGAGTTGCGTACCGAACTTTATCTACAATTGTTGGATTTTAATAATAAATACAGAAATAAAATATTTAATAAACTTCCTGTATCTAAGAATCTATTTCTCTTTTGATTAAGATGATATTAATTCATTAGTTGTATTTTGTGCCGAATTAATTATTTCGGAAGGCGTATAATTCTCCTCATTTTTTTCATAATCACTTAAATCACTCATTGTTTCTCCAAAAACTCGATATAAACAGTTACTTTAATTAAACAAACAGCAATTTAGAATGTAAACAAACTCGCTAATAAAGAGTTAAGGTGAAGAATTCCTCTTTTTTTCCGACCTAGGGCGGAAAAAAGAGGAATTCTTAACCTCATTATGAACGCGCATGCGCAATAAAAGCTACGAAAAGAATCACTTTCAATGCATCTAAACAGAGATATAATGTTTATATTTCGTATCAATCTTATAGAAAATATAAATTATTGAATGAAAATGCTTTTAAATGTTAGTTTATATTGCACTTTACACTTAAGGTCAAATTAAATATTAAGATTTTGGTCTGAATATACATGGTGTTTATGCTTTCTAATGTATGTATACAGAGGTCAGAACTGAAGTCATGAACAGAGGCGTATAATTCTCCTCATTTTCTTTATAATCACTTAAATCACTCATTGTTTCTCCAAGAACTCGATATAAGCAGTTACTTTAATTAAACAAACATCAAATTAGAATGTAAACAAACTCGCTAATCGTGAGTTAAGGTGAAAAATTTCTTTTTTTCCGACCTAGGGCGGAAAAAAAGAGGAATTCTTAACCTCATTATGAACGCGCATGCGCAATAACAGCTACGAAAAGAATCACTTTCAATGCATCTAAACAGAGATATAATGTTTATATTTCGTATCAATCTTAGAAAATATAAATTATTGAATGAAAATGCTTTTAAATGTTAGTTTATATTGCACTTTACATTTAAGGGCAAATCTAATGTTAATATTTTGGTCTGAATATACCTGGTGTTTACGCTTCCTAATGAATGTATACAGAGGTCAGAACTGAAGTCATGAACAGAGGCGTATAATTCTCCTCATTTTCTTTATAATCACTTAAATCACTCATTGTTTCTCCAAGAACTCGATATAAGCAGTTACTTTAATTAAACAAACATCAAATTAGAATGTAAACAAACTCGCTAATCGTGAGTTAAGGTGAAAAATTTCTTTTTTTCCGACCTAGGGCGGAAAAAAAGAGGAATTCTTAACCTCATTATGAACGCGCATGCGCAATAACAGCTACGAAAAGAATCACTTTCAATGCATCTAAACAGAGATATAATGTTTATATTTCGTATCAATCTTAGAAAATATAAATTATTGAATGAAAATGCTTTTAAATGTTAGTTTATATTGCACTTTACATTTAAGGGCAAATCTAATGTTAATATTTTGGTCTGAATATACCTGGTGTTTACGCTTCCTAATGAATGTATACAGAGGTCAGAACTGAAGTCATGAACGGCTTCACAGAGAGACGTTCTAATTACAAGAATCTCATCAAGATGCCGTCTCCTCGTCTTCCTAAATCCACTTTGATCTTATATCACTAGAAACTCCCCTCAAATTTTCATTTAACATCTTTAAGCAACCCACCGCAAAGATACTCTCACACAATTTCTCCTTATTTCAATAGTGAGCATTCAGTTAGAAGAACTTAAGAGAAACCAAAACATCAAAGAGAAAAATCAGTTAACAGTGGAAAATGCAGTGAATTTTATGGGTTTAGAAAGTTTATTAAGAAAAATTTACTTAACATTCTTTGGTTCTAACACTTAGGAATGGTTTGTAAACATAAGAAGTTTAAAAATGATCAAAAACTTTAAAAATTCTATTTTAATTATTTAGGTCCACAGGGGTAATTAAATAAATAAAAACTACTTCATTTAGTTTTTGAAGGTGATATTTCGTCTCTACCTTTGGGACATCTTTTAACCTTTGTTAGAGGTCTAGTTGTCATTTTGAGTCGGTGACATAGGCAACAACTCATGACTCATTTAAATTTTTTTAAATTAACAAAAAATAGATTTACATTGAACTTTTTGATTTTTTGACAACTAGACCTCTAATAAAGGTTAGAAGATGTCCCAAAGGTAGAGACGAAATAAAAACTAGAGACCTAGTCCTAGTACCTAGTAGAGACCTTTAAAAACTAAATGAAGTAGTTTTTATTTATTTAATTACCCCTGTGGACCTAAATAATTAAAATATTATACATAATAAGGGGACTACAAAACATTATATATATTATAAATTATAATATATAAAATGGAAATTAAAAAATCTGATTTGGTTAATAAATTTTCCTCAAGAAAGTGTTAGTTATTATGTCTAATTCTTCCAACACAATATATTTGAGGCTTATTCAAATTACTCTTTGAGTTTAATGTGTTTGTCTGATTTATCATTGTTCATTTTTACTTTTTCTCACCTTTTTCGAAGGTATGTAGAAAAAGGTTTCACCCAAAAAATTCCAAAACCGGGATTTCAATTGAATTATTCATTTTTGGTGTTTTCTAAGATCAATTGAGTTGTTTTTGGCTAAATATCTGTCTGTATGTCACACTAACTCCGTATATGAGTAGATTATTTTGATATAGGAAAGAGTTTGTTTACATACGTTGGTCTCATATAACCAGCTTTTGGTTAAATATTATTCAAATTATCCCAAACACACTATTAAGCGAAGTTTTCTGAAATTCGATTACTTTTCGTTGATTCTATTTTACTACGTTTTTATTAGCTTGCAATCTTGTTTGTTTGTCCGGTACAAATCTGGCAATCGATTTCTAACTAACTTCCCAAATAGCTAGACATTTGAAACTTTTATCATAGCTCAGAACACGATGACAATGCATTATTTTAATATTTTTAGCCATCTTTCAGCAGAATTTAATTAGTTTTCAGCAAATTTTGCTGTGTGGAAAGTTAGTTCGGAAAAAATCCACAAGTTATTTTATTTGTTTTGCCATATCCAATATTTACGCAATCTTCATTTTGACGGGTCTCAAATTTGTGATAGATAAACATTGAATGACAGCAAAACAGGAAATATTGATTATATTATTTATCGATTATATTATTTCAAATATATCGATGGCATGCTTTAGATTTGGTGTTGGGGAGATCCGTTGTACAAAGATTTATCCTTTTATAGGTTTAAGATCAGCTCTCTGGATGGTTGTCATTTATGTGAAGTAAATAAATTCGGAACTATTTTTTTTCACTATCATTATATATTACTAGCTGGATACCCGTGCTTCGCTACGGGGTGTTTTATTTTCAATTTAATGGATTTATAAACTACTATCAAGAAACATTTAAATTATTTTATAAAGCGAGAATATCTAGATTCTATCCCTCCCCTTATTTCTATACCCCCTCCCCTTTGATAAGATAATTTGCTAATATCCCAAATTAGTAATTCATTCCGACTAAATTTTTAAAAAGGAAAAGCAGTGGTATTTTCCTTCTGAACTCCCCCCCCCCCCCCTCCCCGTATCATTTTACAACTCTTGGTTGAAATTGGAATTATCTTTTATTAATATACATGCTTACATCCAAAATAAGAGCTCTTTCTCAAGTATTAACTTCCTAACTTTTGAAGATCGGTCTGGGCTCAATTCCCCTTCTTTTCTTACTCTGTCCTTATGGTTCCCCTTAGGGATAAAATTTTAGAAAATCTCTATTGAAATATCTCTTTAATTATCAATATAATTTAGAAATTACTATACTACGTATACACTCGTAGATTTTATTTTAGAATTTTAAAGAAGTTGTCATGATTAAGTTAGTAAAGGTTTAGGCACGGTAAGGCGTGATTTATTAATTATTGCCTTAATATCTAAAAATAAATCTATATATTTTTTGACAGTGATTGAAAAGTAATTTCTTTAACAGTTCTTCCTACAGAAATTTCCACAAAACATAAAATATGGTCAGTAGTTTCTTGTGCAATTTTGGCTAAATACGTAGTCAGTAGTTGGATGGGTGACCACACTTAGTCCAGGAGATAACGTGCAAAAAAGTGCCTGACTAATATCAAGCTAGAATTTTGTGTATAAGTAAATCTTTTGGTGCCTTTTCAGAATATGTGGTTGGCGAAGTATCTGGGGGACATCTGTGGGTTATCTGGGGGACATAGCTTGGCAATAGGCATTTAAAAAAAAAAAACCGTTGGAGAGCGGCCATGACCCGCCCTTTATGGAGACAATATAATTTTCATGATCCTGAGTACGAACTTAGTAGACCAAAAGTCATAATATGCTAAATACATTTTTTTTATGAAAAATGAAATAAGAATTTTGAAATCTATTTAGAAGCCCGGTTCTCAGCTTCATATAAAGCTACCAAATCGTTTTATATCCTTTATCACCCGCAGAATTAAGCTTAACATTGTACCCCAAGAACCTCCAAAATGTATTCAGCCATTTGGACGTGATTGACGCACAGACAGACAGATATAAAATGTTCTAAACTTAAATTCGTTGTCAGGACTACTCATTCAGTGGAAATACCCCGTATTCTCTCTCCAAAGCTCGGGCCTCCATGTTCTCTAGTGGAGAGATAACCTTATGTAGAGCTAAAATGTTAAATCAATAAAATAGATAAATTGATGTACTAAAATATTATTTATGTATTAATATGTTTTATTCAATAAAGGTATTTAAAAAAAAATAAAATAAAAATAAATAAATGAATAAATAAATACAAAATTTTAGCCCAATCGGATAAATATACAGACACAACAATTATTAGTTTTTTATACATAGATATAGATATATTTTTCCATTTTACCCCATAAAATGTACATAACAATAATTGTACAGCACTCTTAAAGAGCTTTTCAATGGAATGCACCGTGAAGGGTTTTCATTACTTTGACATTTGTACCCCGTACCCCTGTGTACCAAAATCAAAATTTCGAAAATGCATGAAGTCAGTGACCTTCCCCTTTTCCCCTTGCTTTGAAGGTCAAGTGTGCAAATTTTCATTGAAATCGGAATAAAACGGTAGATTTGAATAAAGAACACACACACGCGCCCGTTCGTGCGCGCGCGCACACACACTTACGTTGACATTTCCTTTTTACCCCTCTCCTAAATGAAAATAATGACAAAAACGTACATTACAATTACTTTTCTCTTAAAGAGCCTTTCAACGATATGCATCATATCATAAAGGATACCTATCAACTTGACATTTGATACTATTACTTTGACATTTGTACCCCGTACTCCTGTGTACCAACATTTTAACTTTAAAATCTCATGTAAGCAGTAACTCATAGACACTTCATTTATATAAGATAAAAGACACTCATAGACTCTCTTCATTTATATAAGCTGTAGTTATACATATTTTTCCATTTTACCCCCTCCTAAATGAAAATATGACAAAACTGTACATAACAACAATTATTGTACTTTTAAAGAGCTTTTCAACGATATGCATCATTAAAAGTATTCATTACTTTGACATTTGTACCCCGTACCCCTGGGTACAAAAATAAAAATTTCTCAAAATCCTTTCTTAGTGGATGCCTATGATATGAACCGAGTATATCCTCAAAATTTCAAGTCTCTCGGTTAAGTAGATTTTGCTGTGCGTTGATTCTATGTCAGTCAGTCAGTCAATCAGGACATTGCCACTTATATTATAGATATAACAATAACAATTATATTATCAACATTACATACGATTCAACAGAAAATTTAAAAACGTAGTATATAAAAAGTTCTTTTTATGTTGAAATTATTAGTTTTTTGATAAATTTGTTTTGTAAAATTTGTTATTTTTTAAAGCTATAAATTTTAGGAATCTAAATTTTATAGCTATTTATTATTTATTTATGTTTAAATCAAATTACAATCATCAATAACTACGGGAGACACCCGTAGTTATTGATAATTGTAATTTGATTTAAAGTAAAATTTAATCTTTCCGTAGTATGAAAACTACCAAAAACTTAAAAATTTGTATTTATTTAAATTTGTATTTATTTATGATAAATTTAATTTTTAGCTATAATTTATTTATTTTATTTATAAATAACAATCTAATGCTATTTTTAGTGCACCTCTAAAAAATTGCGTGAGACTTTTCCTGTAACCACAAAGTCATAAACAATGGAGGGTGCCTCTTGCGTCATTCTACGTTTGTCACGCAAATAAAAAAAAAGAACGGAAAACGGCTATATATGAACTAACAGCTGTAATAGCTAATATCTAGAGTACTTCCTATTGACTTTGTCGATTGTGTTTCAACCTTCCTGCTTCATTATAGCTTTTTTTCTCTTCCTAACCCTCCGTGTATTGACGTTGCGAACATTCGTCTAAATTTGCCGTGGTGACTTCAGCTCAAAGAGAAAAGTTGATAAATTTGTTGACAAAACCCACTAGAGCTAATGTGTAATACAATCGGGTTTCGATGACTAGGTCTGATCTCCGGGTCACGTTCATTATCAGGGACTGATGATGTCCAAACATTTTTAACGAGTCACCTCTAATTGTCTCTGCAAACATCAAAAGCAAGCTTTTGTGTCAAGGGGTTTGGTTAGCTCGGAAGGGTGAGGGGTTGGCTCTCAATCAATCTGCCTAAGCAGCATCAGACGTAGTCAGTAGTTGGATGGGTGACCACACTTAGTCCAGGAGATAACGTGCAAAAAAGTGCCTGACTAATATCAAGCTAGAATTTTGTGTATAAGTAAATCTTTTGGTGCCTTTTCAGAATATGTGGTTGGCGAAGTATCTGGGGGACATCTGTGGGTTATCTGGGGGACATAGCTTGGCAATAGGCATTTAAAAAAAAAAAACCGTTGGAGAGCGGCCATGACCCGCCCTTTATGGAGACAATATAATTTTCATGATCCTGAGTACGAACTTAGTAGACCAAAAGTCATAATATGCTAAATACATTTTTTTTATGAAAAATGAAATAAGAATTTTGAAATCTATTTAGAAGCCCGGTTCTCAGCTTCATATAAAGCTACCAAATCGTTTTATATCCTTTATCACCCGCAGAATTAAGCTTAACATTGTACCCCAAGAACCTCCAAAATGTATTCAGCCATTTGGACGTGATTGACGCACAGACAGACAGATATAAAATGTTCTAAACTTAAATTCGTTGTCAGGACTACTCATTCAGTGGAAATACCCCGTATTCTCTCTCCAAAGCTCGGGCCTCCATGTTCTCTAGTGGAGAGATAACCTTATGTAGAGCTAAAATGTTAAATCAATAAAATAGATAAATTGATGTACTAAAATATTATTTATGTATTAATATGTTTTATTCAATAAAGGTATTTAAAAAAAAATAAAATAAAAATAAATAAATGAATAAATAAATACAAAATTTTAGCCCAATCGGATAAATATACAGACACAACAATTATTAGTTTTTTATACATAGATATAGATATATTTTTCCATTTTACCCCATAAAATGTACATAACAATAATTGTACAGCACTCTTAAAGAGCTTTTCAATGGAATGCACCGTGAAGGGTTTTCATTACTTTGACATTTGTACCCCGTACCCCTGTGTACCAAAATCAAAATTTCGAAAATGCATGAAGTCAGTGACCTTCCCCTTTTCCCCTTGCTTTGAAGGTCAAGTGTGCAAATTTTCATTGAAATCGGAATAAAACGGTAGATTTGAATAAAGAACACACACACGCGCCCGTTCGTGCGCGCGCGCACACACACTTACGTTGACATTTCCTTTTTACCCCTCTCCTAAATGAAAATAATGACAAAAACGTACATTACAATTACTTTTCTCTTAAAGAGCCTTTCAACGATATGCATCATATCATAAAGGATACCTATCAACTTGACATTTGATACTATTACTTTGACATTTGTACCCCGTACTCCTGTGTACCAACATTTTAACTTTAAAATCTCATGTAAGCAGTAACTCATAGACACTTCATTTATATAAGATAAAAGACACTCATAGACTCTCTTCATTTATATAAGCTGTAGTTATACATATTTTTCCATTTTACCCCCTCCTAAATGAAAATATGACAAAACTGTACATAACAACAATTATTGTACTTTTAAAGAGCTTTTCAACGATATGCATCATTAAAAGTATTCATTACTTTGACATTTGTACCCCGTACCCCTGGGTACAAAAATAAAAATTTCTCAAAATCCTTTCTTAGTGGATGCCTATGATATGAACCGAGTATATCCTCAAAATTTCAAGTCTCTCGGTTAAGTAGATTTTGCTGTGCGTTGATTCTATGTCAGTCAGTCAGTCAATCAGGACATTGCCACTTATATTATAGATATAACAATAACAATTATATTATCAACATTACATACGATTCAACAGAAAATTTAAAAACGTAGTATATAAAAAGTTCTTTTTATGTTGAAATTATTAGTTTTTTGATAAATTTGTTTTGTAAAATTTGTTATTTTTTAAAGCTATAAATTTTAGGAATCTAAATTTTATAGCTATTTATTATTTATTTATGTTTAAATCAAATTACAATCATCAATAACTACGGGAGACACCCGTAGTTATTGATAATTGTAATTTGATTTAAAGTAAAATTTAATCTTTCCGTAGTATGAAAACTACCAAAAACTTAAAAATTTGTATTTATTTATGATAAATTTAATTTTTAGCTATAATTTATTTATTTTATTTATAAATAACAATCTAATGCTATTTTTAGTGCACCTCTAAAAAATTGCGTGAGACTTTTCCTGTAACCACAAAGTCATAAACAATGGAGGGTGCCTCTTGCGTCATTCTACGTTTGTCACGCAAATAAAAAAAAAGAACGGAAAACGGCTATATATGAACTAACAGCTGTAATAGCTAATATCTAGAGTACTTCCTATTGACTTTGTCGATTGTGTTTCAACCTTCCTGCTTCATTAAAGCTTTTTTTCTCTTCCTAACCCTCCGTGTATTGACGTTGCGAACATTCGTCTAAATTTGCCGTGGTGACTTCAGCTCAAAGAGAAAAGTTGATAAATTTGTTGACAAAACCCACTAGAGCTAATGTGTAATACAATCGGGTTTCGATGACTAGGTCTGATCTCCGGGTCACGTTCATTATCAGGGACTGATGATGTCCAAACATTTTTAACGAGTCACCTCTAATTGTCTCTGCAAACATCAAAAGCAAGCTTTTGTGTCAAGGGGTTTGGTTAGCTCGGAAGGGTGAGGGGTTGGCTCTCAATCAATCTGCCTAAGCAGCATCAGACGTAGTCAGTAGTTGGATGGGTGACCACACTTAGTCCAGGAGATAACGTGCAAAAAAGTGCCTGACTAATATCAAGCTAGAATTTTGTGTATAAGTAAATCTTTTGGTGCCTTTTCAGAATATGTGGTTGGCGAAGTATCTGGGGGACATCTGTGGGTTATCTGGGGGACATAGCTTGGCAATAGGCATTTAAAAAAAAAAAACCGTTGGAGAGCGGCCATGACCCGCCCTTTATGGAGACAATATAATTTTCATGATCCTGAGTACGAACTTAGTAGACCAAAAGTCAAGTTGATTATAGTTTTTCGCTTAATTAGTTAGTTCGTTAAATATTAGTCCAAATTAAGGAGGTCAACTATTACGTGACAAACTAACATCAACTTGAATTTTGGTCTACTAACTAATTTCGTAATCAGGGTCATGAAAATCACATTTTCCACCATAAAGAGTGGGACTTGGCCGCTCTCCACCGTTTTGTTTTTTTCAAATGCCGATTGCCAGGCTATGTCCCGCAGACGAACTTAGCCGACCACACATTCTTAAAAGAATACACAAATTTCTAGCTTGATATTAGCCAGACACTTTTTAGCTCTCTATATCCTGGAATAACAGCTTTGGGTTCATTTCCCAGACTCTATGTTGCCACCAACATAGAGTTTGAACATTGATCCCCCGCTCAATGTTTACCGAACATTGCTTAAACAAATGGGAAGAGTTAGCGCCACCAGGTTTCGTCCTGGATAACCATGGTCTACACTGTTCGTTCGACAAAATATCAAAATGTGAGACTTGGTTAACTGATCAACATCAACACTTACAATGTCAAGAATTTGTTCTTCCAATCCATTGACGGTTCGTTCAATGGACCCATCTAAATGGTTTACGTCTTCAGGTTTAAAAGAAAATAAATAGAAACAATCTGTTATACTTAACTCGGTTTGATTATTTACCTAAGTTGCATTTCGAATATGATTACGTTTATTTTTAATACCCTACTCAATCTTCTGTGGATATTTCTCTGTTAATCCCTCTGCTAAAGCCATCAAAATGCTCTATGCTTTTCTTATTAAGTTCTTCTGCTTATAATTATTAAGTTCAACGTTTCGCTAATGGTTACTAAACAGCCTCTTATAATAATGTTTGTATATATATCTAATTTATCATCTTATCAAAATAAAAACTTTTAAGAACATCGTCATCTACCACTTTTATTGTTTGTATATTATCAGTAATACCAGCAATCTCTTGAAAATCACTGAAAAATCTCAACTTTCCATCATGCATTACTGCTGGTTTTTTTTTTTTTGTTTTTTTAGCAGAGATTGGTTTTTAGTTGAGGTGTAATTCCTATGGTGTTTTTTATTCCTTGATTCTTCTCAGACAATTTTGTTTTTGATATTAGGTATACAGGATCCACTAATGTTGAATTTCTTTTACTTGATTCTTCTTTTGCTTTACATATTGTTAAAAAAGGGTCAAAAAGAATAATGTGTTTAAGGATCAGTGAGTCAGGAAAGCTTAATACGCTTTCTCCGGAAAAAACAACATTTATCTGTGTTTGGAGTAAGCTCACGCAAGGGTGAGAATACTTATCGTTTAAGGGGTCACCAAATAGGAAGATTACCATTCCGTTGTAACCTGGAAGCACTCTTTATTATTAAATAAGCAAAATGTTTGTGTCGCGTTGCGCTATAATTTAAGTTGTATTAACTTTTATTTACAATATTTAACTGTAGTGGATCTCCTAGGATCTAGAATACTGTAAGTTTATATTTACTAGAGATCTATTATTTTATGATTCTGAAACTTACAATTCTTCATCAAAATGTACAGGGATTGGCCAATAAGTCAGTGTTATTTGAAGCATACCTTTCTCAAAAATCTCCTCATATTTTTTGTGTGTCTGAGCACTGGTGCCGTGGACAGGAGTGTGGCTGGGATGGGTATTATTGTATTACTTCCTACAATAGGAGCTAACACATTCATGGAGGTGTGGCAATCATGCTTAAAAATAATAGCGACTTCACCAGCAAAGATATGTTTATTTTAAAATTGTCTACAGAAGTCCATTTTGAAGCTTGTGGTACTAGAATTGAATATCGTCAAATGTGCTGCATCAATATAGTCACTATATATAGATCACCTGCAGGTAAATTCGATATCCTTATCGATAAATTGACAAATCTTCTTGAATATTTAACTTTAACTTGTAATCATGAATTCGTCATTACGGGGGACCTCAATGTCGACGCATTGAACTCTTCAAATGAGAAGTTAATATTATTTGATCTGTTAGACTCGTTCCGTGTCTCTTCTATTATCAATGAAGTAACTCGTCTCAATGCCCGAGGTGGGACAGGGCTTGATTATATGCTGCTGTCCAGTGGTCTCGAGCCCTGTTACAGGGTGTCTGTAGATCACAATGGCCTTTCAGACCATTCCTCCCAAATTCTCCACCTTTCATATCCTATTCCTTCAAGTGTATCTCCTTCCCCTAAACCTAAACCAAAATATGTGGAAATCCGCCGTTTTTCAGATAACAATATTACATATTTTAATCATCTTTTGAAGTCCTCTGACTGGAGTAGAGTCTTGCTCCCTCTATCGGGTGAACTAAAATTCAGAGCCTTTTTTGAAATATTTCAGTGGTGCTTTAACGTGGCCTTCCCTTTAACTAGTGTTAATGTAAAGTCCTCACACAGCCCTGGCTGGGTGACGAACGAGATAATTGAATCCAGTGAAAGACTAAAGAAGCAGTATATCAGTAAAATCGATGATAAGGCTTCCTACGCTAAAATGAAAGCTGTGCATAAAAAGCTTGTGCTGAGGTGTAAAAAAACTTTTGTAGACAATAAAATTAAATGTGCCCCGAATCATGTAAAGAAAGCCTGGGAGTTAGTTAAAGGAGGCACTATAAATAAGCAAAGACAGGAGTTGCCTATAATTTTAAAATCGGCTTCAACAGATACCTCTGTCAAACCAACATACTTGACACACCCAGAGGAGGTTGCAAATTGTATTGCTAAATATTTGTCAGAAGTTCCATCTAAACTTCAGAAAAATATCTCATCCCCTCCTACCTTTACCAATGAATCAAATTTGTTTATAAAAAATTCTTTTCTATTTAATAATAAAATTAGTATCAAGGAGTTGTCCAGAATTTTAAGGGAGTTAAAAAATAAAAGAAATAAAGCGGCTGATGGAATCCCTACTACTATTATAAAAAAAGAGTTTACTTTCCTGTGGAGAGATTTTTACTCATGTTTTGCAACACTGCTTCGCGGAAGGAGTTTTTCCCAACAGTCTAAAAGAGTCTCTTGTCGTACCAATCCATAAATCCGGTGATAGAACTGAGGTCAGCAACTACAGACCAATATCTTTACTAAGTCCTTTTTCAAAAATATACGAAAAAATAATGCACAATAGAATTTCGGATTACCTATTAAAATTTTCTATTCTGGCACCTAATCAACATGGCTTCAGACCAGGTTTCTCTGTCAACTCAGCTACCAGGGATACGGTTGAAGAAATCTTAAGGGGATTAGATCAGAGGCTGTACGTCGCTGGTCTCTTTTTTGACCTGTCTAAAGCCTTTGATCTTATAGATCACCCGCTTTTATTGAGTAAAATATATAAAATGGGAATTAGAGGTAGTAGTTACGATTGGATCAGCTCCTTTCTGTCAGATCGAACCTTTAGAGTGTTAGTGAATGGTAAAACATCCACCCAATTTCCAGTTACCTGTGGTGTGCCCCAAGGTAGCATATTAGGACCGCTGCTTTTTGTTATCTTTATTAATGATCTTCCCAAACACTTAAAGGAAAAATGTAGCCAGTGTCAAATTACTTTATATGCGGATGACACTTCAGTCATCGTCGAGGGAAAAGATGTAGATGTATTAGAATATAATGTAAATACGATCTGTCGCGCATTTGTAGTGGTCTTCTGACAACAAGTTGATTATAAATGAATCCAAAAGCACATCGATAATATTCTCTAATAATAATATTTCTCGTCCGCTGACTTTTCTGGTTAATAGTAGTTCCCTGTCTACGGTTCCCATGGGTAAACTTTTAGGATTAACACTCGATTGCAACCTAAAATATAGCGACCATGTCAATAATGTTGTAAAATAACTTAACTCGGCCTATTATTTAATAAGAAAATTAAGAAGCTTTAATTCGGAAGGAGTTATTATGATGCTTTATTATGGTTTAGCTTACCCTTTCATGTCAAGTCACATTCTTGCTTGGGGCACCAGTGCGCGGGCCAAAAGGGTATTTATTATTCAGAAAAGAATAATAAGGACGATATTTCATCTTTCTTCTCGCGACTCAGTCAAACCGATTTTCATGCAACATAACCTCCTAACCTTCTATTCAATTTTAATCCAAGAATCCTGCCTATATGCGGCCAATTATCCAGAGAAATTTAGAAAATATAGTGACACACATAACATGAACACAAGGCACAAAGACTATCTATACCCATTAAAGTGTAGGACAAGTCAATATAAATTATCTCCCTTCAACTTTGCAGTGGCCTGTTTCAACAGATTACCTGCCTCATTGAAACAATATGCCACAACAAAACAATTTAAAAATAGTTTAAAGATGTTTCTTGAAACCAAGGCATATTATAGTGTTCAAGAATATATGCAGCAAGAATGTTGAAATATATATTTTATTTAATTAATATTTTTTACTTTTTATTCTATGTTTAAGTTGATTGTCTGTTTTTTTCTGCTCTTATCTAATTTATCACTGTTTATATTTTGATAATTTATACTTATATTATTCCTAATACTCAATGTATTTAAGTTTTTGTATTTATGTATTTAAGTTTTGTTGTATTTTTTTGTACTATTATACGACCTACTGCATCCAAGCAAACAGCTTGGCAACGCAGCTAATATATAAAATAAAATAAAATAAAATAAGATTCATTGTGCTAAAGATTGACCAGTATTAAAAATTAAAAGATTTAATATAAGACATGTTTACTAATGATCTGGAATTGTATTGATCAAAAAGTTAAATTAGATTATTGAATCTAATTTAACTCTAATTTGTCTTTCTAAAATTTAGTTAAAATTAATATCTTGATTTATCATAAGGCCCAAATGTGTGTGTATATATTTATATATAAGTGGTCTGTAGTCCAGCGGAAACAAATTGACTGGTGTATTGTTATATTGTTATTGGAAATACCTAATCTGTACAAGTCTCAGCTTTTTAGATAGATGGGAAGTGGGTCAAATTAAAGTTACACTTCACGGAGACAAAATTAAAAGTAATGACTGATTATTGTATTCTTATCGGAAATACATAATCTGTGTAAGCTTCAGCTTTCTAGGTTATCATGAAGATGGTCAAAGTAAAGTTAAAAGATTTAGAGACAATTTAAAATAAATAAATAAAGTACCGGTGTGGAAATCCCACACATGACTTCCATGAAATGTTGTGGTGTCAATACGTGCGAGCAAGAGAGAACTCAGTGTAAACTACATCGTACAAACAGCTAATATCGATTATAGTTTTGCTGGTGTTATCCGCTTTTCGATACGACTTACAGTTTAGCCGCAATTTGGTTCCGAAATAAATCGGTCAATTATTTCGAATAATATAAGAGCTCAAAGTCGAAAATTTAACAAAAATGACTATTTAAGGTAGAAGGGATGGTCCTACGACAAAAAGTCATATAACAAAAGTTGTAGATTATTTAAAATTAGTTAAACTGGTGTTATCCGCTTTTCGATGCGACTTTCAGTTTAGCCGCAATTTGGTTCCGAAAAAACCTTTAAAAAAACACTAAAATACCAATATCTCCCAAACCGCTTGTCCGATTTTACTCAAAAAGTATAGGTACAATCTACCATATAGGACACATATATACCCCAAAGGAAATTGAAATAAAATAAAGCCTACTAAAGTTATCGTCGACAGACCGATTTCGTGCTTAAGTGACTGTAGCTCCGAAACGTCGTAAGCTACGATGTTCGGGTTTGCGCCATCAGTTTTTCCGTCTAAAGTTCTAAAAAATGCCGAAAACCGCATCTCAATACGATGTCTTGAAGCGATGTTATAAAGGTTTTAAGTTCCGAACGAACGTACGTACATACATACGTACGCACAGACATACATGTATATGAAACGGATTTCAATGATACCCCCGGGTCCGTAAGACCCCTCCTTCACAGAAATCTCGGAATCACGTTTTGGAGGGTATCACCATACTTCCATTTTCATGGAAGTAAAAATTGTAAAAAGAACAAAAACCCGACTGAAATGTATTCTACTACAGCGGGGTTTACAACTTAACTTAAAATGTCTTTTAATCCAGATGTTAAGGAAATAGTTAAAATAGTAATGTCATACGAAAGAAATATATGTTCCTTTTTGTTCATTTGAATGAATTTCGAGTTAAAATGTATTTTCTTTATGGAAATTCGCTAAAATGTGATTAAGAAAGTTACGCACAAAGAAAGAGTTTTTTGACAAGTCTGTAAACAATTTTAATTTAGCTTCTTACAAACTGTTTTTTGAGTCACGCTAACCGATCGTAGAGTAAAATCTGTAGAAGATTGTCAGTGGAAGATAAAATTGAGATTTAATTCCCTTTTTGTTTAAACTATGGATAGAACAACTGCTTTAACAATCCCCCGAGTGAAACCGCTGTTAAACAGCAAAGTGAATAGGGCGAATAATTGACGGTTTAATCAACGCCTTGATGCAATTATATTCAAAATCTAAAACAACTTTTAATTAGTTATTTCTGCTACAGTTTGTGTTTTAGAAGAGATCTCAACCTCAGGGAAGTTTCTGCTAAGTTTGGCTTTAGCGTTTTATCAATTCCAACATTTTTGGAACGAAGTTCCTTATGGCACGTTCTGGAGCCCGGGAGTGAATCCGAAAAAACGACCAAAATCACCGTCACAAAATCACCGTCACGCAAAATCCGTCACGAAATCTACCGATGGCGATAACTTGTGTAAAAGTTGACCGACTTAGTTGAAATTTGGTACACATGTTCATTTTACCAATGTCAGGGACAAGTTCGTTGGACAAGCGTTCACGCGCAACGCTCGCGTAAATGTAAGCTTCGAATTTAAAATTGGAATTTTTGGACGTGAAAAAATTCTAACTTCATCTATTTAATGAGACAAACAACTTTTTTAAATATTTTTTTAGTAAAAAGAACACCGACACTACTATGAAGTGATAAAGATCGCTAAATTTATTAAAGCGGACCAAACCGATTAAAATAAAGAAAACAACGTTTTTACCGATATCTTACGTTCTAACGTAAAGATTTAAATGAAACTTTGTATACATCACCTACAGTACAATTGAAACAAGCATGTAACATTTCAACCTGATACAAGCAGAAGTTTTTGTGAGTTAATGATTTATATTTTTTATTTTAATATTTAATTGGAGTAATATGCCGACGGGGCCTGGGAGGACTGTTCTTTTTCGTTCTACAACCATCTGCTTTAACTATAAATTTATCATTACCATTTTTCTCAATAAACAATACGTTATTTTTTGCCTTAACTCCGCTAGTACAAATAGTTAGTTACTTTTAATTTTGTCTGTTTTCTAACTCCACCATGTAAACGTAGTTATCACAGCGATTTTATAATTTATATTTAATGAAAAGCGTAAGGAACTTCGTTCCTACCGGGAGTCCCACGACACCACACATATTTTTTTTGGAGGGGGGGGGGGGTTAGTCCTGTTTAACAGCCTAGGTCATTACAGGACGGGGGTTATCCGGTCACTTTACTCATCTACTATAAGGTCATTAGTGTGAAACATGTCTCACCTCTCTGGGATTCGAACTCACAACCTTGGTTTCAGAGTCGAGAGCGCTAACCACTCGGTTTCGCTGGCCCCCTTTCGCTAATAATTGTTTATAGTTCTGTGAAAATGTATTGAAATCGGACACTTATCCATTCTGTTTCACATTTAAGAGAATATGGCAACATAAATACAGCTTTCGTAGAAGTAAATTTTAGAGTAACAATGTAAGAAAATTGTATTGGTAAAACACCTTTTGATTATCACAATTTTATGAAAGAGAGGTATTTGGAAATTTAAATAAAAATAGATTTCTCTTGTTAAAAGTATCATTCTTACTTTTTTTGTCTAAGATGAAAGATATTGCTAGTTCAATTATATTTGAAATGATTCTGGTACCTCCTTTTCTGAAATTATTATGGTACCTCTGTGTTCCTTTAATCAAAATAGAGGCAGTTAGCTAAAAATCAATACTCAATATCAAGCTCGCACCACTCTCGGCAATTTTTGTGCCAAATAATTAGATTTTTTTTTTCTATCTCGATAAAAAACGGAATATATCAGTTTGAAAAGACTCAATTTTTTCAAACTTCATTCCTCTTCCTTTCCTATTTAGTTTTTACTTTTCCTCCATTTTAAAGGAAAAGTATTGTTTTCACCCAAAAAAAAAAAAAAAATCCGAAACCGAGATTTCAACGGAATTATCCGTTTTGGACGTTCAGCGATACCATTTTAGTAGTTTTTACCTAAACGTCTGTGTGTTTATGTGTGTGGGGTATATGTCTGTCTGTCCCGCATAACTCCTAAAGTTTTTAAGCTGAAGAGATGAAACTATATAACAAAATCATCAGTAAAAATATTTGTCTTATGAAAATGTATAATTGAGACATTTCAGCGCAATCGGAAAATATTTCGATTGTTCTTTGTAGCATAAATTCTTGATTACTTGGGTCTTTTAAGGAAAATTGTTACGCCTCATATTTGCGATATTTCGATCCCTCCTTGGATCATTCTCTAGCTTACTGACTAGCTGATTACAAGGGAAAATATTTAGATTTTCTACAAAGTTTATTTATTACTACTATTTTTGCTGACAACAAAATGGGGTAATGACTTCACAAATTTATGATTTTCCGGGTGGCACAACTACATGTTAGGACTAATTTTTGTTTAAGTATAAATTCTCTAGCTTAAAAACTGGAAGAGTTACGTGTTGTACAGAAATACAAATTTCATAAAATTGTATATTAGAATAATTGTGCCGTTATTATGTCTTCAGATTATCGTATTTTCTTTTTCTTTTTTTTTTTATTATTCATCCTTATTTCTACAAACAAAAATTAATATATAAATTAAATAAAGGGAAAGGAGAATTAAAAAACATGTAAAAGGAAAAAGAAATAACCGAGTAGTAGTGGGAAGTAATCAAACCTCTCAAACCTAACCCTCAACCCACTTTTTTAGGTTTTCGTTGTTCTTTTAACTATTTACCGCACGTTTCATTTACTCTTATTTTTCACCTTGTTTCACGCACAGTTTAGTGCATATCCTTTTTTCTTCATTCAGTAGATTTATTAGTTTACAAAATTATTTAAACAATATAGATTGATAAAGTATGATGGATTGAAGTAAATCGAACAAAACTTAACTCATAAATATTAATACTTTATTTAAATCCTGAGGGAGCCAGCGTGGACGAGGGGCTCTAGGCGCTTGCCCAGCTATCAATAAGTCGAGGTGACTCGAGATCGTGGGTTCGATCCCGTGCCATATTACTTTGAATTGCATCTATGAATCGCGCACGAAGCAGGGACACCCCCTGTGAGGCACTCTTCTCCCACGCACGCTTATTATAGCTTACTAATGATAAGACCATACTCGCTTCGGCGGTACAATGTACAAATGTATAATGTGTGAATTAGCTGGAACTAAAAGATGGCCTATTTGCTGAACAAGTGGTTCGTTCTACCCGTCTAGTAGGAAGTACTAGACTACTACTATTTTGTTTAAATCCCACAATACGTCTTTAATTGATTTATTTTCAAATAATATTTAACAAGTGTTTAACAGGTGGTTATGGTTATTTACTTTTTGTTTTCAATTTTTTTTGACAAAACAGACATAGACAGACTATAGCCAGACATTCTTTTAAAATCCACTTTTTTGGACTTCAGGGACCTCAAAACGTGTGAATCCACCAAAATTTCATAATCAAATTTTCGCGCTATCACAATACTTTCTCTTCATATAAGAAATTAAAAAAAACAAATTCTTGAGTAACCTTACATATTATGTATAAATAAATCGCCAGATTTAATTCTGTTTTTCTCTAAATTCCCAGAAATTAGAGACAATTGACATGAATCTAATAATGTTTGACTAAAAGACTAGAATTTGAGTATGAATTTGATAACAACTTAAAGCTATCTCCCAAATAACACTACGATCTACAACTGCGTGTTCCACTCTATCTGGGTTCAACAGCATTGTAATTCACCACAAGATACACAAAACTTAGTGAAAGCAAACAGAATAACTTCTACTACTGTATAATTCATCCATCAGTATGTTTACAACACACTGCATATTTGCACATTCAAATTACGAAACAGACTAAATGGACATTTATCCACAATATGAATGTATTTCTCTGCACACTAATGTACATGCACTAGTGTAGCCAAACACAATTAATTCTCGTGTAATTATAAACAACATTTATTTTTTCACTTGATAGAGTATAATTTATTTGTTCTACTATTTAAATAGATTAAAAAATTATGACCAAGAAAAAAGATTTACGATACTTTTTCATTTTATATACTACATAAATGTATTAGGTAGTAAATAGTATGTAGAAGTAGGTGTAGTAGTAGTATGTAGTAGTATGTAAAAGTAGTATGTAGTAGTAGTATGTAGTAGTAGTAGTATGTAGTATAGTAGTATGTAGTAGTAGTATGTAGTAGTAGTAGTAGTATGTAGTAGTAGTATGTAGTAGTAGTATGTTGTAGTAGTAGTATGTAGTAGTAGTATGTAGTAGTAGAATGTAGTAGTAGAATGTAGTAGTAGTATGTAGTAGTAGTATGTAGTGGTAGTAGTATGTTGTAGTAGTATGTGTAGTAGTAAATGAAGAAGTAAATATATTTTAATAATTAAAAGTTTATCGTTTCTTTAGTATATTATACTTAAAAAAGAATTAATAAAATGTTTTGAAAATATTGTGACTTTGTGATACATCCTTAGTAGACTTATTAGAATGCCTACATTTAAAAATCTTTTCTTATTATCAGAGCTCCTAAATCAAGAGATTTAGGAAATGGAGAATTCTGTTTTAGTTTTATTCAAAAATTGAGGTATGGAGAATTCTGAATTAATTTTATTTAAACAATTAAGGTATGAAGACTTATGATTTAATTTTATTTAAACAATTAAGGTATGGAGAATTCTAATTTACTTTTATTAAAACAATTAAGGTATGGAGAATTGTGATTTAATTTTATTTAAACAATTAAGGTACGGAGAATTCTGATTAACTTTTATTTAAAACAATTGTTGTTCCTGTGTCTCTTACGTCTCGATCAACAAAATATTTGATCAGTTCTTATTGTTAAGCAAGTCCTCTCTAGGTTTATCGGTGCGCAGTGGGTTCAGCACATGGGAGGAGAAAAATTACTCCGCTACTCTAAACTCCGAAAGGTAATTCAACCTCTTAAGAAAGAATTTATGTGAAATTCTTTATCATGCGTGAGCCTGTTGTTTGTCCACTTCTAACTCCGTCCACATTATCTTTACTTCAGTTCACTTTTAGTCCTGAATAAAAGAAATATACAGTAGCTTGAGGTCGAGGTATGATTCAAGTGTTGAGGAATGTTATTAAATCTGAGCTGGAACTCAAATAAGAGGTTTTGCTCTCTCAGGTTCATTATTTTGAAGTCGTTTGAAGTGAGGGCTCGAAGGGTGTAGAAATGTAGAATTTCACCTTAGTTCCCTCTGCTTGAGTGAATTCAATGCTTTAAACCTCTGGTTGAAATTGGAATTTTGGGGATTCCATGTTGACCTGTTCGAACCACATCAACTTTCAGGAATAAATCAACACTGGTAGATTTAACAAACTCTTGTGCAACACCTGCAACTTTTTTTTTTATTATTATTTTTTGATTTCTCTGAACTTTAACATAGTAAAGAGATTGCTTTAAAAATATTCACTTTATGGTTTCCCAACGGGTTTGCACAATTTAGTCAAAAGTTAAATATACTCTTCGTAAAGAATTATACATTTTAATTCGACAATGAAATAATCTGAGTTTAATATTGAAATATTTCTTAAGTAACAAACAAGAGTCTAATATTGCCTGCTTAACTATACGATTTGTGAGTCAGCGTGGACGTGTGGATTTTGAGACTTGTCACGTCTGCTTGTCTATCAATGAAGAGGGCAGCTCGAGGCCATGAGTTCGATCCTGGGGCTCGATTCTCTTATTTACATGGCTCACTAATGTTCACACCATACTTGCTTCGGTGGTACATTGAATTGAGGTATAATGTGTAAACTCTCTACCGCGGGGCTAATAAAATAGACTGCCAATTGGTGTGGCACATAACTTCCTCGCATGCTATCTACGTAATTTATTGATTTTATGCTTTTACAAACCATTATTGTCTAATTGGTCTAAATTGTTTTCATTTTTTACACGAATTAAAGTATCAATTTAGCAAAAGTTAAAAAGCGCAGATGGTTCAAATTATTCTGGGGCTATCTGCGGGTTACTTTCGACACTCTATACACGTTTCATTCAAATCAGATAAGTACTTGTGAAGCTATAGGTGTAAATAAATGTATGTTTGTGTGCATGTGGAAGAGAAACAAATATGCGCAGAAGGTTGAAACTTATATGGGACCAACAATGGGCTAATTATGGCCCACCACCCAAATTCCATTAAAATTGGACGTGTAGTTTTTAAGATATGTTGGTTAGCAAAAATTGAACGACAGACCGACAGACAGACACGGAACCAAAATTGTTCCCTGATGTCTGAAACGGATTTCTGTCTTGGAATTTTTGAAATCGGAGACCTAAAATTTTTTCGTTCTTCAGAACGATCACATATCTTCCGTTACCTTCGGTAAGCTCGGAAGCAAAAGGCCTCAATGAGGCTTTTTTGCTTGGTTCTGGTTTTTATATTTCCGATTTCAAAAATTCTATGAGAGAAATCCGTTTTAGACCTCAGAGAACATATCTGTTGTCGGTCTGTCACTCAATTATTGCGACCCAACATATCTTAAATATTACTCGTCGAATTTAATAAAATTTGGATGGTAGGCATAATTAGCCCATTGTTGGTCCCATATATATTTCAACCTTTTGCACCCTTTTGTTACTGTTCTACTAACTTACATTTATTTACATGTTTTGGCGGGGGGGGAGGTGAAAAGAATAATTGAGTTCAACTCCTCTTACCTGCCGATGTTAGCAGTTCAGAAAATACAAAGAAAAATGAATAATAGTAAAAATTAAAATTAAAATAATAAAAAAAAATCCGAATGATAAATTAACTTCATAAACAATAAGTATATTTTACAAAAGATTTGGTTATAAAAAATATTTATTGAGACTTTACACCAAACGATGTGACACAGCAAATTGCCTCCTAACCGAAAACTCCTGCACACGACGATTATTTTGTAAATTAGAAAACCGGGAAAGATAGATAAAGATAGAGGTTCTAATAAAATATACAAAAAAGAAAAGGAAGCTAAATAATAAGAATAATCTGTGTGCATATAAGTTGTCGGTCAGTTTCAAAATAATAAATGATTAACGATTACTTATATTAAATTAGGTGTATAATTACAAAAGATCAAGTGAGATAATAATAAATAATTACAAATAATTAACTTTCTTAGTATAAACAATTTGAAGGGTTCTGGATTATAAAATAAAAAATAAAAATGTAGAGTTTTAGAAAGAAAGGTGGGGCCCCTAAGGTATAATTCAGAAGATAAATAAAGTAAGTAAAGCTTAATTGAAAGGTGTGAGAAAAAACAAATAATAATAATAATGAGAGAAAACTTTAAATACCAGATCTGGCTTTGGTAGATGATTAAATTAGATGAAAAACTAAAAACTTAACTCTTTGAATTCAAAAGGAAAAAAAATTAGATTCTGAAGATTATATAAATTCTCTAGGATGACTATTACTTTATATAGTTTTTTTTAAAAAAACATTGCCAAGGCAACCACATTTATTCCAAATAAAATAAATGTTTGTTATGATTTGTAGATCTTTAAATAATTATAATATAATGTAATGATTAAACAGAAAATTAAAGACACCAATAAAATTAAATGAAACAACTAATCTAAGATAAAGGCAGACAATTTTTATTAAAACTAAACATACACCTATATCTTCCAAAGTACATATCCGATTTTAAAATATATTAGATATCCCCAGATTAATTTCAAGAGCGCAGAAGGGCTCTTTAAAATTTGTTAAATTGATACTTTTAATTCATGTAAAAAAATCAAAACAATTTTGACATATTTAAGAAACCGAGAGGAAACTGAAATAAATGTGACAAAAATAGATTGTAAAAGCATATCATTATTTAAGTATACGAAATATGACATGAGCTAGCTGTGTGCCAACAAATTGGCGAACTATTTTATCTATAATACTAATTTTTACTTTAAATCAAATTATAATAATCATTAACTACGGGAGACATACAGAGAATAAACAGGTCAAGTGTGTGCTAGTCAGCACACAATGAGGGTCCGTAGGCCACACTATATAGTGTTTAACTGTAAAGTGTATAAACAGTGTTTTTTTAAAATGCTAAAAATTACATTGAACCTTTCTAAGGGTCTGATATTCTCAAAACACACTCTGATAAAGTATTTTTTTGCCACTGAACCGGACTACAACCATGTAAATACATCGAAAAGACCATAATTATAAAAAAAACGTATTTTGTCAATAAAAAATAAAATAATATTTTTTTCGAAATTTCCAAAAAGTGGTATCTTTACTTTTGGTCGAAGAATGTTCAGGTTTTCAGATTTTTTGCACTTCACATAAGCGAAATAGAGGTGGGGACACGTTTCACACCCACTTCAAACTAGCCTACGCTCTCCCTATCTATGTTATATCCAAAGAATTATATATTTTTGTAATGAGCTCGACGTACCCTTTCATATGATACCCCCCACGGTGTCGAAAAAAAAATAAAAAAATGTTATCCCTTAAGTTTTTACCCTAATTTTTTTGAAAAATATTTTTTTTAAGTCGCTATATTTTTAGAATATGTGGGTAGGTACAAGACACATACATGCCAAATTTCAAAGTGATCGGACGAAAGGTGTAGCCGTGAGAGCACTCGAGAGGACGGACGGACAGACACACGCAGGAAAATATAAGGGTTCTTGGTTTTGCCTACGGACCCTAACAAACAATAGACCCCAGCACCGGGACTTGAACCACGGGTCTCCAATATTACCGTTACAGGCGCTCTTACCAACTGAGCTATACTGGAAAATGATTTATCTCTGTCGTTACCGATACAAAGTCCCGAATCCAAGCTTTCAATCTTTTCTAACAAGTCTAGCAACCCAAATATTCACGGCAATAGAACTAGACCGAGAATTAACGCTTATAATTATAAAGTACTCAATTAGTACTTGTACCTAGTACAATCAATTAGAAATTCAAATTCAAATATTTTTCTCTGTATGTCTCCCGTAGTTAATGATAATTATAATTTGATTTAAAGTAAAATTTAATCTTTCCGTAGTATGAATACTACCTAAAACTTAAAAACTATAATACTAAATGAAATGATACGATATTGGTTGAATAGGTAATGCATATAGCTAATATGAAAATGAAATGAATCCCGATGGATAATGATTGTATTGATCTAAGATATAAAAGCCCTTGTAAAGGAACTCAGCGGACTCTGTGAAGCTAATGCTATTGAATCTAATGTCAAATGTCAAGCTAGCGAGGCTTTGGTTTCCAAGCCTTACTGTTTGTTCAGGTTTGCTTTGTCAATAGACCTATTGTTGTTCATGTTTAGACTGAACAAGTGTTTTTTTCTTTTATCTTCATGTTCATTGTTCAGCTTTGCTGATTTCCCTTTCTCGTTTTGCCGTCCAGATTAAATTTAACAAAACACATACGGATAAAATTTAATGTATGCTGTTTACTTCCTCGTTCAATAAAAATATGTTTGTATTGGGAATAGGGGGAGGGTTATATCAATTATACCTGAATATATAATTTTACATATACAATAACTGAATAATTTACTGTTAAGTAGAGTAGTTGTTTCCTTGTATTGTTTAAATTAGTTGATTTTTGGTCTAAAGGAAAATTAAAACGCTCCCATTTGCGATATTTCGACCCCTCCTTGGGTCATTCTCAAGCTGACTGACTAGAAGATTACCCTACATAGATTATTTTACGTCAAATTAAACATTTATCAATTTTAGAATCGTCTGGTTCTCGTATTCTCGTCAAACTTCTAAAATTCGATAATCTTTATTTCACTTCGAGATACTGAGTACAAATTTATTGATTTAATATATTTATATTATCTAATAATTTATCCACTGTCTACTACACTATTTCTTTTGTCACACTGTGAGTAGTGGACAGTGGATAAATTATTAGATAATTGAAATATATTAAATCAATAAATTTGTACTCAGTATTCTATGAATTAATAAATGTTAAATTTGACGTAAAATAATCTATGTAGGGTAATCTTCTAGTCAGTGAGCTTGAGAATGACCCAAGGAGGGGTCGAAATATCGCAAATGGGAGCGTTTTAATTTTCCTTTAGACCAAAAATCAACTAATTTGAATAATTTATATTAATTATAATTAATAAGGGCAGCCCATCACAGCTAAGAGTGGGTGTTTAATTGAAATTTTAAATTATAACAGCATTTATTATCAGCTTGTGAATAGCCCAAGGAAGGGAATATTCCCTTCATGGCAAAAGTTACTTTTAATTATTATTTAAACAATCTACTCTGGGAATATATATATATATATATATATATATATATATATATATATATATATATATATATATATATATATATATATATATATATATATGTATGTATATATATGTATATATATATATATATAAGTAGTCAAACAAAATAAATTCTCATCAGATGAATCAAATTATAAAAAATAAAAATGAACGAATATTTGTTTTAAGTATATACATAAAGAGGTATTATGATTTAGATGTAGTACAATTCAACATAGATATAATATAGTATAACATAGATAAAGTAACTAACCAAATATTAGATTTATATATCTATAGAAAGCGTTCTAAATAAATCTATCTTTAGACATATATTAGTGTATATTTTTTTTACCATAGTTTATTGTACCACTGTAACATAAACTCCACCTTATTTCGAATCCAGAGGCTAAAGTATGTTTTTATTCTCTTCCTTTTTTTCTTTGTTTAGTTTAGGGGTTTCTCCAACTTTTCTAGCATTTCTTTTTTACATACAGTGGGAAAATAATAAAGCGGTAAAAAGGAATATCGAACACATGTGGCTTTTTAAAATAGAAAAACTATATTCTCTTTTTGAGCTCTCTCTATCTATCTACCTATAATATATATATATATAAATATATATATATATATATATATATATATATATATATATATATATATATATATATATATATATATATATATATATATATATATATATATATATATATATTTAACTTAAAAATTACGTTCTGAAGTTACAGGAAAGTTGTAATATTTAGAATACCGGGTTCCCACTTAGAGGAATAAAATGAAAGAAGTTAAGAGTTTTATGTCGCCGTGTTTTTGAGCTATATCTTTAACTTTCCAGTAAAAACAAAAAGAGCAGTTGAATCTTATAGCCGGGATTGCGTTATTATGTACCATATGTTATTTATCACCTTTGTTTTTATGTATGATGTTCTATACTTTATCCTCTTCTATAAACCATTTTTCAAATGTGTAGTGTAAAGAAATAAACTAGAATAAATCTTTGTGATACAGGCAGTAATCCTGAATTTTAATACAATTATATTATTAGGCATCCCGTGGCTCTATCATTGAAGCGCGCGTATTGCAATAAATAAGTTTTGAACATTGAGAAAATTGATCACGATGAGTTGATATTTAAAGAGTATGATTGCAGTAGAGAGTCTAGTAGTGAGGAAGCACCCCTGTATTCTTCATATTCCACTAATTACTCGCTTAAGACATTTCATTTTCTACTATTATATAGTGTATCACTTCACTACACAAAAACTTCTGTTTATATCAAATTGAAATTTTACATGCCTATATCAATTTATATGAAGTTTTATTAAAATCGTTACGTTAGAACGTAAGATATAGTTAAAAACGTTGTTTTTTTCTATTTTAAACGTTTAGGTCCGCTTTAGTAGTTTTAACGATCTTTATTTAATTCATAGAGGTGTCCCTGTTGGTTTTAGTAAAAAATTGGTAGTGCGTAAAGTCTCACGTAAAAAGGGTTTCGTTGATATTGCAACATGAAATTAGTATAAGTGGGGGGGGGGGGGGGGGCAAATTTTTTATTTTTTTTGACAAAATGGCATGAAAAATTGAACACTTTCCACAAGTGTTATATATAATATGTTTGTTGTAATCTACTCTTCAATACCTTTCATTTGTACCCCACGCAATTTTTTGAAGTGAAACTTCTTTGGCGGCGGTAGAGTGAATTTTTTCTTATAGTGACATCGTGTAACGAAGTTTGCGATTCGAGACTCGTCCAAGTTTCCAACATTTTTACAGATTAATTGTAATGAAATTTGTGTGACGGAAGTAATGAAACGGAAATTGTATTTCGAGACTAAACCTGGTGAAAGATTTATCTGTAAAAAATCTCTCGCTCAGGTGAGTTGCGAACTAACGACCTTTTGAACATGAAGCAAACATGCTATCCATTACACCAAATACATTGACAAGTTGAGAGAATACAAATTTGGTATATAAGCGTAATATTAGATGGATTATAATTAGACTAGGTTCATAGCAACGGGCTTATTGGTATACTTACAAGAAAAAAGTAAAAACGAATTAAATTAATTTAAATAAGTTATTACATCTATTTAAAGACCAGCAAATCAAAACAAATATTTATTTTATTGGAATAAATGTGGTTGCCTTAGCGTAGTTTTTGTTGGAATGAATGTGGTTGCCATAGCGAAGCAATATTTTTTTTTCAATTAAATTTCTTATTACCATTTCTTAATCCTGAAATATGTAATAAATTCGTTAAAAAATGAAGGAGAGCAATGCATTCCAGAACTTAAGTTTCACTTCTAATGCGTGAGTGCCTCACACATATTTTTTTTTTCGCATGACGTGAGTTGTCCGCCATTTTGGGTTTGAACAGCTGGTAATTTTGAGTTCGCGTCGAGTTCCTGTGTGCGCGTCAAAACGTTCTTTAATATTGGAAATTTTCGTGTTTTTATCTCTTGTGATTCAAAAGTTATTGGAACCGTATAGAGTGACAGACAGACACATAAACGAAACTATAAAGGTTTCTTTTTTTGGTTTTACCAACAAAACCCTGAAAAGGTTATTTGAAAAAAATGTTCGTCGTCTCATCGAATAGGAGATGATAGAATCTTTTTCCGTCCTGAAATTCCAATTTTACATTTAAAGCTCACGTTTACACGAGTGTTACGCGTGAACTCTTGGACGGATAACGCTAACCAACTAACTTAGCCTGAGCACTAGTTAAAGGAATACATATATATACCAACAAAAATGCAACTAATCGGTCAACTTTTACTCAAGTTATCGTCTGACACGTAAACGTTACACACAGAATGACAGACAGACAGATAGAGAACCAGACAGACAAGATGCATACTTTGTTGAATGTAAGAAGCTCGCTTACGCTCGCTTTAATAAATAAATAAATATTGTTGTATGTATTAACTTTGGCATCCTTAGAACTCAATCTCAAAATCGAATTTTTTGCGACGTCACAATACTTTCTCTTTACATACATTACTTATGTGAGAAAGTAAAGAAAGTATAAAAACAATGAGTTAAAAAAATATATACATAAAAATAAAATAAATAAACTTTGAAAAAAACAAATAAACAATTATTAAACAGAAGATGTATAAATAGTAGGTATAATGCTATCAACTTCGTGTTATTTACATTTTAACATTTGTTTATGTTTTATTTTATTTACGTTGGTAAAAGATGGTTGTGTTTGTTTAAATTGTTTATTATCATTTAAAATGGGGGTCTAAGAATGTAAACAATATAAAAGCTCTGCATTAAAGCTTAGATTATAAACAAAGCAGGGTTCGCAATGCAGGGTGTGTGAATATAAACATGTCATCCCCTCTCTTTCACTAGAGTCTTAGCTCAGTAGATCTCTAACCTCTGTAGAGATAGCAACTTGTGCGTTGCCTCTTCATTTATTCTCGTTTTTATCACTGATTAATTTGTTAATTTGTTATTATAAGTATTAGTGTTTTATGTATAATAACAGTTTTGTATGTTTAAAGTTAACGTGATTATTTCTCACTAATAATTTGAACTTTTTTAATACTTTGTTTAGTTTAACATGTTTTTATACCCTAGTATATTTGTTGTGTAAGTTAAATTTATGTTTAAATTGAGTGTTAATTATTAAAGTACAATTAGTTTTATAATAATATTTACTTAAAGAAATTTGAGAAGAATAGAACCTTTATGAAGGAAATTGGAGTATCTTATTTAAAAGCAGGTATGCATTTTTTTCTCTCTCTCTTTTTATTAAACTATTTATTATGTAATTAATTCAATCTTCTATGTTTTCTATAATGTTAGTAATTCTTTTATTTGAACCCCGTTTTATGTTCTACTGATACGATGTTTTTTTTTTTGTTTTTTTTAATTTTAAAGCGTTATCTTGTTTAGGATAAATTTTAATTTGATTATCGTAATAGAGGTACGAAGAGAAAGTTTTGAAGAATTTACACATCCTTTAAAGGACACAATTGAGTGATTTTAAGTTTTTTATATTATTAGTATGATAAAGTGGAAATTAATTTGTTAATTTCACAGCTCTGTCGGCATTTTATACGTTAATTTCTTGTTCTAACTGATACCCTGCTTTTCGATATTGCTTGCAGTTAAAAGCTAGTTTCACCCCAAACTAAGCTTAATAAAGCTATTGTGGAGAATCTTACTTCTTTTCCTCACTCAAGGCTTTAAGATGGTTAAAAGCTAGTTTCCTCTTAATAAAGCTATTGTGGAGAATCTTACTTCTTTTCCTCACTCAAGGCTTTAAGATGGTTAAAAGCTAGTTTCCTCTTAATAAAGCTATTGTGTAGTATCTTTCTTATTTTCCTCACTCAAGGCTTTAAGATGGTTAGAAGCTAGTTTCCTCTTAATAAAGCTATTGTGGAGAATCTTACTTCTTTTCCTCACTCAAGGCTTTAAGATGGTCAAAAGCTAGTTTCCTCTTAATAAAGCTATTGTGGAGAATCTTACTTCTTTTCCTCACTCAAGACTTTAAGATGGTTAAAAGCTAGTTTCCTCTTAATAAAGCTATTGTGTAGTATCTTACTTATTTTCCTCACTCAAGGCTTTAAGATGGTTAAAAGCTTGTTTCCTCTTAATAAAGCTATTGTGTAGTATCTTACTTCTTTTCCTCACTCAAGGCTTTAAGATGGTCAAAAGCTAGTTTCCTCTTAATAAAGCTATTGTGGAGAATCTTACTTATTTTCCTCACTCATGGCTTTAAGATGGTTAAAAGCTTGTTTCCTCTTAATAAAGCTATTGTGTAGTATCTTACTTCTTTAACTCACTCAAGACTTTAAGATGGTTAAGAGCTAGTTTCCTCTTAATAAATCTATTGTGGAGTATATTACTTCTTTTCCTTACTCAAGGCTTTATGATGGTTAAAAGCTAGTTTCGTCTTGAATGTAAAATCATTTTTTTTTTTTTTTTTAATTAATTGCTATATTAATTAGATATATTTTATAAGATACTAGAAATAAATGAATGTTGGAAAGGTATAATTAATGAATAACATAGGTGTGATAACGTGGTAATAACTGTGGTGGGTACCAACAGTTATGTAAAATTATATTTGACCTTATTTAATTGTATCATTTTATGTTAACAATGGCACTATTTAGCAAACGATTTCTTTATAATACAATGTCTTTAAATCAACACCACAATTTCGTCAACTTTAAACATATTATGTACACCTACGATATTTATTTAGAAATAATGTAGGAAAATCGGAATGACCTGTTTAATGCAACCTCCCTCGATTGTCGTGCGTTCAGAAAGGCATCACTCTACTTGTGCTTGGTAAAAGGCTCAATAGGAATAGCGATTTAATATACATATATCAGCAATGTTGAACATATAGTCCATGCAGACGATTTCCAGCCCTCCCGAAGGCTGCAGGTCTTGAAGCTTACCGGCACGTGCTGCATGTGCCGGTAACATGTAACTAGGAAAACTCTATGTACTGCTACTAAAAATTAATATAACATACTATAATTACATATTATACAATATACTTATAGGGTAAAATCCTATTGTACGTGCCTGGCCGAGATTTAGAGCCACCTCTAATCACTTCTAACCCCCTCTAGCCACCATCTCTAACCACCCTTTAGGAAATTTCTTTGGCTCGTGCAATACGAATTAGCCCACTTATAGATTAAATGTAGTATATACATCAGTGGCGTAGCTAGGGTATTGGGGGCCCCCCGCAAAAACATTTTGGGGGCCCCTCGCCAACAAAATTGATGAGCAAAAAAAAAAAAAAAACTTCTTCCGTTTAGATCTGGGGGCCCCCTCGTCGCTGAGGGGCCCCCCATAGTTACGCCACTGATATACATGCATGATATATTATAAAATGCATGTAATAATATATAAAGAGCAAATAAGTTACACATGCCTTTAATACTTTGATTTAGGAAACAACTAAAATATTTATTTTTAAATAAAATCCTGCTTTATTAAATATTTCTCAAATCATAAGGTATTAGATAGATATTTGTGACACTGTAAGAAAGTGAAAGCTTTTAACAGCCATTAAAATAATCCTCTCAGATTATTTTTTTTATTATAAAAATCTATATTTACCTTAAAGTAATAAAATATAAAATAAAGAACCAAAAATAAATTTTCTTTAGACACTATATTTTCACTTTATTTTCTCTTTATTATATTTATGACCATCTCAAAAAAACGAAATGACCTTTTAGATAGAAATGTACAGATGAAGTTATATAAATAGTAATTTTATGTATAATAAAGTAATAATAAGTTTTTACTAAAGTATTAAAATATACTATAAAAATAAATTTAAATATAAAGGAATGAACAAGAACATAAATTCACTTTTTGTATTATTACTCGTTTTTTCTTTGCTCTTTTGGCTGATCTGAAGTTATCTATACAGTCAAGAATCTCTTGGCGGCACAATTTCACTTGATTAATACACTTAAGAGATTATATCCCTTTGTCAAAACAGTCATTTTTTTAAGATTTATATATTTCAAAGATTATATTAATATAATTAATACATTTTAGAGATGATATCCCTTTGTCTAAGCAGTATATTCGAGTATTTAAGTTAGGCCCCCAATTTTTTGCTTCCGAGCTTTATTAACCTATTTTCCTAGGAGGATGGACAATTGCAGTTTTACCGCTCTTTCTTATTTAGTTCCCGTTCAAAACATGATTAGTTTTTTATTGGACAGGGGATTCGGCGTGACTCTATGTGTTCAGAAGTGTAAAACATTTCTCGGATTTGAACTCATGAGATTAGTCGGTGTTAAGACCTAGGATTCAGGCGGTGAAGTTGCATGTTCACTAACCACTTGGCTACGCTGATTCCCTGCCTTTATTGTTGATTTATATTTAAAATATTGAACATATTTTCTGAAGAATTATTCTACTTTTAAGACCGTCACATTTGGGTTTTGTAGATACTTCTCGAAACTCTTATGTCAAGGGTGATGTGTCCGTCGGTCTTTGGTTCATAGCGCCCAAACCACTTAAGCTAAATAGCTGACATTTAAAACACTGGCGACACTTTTTTATAAATAGGAATAATATGCAAAAGTTAAAACTTTAATAAGTGCATTCGCAAGTCGCCAAAAAATATGGTAAACTTAAATGTTTATATTTTTAAAATTTTGAGTGGGTATATCAAATAAAAGCTGCTGTAGAGTACGGGTAGGTTACAAATATATATATATAATTTTTTAAAATTTGCATTCTTTATTGGTTTTATGAGTTGAAATATAACCCTAAATCTCCCCAACCACTATGGTATGGCTGGTCCTAAAATTTTGAAATAATTCATACTAATACCTTATTGTTGGGTGATGAAAATTCCGGGAGGAAATTCCTAATTTTAAAAATTGCAAAGTTTGTGGGTGCACATTGCACATGTGCAGTGAGCCCAAAATATTATTTTTTTACATTTTGAGTGGGGTATCAAATGTGATATTGTGACCTTCCGGGGGATCGAACCAGGGACCCTTGAGGTCTAAAAAAAAATCAGAATTATATTACGGGTATGCCTAATCATCTACGAAACCCTAAAAATTATTTGGATGCAAGTACTTCCCTGTGATGTTTTATATTATTAAATTGAAGTAAAGAATGTTATACAACCACTCTTGTATTACTTCACTTGACATTTTATTATTCTAACTTTGTTACTTTGAATTGTGTTTGTGGTTATGTTTCCGAATGAATGCAATCCAAAAATATCATGACAGTTTTTTTTCCTGTGGGACTTAAGAGATAAAGTCCTAAGGAGTAAGACCTCAAATGCTGGTTCAGGTTGCAATCCTGGTTTAGTAAACATTCTTATAGTACTCCCTAAGCAGGTTGAAAGACCCACAGACCATGAGTACCTTGCTTAGGGGAAGTAACCTGAGTCCTTCAGTAAGCAGAATGGCTAAGCCAAAGATATCCCACTTCAGACGAGTTATTACAGGTCAGCTGCTAAGGTGAGAAGGGGTTTCCTATTTCCCAGACAGAGCTTCTAGCTAGACTAACTAGGCCAAGCAGGTGCAGATTTCGATTTAGTCGACACTGTCCAGAAAGAATGTGTCTAAAGATAAAGGTCGTTTTTAACAAGGATACGTTTTTGGGCTGGGAGACAAAAGACATTTCTTTCACGTAAAAAATGACATGAGAAAACACGACATGAAATATGTGACGCTCTTGAATATAGTACTAGGAAGCTATGATATAACAGGAGTCTCATCATGTCTGTCATCTGTCGGCCTACAGGGCCGATTTTGACGAAATTTTGCATACATGTACAGAAAAATCAAACCCCGAAGCGAAATTGACAAATTAATTCAGGCTCCAAATTTGGGGGCGCCGTGCCCCAAAAACTCAAGGCCTACTCACTGAAAAACGGTTCTAACGATTTTGATTAAAAAAGTTTAGAATATCCTCCATTTAAATACGAATGCAACGATATAAGCTGTTTTCCCGGGGAAAATAGAGTTCCTCAGAAATTATTATTGAAATGTTCAATAATAATTAAATTTATACCTTGAAAAGAATAAACGGAAAACACTGACTTAAGTAATTATGAACTCTATATGAGAAAGTTTGTTATGAGTTGCCTCGGACCGATTTTTAGTTCTATATTTTGCCAATAGGAGCGCACCATGGCAACCGTCTTCAGAGAGGGAGATGTAAAGGTTAGTTAAACTGTTGGCTGTCAGTGCCCAAAAACATATCCATGAGATACTATTTTCCTTAAAGTGGAAAACATTTCAACGCTTTTTTACTTCTGATTTAATTTATATGAAATGTTATTTAAATGATTAAAATTAATCATTTAAATTTTTAAATTAGTTATAATTTTAGTTATAAACAGAGTGTAATTGTTTTAGTGCTAGCAGGGTAGGTAATAATATACTACGTATTTTAAGAAGGGAATATAGAATAGAATAAAAATATGGCAGGTATTTAACAGGTTGACATTAGGTGATATGTAAAAACAAAAAAGTTAACTTAAGAATTTAAAACATGTCATTTTCTTTAAATATTTTCATGAAAATACCCTTTAATTTCCTGTATTTATTTTAACTCGAAAATATTCTACCTTTACTTGTTTTTTCAAGCATAAATTGAAAACGGTAGGTCCGCTTGGAATTTAATTTACAATTAAATTACGCTTGGTTAATTTTATTATTACAAGCTTTACAGATTTTCATATCAGTCTCTCTTGTATCAGGATGAAAAAGGTTAATTATTTTGAAGTTAAGTCTACAATATAGCTATATTGTCTACAATGTAGCTGCTGTACACTTGCAATTAGATTCAATAAAACCAGAACCAGTCAGTCTGACATTTTATGTTTCTAAGTCAATTTCGTTAAATGTTTTTAATAAATTTTAAATTAAATTCAGTTATCTATGCGTTTTAAAATGTTTAATATTTATTTTAAAAATGGTGAATTATGATATCTTTAGAAATAACTTTTGCAAGTAGTGCAGCTTATAGCATAATATTAATAATATTACTGCCACGATGTTTCAATACTTACTTATATTAAGGAATCGGTCCGAGACAACTCAGACAAACTTTCTCATATACGAGTTCATAATTACTTAGCCCAGTGTTTTCCATTTATTAGTTTTCGTAATTACATTTAATTATTATTGAACATTTCATCGAAATTTACCGTAAAAATAACCTTCTCGGCGAGAAATCGAACCCGGGCTCTCTCCGTCCGCTTTTAAGGCTATTTTCTCAGGAACTAAATTTTTCCTGGGAAAACATCTTATATCGATAGATTCTTATTTAAATGGGCTACATTTAAGATTTTTATAATCAAAATATTCGTTAACGTTATCGAGAGTTTTTGGGGGGTATCATTCCCAAATTTGGAGCTAAAATTCATGTCTCGATTTCGCCCATGTCACAAGTTGGGTTGGTACGACTTTTATCCATTTCGCATTGCTGTTACGATCCCGCGGACGCTACACTGCTTGGTTGGAACAAACCTAATATAAACAAATTCCCTTAATCATAAAATAAATAAATAATGTTATCAAATACCGTTATTATCAGTGGGTTAGATATCCGATGGTGGGGGTTGCCTTTGTACTTGTTTTTCTTTCTTTCATCTGAATTTGGTGCACAAGATCTTCGATATTATTATAATTTGTAAGTGTAATACAATATTTTGATAATTTTCCAATATTATATCATATGACACGAGAAAATGCTATAGCCTAATGTAACTTAATCCTATTCTTTACAAAACTCACCCTTAAATTTCCATAATTGAAAAGAAAAACAATAAAATGTTGATAGGATTCAATTTCTTTTAGACATGTTTTTATAGTCGAGTGGGGAGGTTGAAGGTGGAAAACGTCGTGTAGAAGTTATTATTTCTTTCCATCTCGACTTGATTCAAGTAAATAAAAGTGTCTGGTTTTTTTCAAGAAGACGAAAAGAAAAATAAAATACATTTTTTGTCTTTCTGACGAAGTCGGAATCGTTGGAGGTTGGGTACAGTTAGAGAATGTTCTCATCTCTCTCCTGGTTCTATTTCACATCTTCTGCTTCCACCTCGAAGTTCTTATTCAACAATCCACTTGCCACTTCTATTCCGATTATCTTTACTTGAGGAACGTTCCCCCCCCCTTCCCAAGTACTTGGTATCTCAAGTGTCAACTTGGAGCCAATCCTGTTGGGAAATCTTACTAAGTGTTAGGAAAGCCCCCCCCCCCCCCACTTTCCTCCTCTTATTCCCCATCCCCCTCCCCCTTCCTCTTCTTATTCCCATCACAACATTTTCCATCCTCAAAAACCCTTTCAACCATTTTCCATCTGGCTCTTTTTCATTTAATCAATATTATTTTCACCACTTTCTATGCCATCTTATCTATTTTCCTCCCGACACTGCCTCTTTTATTGTTAATAAATCCGTTTTTCCTTTCTTTTTCATTCTCTTGACACCGTTTTTCCTTTACACTTTATTTTAATTCTATCATCCTCTCTAAATTCTATACAATTTACTCTTTTTATTGCACGATATTTTTTTTTTTTCTTCGAGTTGAACTTATAATCCTTGTTGAATCCTTTCAGTCAATATAAAGTTAAGCGTGAATTTTTTTTTCCTCTTTTCCTAAATTGAAATGCTTTTTTTCATTTTCTTCTTTGTTTTTATTGGATTATTATACAAACAAACATACATACATGTATAAAGTGAACTCTTAACACTACAGTTGTAAATAGCGGACAATTCAATATTAATATGGGCTTTTTAGGGTTTCGAAGTCATCCTAGAAACCCTTATGCTTTTGGTAGTTTATCCGTCCGTCCGTCGCATCTCGGAGTATATCTCCCGACCTACAGTAGCTGGAAAATTGAAATTTGGTTTAGAATTTAAACTTTTTTGCCCAAAAACAGGAAAAAAATTGCAAACTTAAACACTCGAAATTTCTTCGATCAGCCAGCAATTGCGAACTGATCGCGATATTTTCTGTAATTTTTTAGGGAGGTATCATTTTAGTCCAGAAGATAGCGTGCAAAAAAGGGTCTGACTAACAGTATGCTAGAATTTTGTGATTAAGTAAATTTGTTGGTGCCATTTAAGAATATGTGGTCGGCCAAGTTTGTCTGCTGGACATAGCTTGACAATAGGCATTTAAAAAAAAACAACCGGTGGACAGTGGCCATGTGCCGCCCTTTTTGGTGGACAATGTGATTTTCATGATCCTGAGTACGAAATTAGTTAGTAGACCAAAAATCAAGTTGATGGTAGTTTGTCACTTAACAGGTGACCTCTTTGATTTAGAGTAATATTTGACTAACTAACCTAGAAAGTGAAAAACTACCATCAACATGATTTTTGGTCTACTAACTAAGTACGTACCCAGGATCATGAAAATCACATTGTCCACCATAACGGACGGGGCATGGCCTCAAACCCACCGGTTTGTGTTTTTTCAAATGCCTATTGCCAAGCTATGTCCCGCAGACGAACTTAGCGGACCATATATTCTTAAAAGGCACCAAAACATTTACTTATACACAAAATTATAGCTTGATGTTAGTCAGACACTTTTTTGCACGCTATCTCCTGGACTATTTCAAAGGTATTGAAATTTGGATCACAAATATATTTCGAGTTTCCAAAATTGCGACCATTTTACCCCGAAATTATTAAAACAAAACGCAAGAAAATGCACCAATACTTATGGACAAAAAAGACACCATACTTATGGTGTCACAAAAATGTAATTTTTGAGTGGCGTATCATTTTAAAGGTATTGAAATTTGGATTAGTCGATACCTAGTTATAATGGTTGGCTCTGTCGATAATCATAGTTATTAATATTTAAATCAATAAAATTAAAAAATATAATATTATTTATGGAACAAATGCACTAGATTTTATTTCATTATATAAACACCCCTGAAGACACAATAGAAGATGGAAGGGGAAGAAAGGAATAAATAAATTAAAGGGGCCGACACTTTAAAAATGTCTGAATAGAACCTTGTATTATTCATGATTTTACTGTATATTTTGATACTATATAGTTGTGTTCTAAGTTTATTCGTTCAATTGAAGGCTTGCATCAGTGCCGATGTAGTTAGTGAGGAAGGTGTTAGCCGTTCCATGTTTATTTGTAACGAAGGCATGTAGGGTGAACTAAATTTATTGTTAACGTACAAGTTGTTCATGTTCTGGCTATCACTCACTCCTTCCCTTTCAAGTCAATAGACTGATGTATATCTCTCTCTTTGGTGTTTTAACTTTATATTATGGAAATTAATACAGTATGTAAAGTGTTGAAATTTACATTGATTTACATTGAGAGTGTTACTCGTGTATATTGAGCCAAGCTGCCTGAGCTGAAAAAGTGTACTTTACTTGACTCTATCCTATAATTTCCAAGTTTTATAGATACATAAAACTTAACTTTTTTTAAGAAAAAAAACAAACAAAACAACAACAACTAGTGATTAATTTTAGATTTCATTTTGTATTCATTTTTAATTGTTTTTACTTTCTCACATATAGAGAAAGTATTGTGATGGCGCGAAAATTCGATTTTGATGGATTTTCATGGTTTGTCCATTGGAGTCCAAAAGAGTGGTTTTTAAAAAATGTCTGTTAGTGCAGACGCCTGGAGCCTAAACTACTGGGCCGATTTTAACAAAATTTGGCATACATGTTCGGAAAAGTCATACCCTGAGGCGAAATCGAGAAAGAAATTCTCAAAATTCGGAAATGCTACCCCCAAAAACTGAAAAAACGAGAAAAATATTATTTCTCGAAAACGGTTCTGACGATTTTTATTAAAGAAATTCTAAAATGTAGTCAATGCAGGCGCGTAGCTATCGGGCCGCAGCGCCCGCGGCCGCGGGCGGGCGCAGGCTTGAGACGGCGCAATATCGGAGAAGAAAAAAATAGGTAAAATTTGAAAATCAGGAAAAGTGAAAATAAATAAATAAGCGAGCTTCATAAATTCAACAAAATATGCATCTTGTCTGTCTGTCTGTGTGTAACGTTTACGTGTTTGACGATAACTGGAGTAAAAGTTGAAATTTGGTATTCGTGTTCCTTACCGCTCAGGCTAAGTTCGTTGGACAGCGTGATCCGTCAAAGAGTTAACGCGCTACGCTCGCGAAAACGTAAGCTTCAAATGTAAAATTGGAATTTTAGGATGAGAAAAGTTTTTATCATCACCTATTCTGATGAGACGAATGAGATGATTCGATAACGGATAAGATGATGAGAGGAACATTTTTTCAATTCACAATTTATTCTTAGTAAAACCAACAGTGACAGTGACACCGCTCTGAATTAATAAAGATCGTCAAAACTATCAAAGCGGACCTTTAAAATAGAGAAAACAACGTTTTTACCGATATCTTACGTTCTAACGTAACGATTAATAAAACATTAATTAACCCGCGTTAATAGATATTCAAGGGCAAACGCCAACAAATTCGGTTTTTTGCGAATACCTTGATTCCTATGATCTATGATCCTATGTTCTACGCTCCAACACCAATTAAGGTGGTTATCAAAATTAAAGAAAAGTTTTATTCATTTAGACGGTTTACGGATTATAAGGCGAAGAATATCTGTGAATATTAATTATCCGTTGCCGTACTATGTTTTACGAATTTTCACGAATATCTCGCTTCCTACGGTTCAGAGACAAATTAAGGTGAGAATCAAAAAGCAAGATTATTTAATTTCCCAAAAAATGGGCTCATTCGTTTTTTTAGGTACAACGAATGGTTCAGCAAAAACTAGCTTACTACAACTTGCGTAGTGTTTGTTTTTGGACGACGTTTGAAGTATATTTGGGAATATTTTGCTACCTCTGGCTCGGAGACCAATTGACGATCAGATCAAAATTGAAAAATATACAATTTCACACTAGAAACATTATATTATTATTTTACGTACAACGACAACGCACCGTTTGGATAATAAAGTGTTCCAAAGATTCTGCACAAGGCATAACAACGACCAATAACTTAGACTTTTTCCCGAGGGAGCTCCACGGTGGGAGCCGTTACCTACAAGTGATATTTCAAGTTTCTTTGGAGGTAGTTTGAAAATAATCGTGCTCCCAGTATTTTAATATTATACAAAAAAGTAAAAGTTATGGTGACAATCACAATGCAGTCCTCCTTGTGCGGAAACTATTTACATTATGAAATAAATGGATTAAGTAAAGGGCGCTTATTAATTAAAGGACGCATTTTTTTTATCTTGCGGGCGGGCACTATCAGAGCTAGCTACGCCACTGAGTCAATGTAATAAATGTAGCGTTATCTAACGATATAAAGCTCCAGGCTCATATCTAACGATATAAGCCTGGGAAAAATCTAGTTCCTGAGAAAATTGCTTTAATCGCAGACAGAGAGCGGCCGGGTTCGACTCCTCGCCGAGGAGAAGTTATTTTTACGATAAATTTCTATGAAATGTTTAATAATAGTTACATGCACCAAAGAAAACTAATAAGTGAAAGAAACTGGGCAAAGTAATTTTTAACTCGTATAAATGAGAAAGTTTGTCTTAGTTGTCTCGGACCAATTTTTTGACTTTTTCATGTTTAGGCTGTGCTACTTAACTCCAAAAGCGTTACTAAGAAACGTTACCCGGTGTATCAAGGAGTTAGCAAGGTATAGGAGGTGTGCACAGTCTGTCTCCAGCTGCTGGGCCTCCCTCCACCGCACGCCACAGGGGCAAAGAAAGTCGAAAAGATTTATACGTGTGACAGGGAGTTAGGAAAGTACAGGAGGTTGCCATCAAGTCTATCTGTATTAAGGTACCTAACGTCTAGTCTACCCACCCTTCCCCTCACGTTCGGCTACCTGCCTTACGTCTCACTCTTTCAATTTCAGATTTCAGTTTTTTTTAAAAAAATATTTGTTTTGTTTTTTATCCATTAGCCAGTCTTTTTAAAGCCGGTTCAGTCATACGTCGACCAACAGTCCAATGCAGTCTCGATTTAAAGGAATATTCGGTTCCATTGGTGATCTTGATTATATTGGCTATGACATCACATGTTGATGAGTGTTCACCATCCAATTTACTTATTCCACATACTTTGCGCAAAGGGCTGTATCTTTAATTCGTATCCGGTGTAAATGTTTCATTAAATAGTCATGTGCGGTAAGTTTTTTTGAAGCATGCCATAGCCTGATTTCTCAGGTGATTTATTGGAATGCGAGATTTCTTGTCTATGAGAGCTTCCATTTTTTTGGCTTTCAATTTAATTGTTAATAAAATTATTTTTGTTTGATTAAGTAAACTAAAGTATCAGAGAGGAAGGCATGTTGGCTGCTTATAAATTCTCTCTTTGTTCGTGATACTTATTCTGAATCAGATAAGTCATGTTCTCTCTTTTTCTTTAGTTTTAAGAGGCCATCTTCAGTGGAGGGCTAAGACTTTAATATAATAATGAACAACTGGAAAGCCTCTCCACAGAATAATTATTATTATTGTTATTCTGTGGAGAGGCTTTCCAGTTGTTCATTATTCTATTGATATCTACTCCACTTGCGCTCTTAATCTTCTAATAGTTTGAGTATTGTCTTTCCCATAACATTGATCAAAATATTCGATATCTTGATGGTATTGCCCAGATATTCTCTTTCAGCTATCAAACAGTAAATTTACCAGATTGTTTATATTTGTATATATTATTTATATTCTATATAGAATTCATGTGAAAACTTCAACCAAGACAAGAAATATATCTAAATCTGAGATTAAAATATGGGTTTGAATAACCACTGGGTTAAGACAGATAAGAAAAATGGACTTGGGAATTTCCCACGAGATTTAGAAAAACTTGAGGGGAATAAGATGGGCTCAGATGGAAATCATATATTTATATATTTCATCGAGAAAAATCATATCTGGATTTGATATTATGTTGTGTAGAAAGTTATAAACCCTTTGGATTATATATCAGAATATTTTTACATAAAAGCTTTTCTTATGGGGTATTTTTATGGTTTGTTATAAAACCTGAACGAGTTTATGATATCTTTTGGCATTTTATTATAAACCTAAAAAAAGGCAGTATACTATAAATGTGGACTTAAAAAAAATTGTTTAGAATTATTTTAATATAAATTATGACGTTTACTTCTTTATTATTCTCTTTGGGTTTATGTCGTATTATACATTTTATTTAATACCATTTTGGATATGAAGAGTAAATTCCAGTAGTTATTACTTAAATTAAAAATAGACTGTCAATTGGTGTGGCACATAGCTTCATCGCATCCTATGACGTACTTTATTGATATTATAATTTTAAAAACCATTATTGTATAATTTGTTTAATTGTTTCCCTCGTTTTATTAGTAGGTCAAAATTGTTTGATTTTTTTTTACAAAAATTAAAGTACCAATTTAGCAAAAGTTAAAGAGTGCATACGGTTCAAATTAATCTGTGGCTATCTGCGAGCTTCTTTCGATAAACTATAAACGTTTCATACAAATCAGATAAGTACTTTTAATGCTATAGGTGTGTGCGCATGTGGAAGAGAAACAGAGCACAGAAGGTTGAAACTTATATGGGACCAACATTGAGCTAATTATGACCTACCATCCAAATTTCATTAAAATCGAACGTGTAGTTTTTTAAGTTATGTTGGTTCGCAAAAATTGCGTGACAGATAGACCGACAGACAGACACGGAACCAAAATTGTTCCCTGATGTCTGGAACGGATTTTTGTCTTGGAATTTTTTATATCGGAGACCTAAATATTTTTCGTTCTTCGGAACGATTACGTAGCTAGCGTTACCTTCGGTAAGCTAGGAAGCAAAATTCTGTTAGTTCTGTAAAATAAAATATTTGTTTGATAGCTTTACCTGTACCTTATATTAGATATTAGATATAGGAACCTCTATGTTCTATGGAGGTCATCTTAGTCAGTAATGGCTGGCATCTTAAAGTTGTCAAATGTAATGACATGCTGTGAGCCGAATTTTGTACAAATTTCTTGGTAGAAAAAACTATTTTCCTTGCATCTGGAGATAAAATTTATTAAATAAAGTTATTATAGGTACGCTACGCTCGCCTGTTGTTACGGCATTTGTACATAATCTTTATTTAATAAAATTATTGCAGGCTCGCTATGCTCGCCTGCCTATATAAAATTATGTGATGCTGGCTTGCTACGGTGGTCGGTTTATTCACAATTTTTTGTAGTTATTCTTTAATTAATAAGGATATTGCTGGCTCGCTATGCTTGCCTGCCGAGGCAGCATTTGTTGCATAAACTGGCGAGCGTAGCATACCTGCAACAACCCATTTAAATGAAGATTATCTATAATTGCTGTATAAACAGGCGAGTGTAGCCTAAAATAACTATTATGTAAAGATTTCCATAAATACTGTATAAATTAATTAAATAAAAAATATTACTAAAAGCTTTGGACAGGCGATAACATGATCTACCAAATTCTGTATAAACAGGCGAGCTTAGCGAGCCTGCGATAACTCTATTAAACAACGATTATCTATAATTGCTGTATAAACTAGCTAGCGTAGCGAGCCTGCGATAACTCTATTAAACAACGATTATCTATAATTGCTGTATAAACTAGCTAGCGTAGCGAGCCTGCGATAACTCTATTAAACAACGATTATCTATAATTGCTGTATAAACTAGCTAGCGTAGCGAGCCTGCAATAATTTTATGAAATAATAATTATCTACATATTATGCTGTATAAGCAGGCGTGGGTAGCGAGCTAGCAAATCTTTAAAATAAAGATTATCTACAAATGCAAGACAAATATGACAAGACTAAGCTACCTAGACAGGCGAGCCTGCAATAACTTTATAAATAAAGATTGCCCCCATCCTAGCCGGCCTTTAAAATACCTTTAAACGATAAATAACCCTTGCTGAGTAAAACAAGTTTTCTTTAGTCGTCCATCATATATAGGCGACCATCTTGAAAATATGAAGTTGAATATTTTAATAGTTTTCTTACTCATAAAGACCTTTTAAACGATGTTCAACATGCCATGCCGATCAAAACTTTTTTCTTAGTCGTCCTTCTAATTGGCCGACATCTTACAATATTAAATGTGAAATTTTAATAGTTATTTACTTTTTTTATAATCTTAAATACATTTAAAATTATGCATTATATGTCAAGCTGATTAAAAACTTTTTTTAGTTGTCCACTCATATTGGCAGCCATCTTGAAATGATTAAGTGTGCAATTGTAATAGTTACATTTTCTTTTTCTGCTCTTCAAGACCTTTAAATTGATAAATAATATGTCATGATGACTAAAAACTCTTTGTTTAATCGTCCACCATTTTGTCCGCCATCTTGAAAATATTAAGTGTGGAATTTTCAAAACCAATACAGTTTTTACAAATTATAAGGTGGGCCTGTGTGCCAAATATCGTTGAAATCCATTAATTTTTACGCCATTTATCGTTAGACAAACTAACACACAAACACGCAAACATACAAACTTTTCAAAGCCCAAGTCACTGAAATGAAGAACTCACTACGCTCGTTCAATAAATTTGTTTTAATCAATATTGGCTTCCTGTCAATCTGTTAACATTTAGGCGACTGCCTATATTTTTAAAACTACCTCGTTCGATTTTGATCAAATTTAAATGTTATATATGTGTTATAACCCACAGATAATCCTACATTAATATCCTCCTACTGTGCATAGTCCTTTCTATTGCGCATGCGTATCCTATTATTTTAACTACTCCTAATATTTTGAAATACATTCATAACTCATTGTTTCATAGTATTTTCTCTTTCTCTTTTACACTTTCATGAGGAAGCTTATTGACGGCTTATTATAGTAGATTATATGGTTGAGGCATAAGTCGAACATTTTTTGGCTATATTTAAATAAGTTTGAGTCATATTAGAGATTATACATTTTTATATACTACATCGATTGATTTACAATGATGTACAATATTTACAATGATAGATTTAAGCAGTTATGACCTAAAAAACAAGGGTTGCACTTAACGGGTTTTAACTACGTATTTTGACTAGAAAATTGGTAAAATTAGCCATGTAGTTTGTTATAGATAATGAAAAACTTAACTGGTTATTCAGTTTTAAAACCTTAATTTACTTTTATCTACAACAAAGACTCTACATAACATGTTTTAGCAAAGAATCTGTAATCCAGGACATTAATACTGGTAGTGAAACAGTTAGTTTTACTTAATAAAGAACTTGACAGGTTATTAAGTTTTAAAACCTTAATTTACTTCCTCCTAGAACCAAGACTCAACTTAGAAGGTTTTGTTTTCTTTTTTTTCCTGGCATTTGCTACCAAAGGTTCATACTACTATAATGATCATTGAGTCACTTTTGTATTTTTTTTTTAATTTAGCTTCTATAACTATTGTGTTATGGTGTAGATTTATAAATAATTTATTTCATATAATGAATGGCTTTGGCAGTAAATTAGTACATGTTCCAAATCTTCTACTTTGTTGTACAGATGACACAAGGGGCAATTTAATTTACCAATTTTAAAATGGATATGTTTTAGCAGGGTAGGGGGGGGGGGGGGGGGGGGGGAATGGTTTTAAAACGGCAGAAGGCATTTTCGTCACGCAAAAAAAACGACATGAAAAAAGTGACGCTGGTAGAGCTTGGGTAGTTTTAGGTTTCTGAACGAAGTAAAAAAGAAACCTTGTCCGGTGGTCCAAAAGTCTCTCTCCCCCCCCCCCCCCCTCTGAACTTTTGAACGGTTTGAGATAAATTAATGAAACTTGGGGGATCTCTACCATGCAAAGGGAAGTTTGTTTTCATGCAATCACCCACTAGGGGCAACCACCCACTTTGCCCCCAGGCCACCCAACTTCAAAATTTCAAATTGGAGTGTATATTTTTGATAGCATATTTGGATTCTACAGTAAAAAAAAATAAACTTTTACTTGTAATATTTTTTTCTATTTCTAATATTTTTGGGGGCAAAGATAGCAATATATCCCTTCCGAAATGGTAAAAAAATAACTCTTAGATCTTTATAAAATCTAAACGGTTTGATGTAAAGTAACGAAACTTGGGGGATCTGTACCATGTAAAGGGAAATGTGTATTCATCCACTCGCGTACTAGGGGCAACCACCATTTTGCGCCCAGGCGTTGAAATCTACCATTTTTATACATTTGCCCCCCATAGGGGGCAAAATATTGGAGATAGAAAAAAAGTTTGAAGTAATATATTTTTATTTTTTGCCGTAGAATCTAAATCTGCTATCAAAAATATACATTCATGGTTAAAATTTTAAAGTTAGGTGGTCTGGGGGCAAAATGGGAGGTTGCCCCTACTGCGCGATTGCATGAAAACAAAATTCCCATTAAATGGTACAGACCCCCTAAGTTTCATCAATTTATCTCTAACCGTTTAGATTTTACAACTTAATATCGGAAGGGTTATTTTGCTATATTTGCCCACCTATAGGTGGCAAAATATTGGAAATAGAAAAAAATGTTTCAAGTAAAAGTTCATTATTTTTCACTGTAGAATCCAAATATGCTATCAAACATATACACTCCTATTTGAAATTATGAAGTTGGGTGGCCTGGGGGCAAAGTGGGTGGTTGCCCCTAGTGGGTGATTGCATGAAAACAATCTTCCCTTTGCATGGTAGAGATCCCCCAAGTTTCATTAATTTATCTCAAACCGTTCAAAAGTTAAGAGGGGGGGGGGAGACTTTTGGACCACCCTGTATAACGGCTTCGTCTGTCTGTCCGTTGGTGTCTGCCGTTGGCTTGTTTCAATTCATAAACTACTATAGATGGGAACATGAAATTCGGCACACAGGTGTATTTCGGCATTTGAGACAACTGTGCACTTTTTGGAGTTTTCTCACTTAATATCTTCAAGATGGCGGCCAATACGGCGGGTGACTAAAAAAAAGTATTTAGTCACTATGATATGTTACACATCAATTTAAAGGTCTTGAAGTGTAGAAAAAGAATATGCAACTATTAAAATTGTACACTTATAATTTTAACTTAATCGTTCAGAAACCGGCGATTATCGCCTCACGTACTTACTTGATTACTATTAGTATTATATTTCGCCACTAAATGTCGACTAAGAAGTTAGGACAGCTGTAGTTGTTGTTGTTTCAAGAAGTTATCACAGCGCTAATGTTGTTTTTGTTTCATGTATAATCAGTTTATAATAAAATAGACTCCTATCAAAATACTATATTGATTTTTAGTTCTATATTTTGTCAATTATATAGTTCTATATTTTAACACAAAAATATATCTATGATTGAATGTTTTTCATGAAGTGAAGAAATGTTCTATTTTTATTTGTAAGATGCAGATCGGATATCCCGTGATTAGCTTATAATCAATTAATTAAAACGATAAAATATCTATTCTCAGAGAGGCCTTTAAATCATGGAGCATTGAAATTACCTGGGTCTGTCTGGGTGCACATAAAATTTTCCAAAAATTGCACTATAGTGCCTAGATCCACTTTTGTTTAGCTAATGTTTTTGACACTTCTTTAGATTATTACTCTCCTTATAAAAAAAACCAAAGGAAGTAACAATATAAAGAAGGTGTACGGAATGTTCTTCTTTAGACTGTTACTCCCCTTATAAAACAGAAGTGTGATATTCCTTTGTCCCAAAGTACATTGGACTAAACATCCTTTGGCTTTATAGTTATTTAGTCAGTCATTTATATTCTAAATTAATATAGGGGAGTAGCAATCTAAAGAAGTGCCATGTTTTTAAGTTAATTTACAAGTCCCTTAATAGAACTTTGTATTGAGTTCTAAACGACGTCTAGACACCCTACTTCACAGGTTTTAGCTAAGTATTTGTAATCTAGGACTTTAATACTGGTAGTGAAACAGTTTGATATCCATAATTAAATTAAATTGTATAACCTTAACTTGCTTTGTCCTAGAACTTTAACTTTGTCTCTACTTAACAGGTTTTAAAAAAAGTACATATTTGTAATCTAGGATATTAATACTGGTAGTTAAACAGTTTGTTATTCATAATGACTGAATCAGTTAACAGGTTATTTAATTTGACCTTGATATAGAAGCTTACGTTTTGTTAACAGTAAGTCTCCAATGAGTCCAATAAGTCTCCAATGAGTCCAATAAGTCTCCAATGAGTCCAATAAGTCTCCAATGAGTCCAATAAGTCTCCAATGAGTCCAATAAGTCTCCAATGACCCAAATTAAATTGATTAATTAAATTATATGTTGTTAAAGCTCTGGCAAGCAGTTCCGACTAAAAGTAAATATATATTTTGATTTTTTTTTAATAAAAACATTTCCGTCATTAATATGTCTCGTATTGACATGATAGGGATGAATATAGTCAATATATTTCTTGTATTAAGTGTAACAAAAGAAGAAATATGCGTCACTGTCTGACCTTGTTATCAGATCTTTGATAATATAGACAGTGTAGGGCTTCTTCTTAACATTTCACTGGTTGAACAAAAATAAATATGATTCTAACATTTTTCACCTTATAGCTAATCTTTAACTTTTTGTTGTTTATGTGTTCGAGTGATATAGTTATGTAAAGAAAAAATGAAGAGTACAATAATGTTAAAGCCTATTACTAGAAGTACCAGAATTACCTTGAGCAAACTGATCAAGGTACCCACCGCTAATTCTTGAAAGCTCTGGATCGTTCTTGGCCCTTGGTTTGCCTTAGAGATGTAAAATATTTGAGGTGTAATTCATGATTACTAATCCCGAAGTACTCGTAGATTAGCCTTAAATAATATGTTAGACCCTTAAAAATTTGTTATCTTTAGAGTTATTTTCCTCAACGAATATAAAGTAACAACTACATATGTATATAAAAGGTGGTTGCAATTTGTTTCAAGACATAGATGAACCCAATATGTAATTCGTATTGTATTAATTTTCTTTTGTAACATTAGTAATTGAAGCGAGCGTAAGCGAGCTTCTTACATTCAACGAAATATGCATCTTGTCTGTATGTCTGTCTGTGTATAACGTTTACGTGTCCGACGATAACTTGAGTAAAAGTTGACCGATTTAGTTGAAATTTGGTATACATCTTTCTTTTACTAATACTCAGGCTGAGTTCGTTGGACAGCGTGATCCGTCCAAGAGTTCGCGCGCAATGCTTGCGTAAACGTGAGCATCAAATTTAAAATTAGAATTTCAGGACGGGAAAATTCTATCATCACCTATTCGATGAGACGAACATTTTTTTCAAATAACATTATTTAGTAAAACCAACAACGACCCTGCTATTAATTAATAAATATCGCTAAAACTATTAAAGCGGACCTAAACGTTTAAAATAGAGAAAACAACCTTTTTACCGATATCTTACGTTCTAACGTAACTGTTTTAATATAACTTCATGTACATCGTCTAAAGTACAATTCTAACAAGTATGTAAAATTTCAACTTGATACAAGCAGTAGTATTTGAGTAATGAAGTGATACATTTATAATATTAGTTTAAAAGCTATTACGGATGGTTAAGATTCTTATAGTCGTGTTGTGTGTAGGTTTGTTTAGGAAGTAAAGCTTTGTACCGAGTACCCCCACTCTACCCCTCACAATCCTCTTCCACTTATCTTCAACTATGAAATTAATCATGAAAAAAAAAATTTCAATATTCAGTATTTTATTGCAATACGCTTGCTTCAATGATAGAGCCACGCGATGCCTAGTTTATTTACACAGATTCATCATTTGAATCGTTACTGGTAGCATTATCCATGGTACACTTGTGATGTTGCACCATTAAAATCACAAAGGAAACTAACGATTTCGATCACGTTTAAGATGGCCTCGTGTGCAGAAATGCATCACTTATGTGTTTGTAACCGGTTAGTGATTTTAATCACAAACCAATTAGATTGCTTTATTTTAGAGCTGTTCCGTGTGCGCAGGACCTAACTTGCTACTAGCCTTATGTTGACGATTTAGAAATGGTAGATGTTAGAAAATAAAGGTATTAGAAATAGTTGTATGTAGCACTTAAAAGTTATTAGAGTAATAGTGTGATATAGTGAGTATAGAGTTCAAAGTAATTGACTTTAGAGTTTAGAGTATAATCCTCATCGCCTTCCTTCCCTATTGACTTGATAAAGTAGCTCTGTACTACCATTGTAAATCACATTCTTGAAAATTGTCAAGGCTGACCTATTTCGTTACCTTTTCATATAAAATTAGTTATAGTTAAGTTGTCCGAATCGGAAACTTTAAAGCCTCATCTGAACTGCCAAACCAAACGCAGGTAACAAGCCGAGCATTGGTCTCTACGCATGCCCACCCAGTCTGTTTAATGCGCATGCGCACTAAACAGGACATGCGCAGAGACCAATGCTTTGCTCGTTTCCTCTGTTCTGTTTGGCTGTCTGGACGAGGCTTAAAGGTCGTTAAGCTTTACAGTGAACTTGAGTGTATTAGTGGAACATTTATAATAGGGACTATAGTGTAAAAACAAACTAAAAAGTCAACTTTAAGAAAAAAAATGAATTCCCCTAGTCTTTTTTGGTTTGGACAGCATCAAAAAAGATGCTTCGAGAGAATCACTTCTTCCATTTCATGATCTGGTCATCATTTCTCTTGCTCCTTCCCATTTTTTTATCACCTCCAACAACTCATCGGCACGTTTCGTTGAACAATTTTTAATGACACCATTTCAACGGTCTGTACTTATTATTTCTAACTCTCCACTTTAGAAGTGGCAAGTTTATGGTGGTAGTTCACGTGAAATCACCTAAAAGCTAAAGAAAATAAAATGTTATCTATCTTTAGTGTTTGTGGTGAGTGTCAAGATGAAAATTTAGCTATCTACTGTGCTCTGTTTATTCAATTGACATTGTTACCGTAAATATCGATATAACCAGAGCCATAGCAACATAAGATTTTACGTCTTTATATACAATTGAAGTTTTACTTTATTATTACAATAACATTTTATTTTAGTTTATTTATGTTTTAGTAACTTTTTTATTTCAATTCTTGTATTCACATGGAGTTTTAGATACAACAATTACTTTTATAAATTGGTTTGAAGTCTATTATTCGTATAATATAATACTTAAATTTCGCAACTTTTATTCAAATCCTTTCTTTAAGAAATAAAATTTCTAAAGTAAGTTACAAGAAGTATGAAAGCAGTAAATCTCTAACCATTCAATGTCTAAAAAAAGAAAATTCTTTACATCAACCCCGATTTCTAACTAAAACTTATAATGAACCATATTTATTGTTAAAAATTGTACGGTATTTTGGTATATCTGGTATTATACAGTTAGTTCCCACAGCAATGTTCCTCTTATAACGACTAAGAAGACTTAAAATGATCATTATTATGACTTTAAATGATAATTTTAACATGAATACGTTTTAGCACTGGGGGCAGATGAAATTTTCGTAACGTAAAATACGACATGAAAAAAGTAATGCTCGAAGTTAGAATCTAACAGGAGGTTGGGCAGTTTTCATTTTTAGTTCTATATTTTTCTCGATAGGTGCGCTGTTACTATTTTAAATATAGTAGGTACTAGGAAATTAGAATCTAGTAGGAGGTCGCTTAGATGTGTTGGCCTTTTTTGTCATATTTAGTCAGTCTATAATAAAATAGTTAACTGTCAAAATCATATTTTGTCTTTTACTATCTCATATAAAGAGAAAGTAGCTTTAAACACGAACGGAGAGATACAGGGTTCGATTCCCCGCCGAGGAGAAGTAATTTTTATGATACATTTTGATAATAAATTCAATAATAATATTAAATGTATCTACGAATACTAATAAGTGGAATACACTAGGCTAAGTAATTATGAACTCGTATATGAGACAGTTTGTCTTAATTTATTGTCTCGAACCAATTTTTAGTACTATATTTCGCCACTTTAAGTGAACACAAAAACATGTCCATGATTGAATGTTTTCCATTAAGTGAATAAATGTTTTTTTAATCATCTTCAAGGTATTTTTTAAGGAGAAAAGAAGCTTGATAATTTATTCTTATTCAGTTAAAATTAATAAAGTGACTATATATTTATCACAAAGAATAAATCATATTCTTCACTTTTTTAATCAAAAGAAGAATCCTTAGAATTGGAAGAAAATTGTTTAAATTATTTACAAAAAAATTTTATAAATGAAGTTAATGATGAGCAGAAAAAAAAATGCAATTAGTTTTTCTTTATAATTATATTTGTTAGGGAAACTGAAGGAAGGCTTCCTTGTTATGTTTATAAGCTAAAGAAATTAATATTTTGTGAAACGTGAACAAAATTTTCATTATCATTTTTAAAAGCTGATATTTTTTAGCGGAGAAAGTTTAATTAAAAGTAAATAAATAAAGACAATTTTCACGTAGTTCAACATCTTATAAAACTTATAATTAATTATTTATTATTTCTTGACTGACTGGTTTCCTTTCCGATAAAGTTTTTACAGTATAGACCGATCTGTAACTTTGATCTTTATTTTCTTTTCTTTAATATTTTTCTTTCAACTTTAATTTCTTTTTTTTTAACATGAATTTTTGTCCAGATTTGTCTACATAGCCGAGCTATATAAACATTGACATAGATCAATCAGACAACCCCTTAGATGTTACTTCACATTTAGCTGAAATTTATTTCTTGAACCATAAGTCCCATTGACTATTTACAACTGATGACAGACAGACATTTTTTCAAACTTTTTTTTTTTTTCAGATTCATTACAATCATGAAAACAACAATTTATTTCTATAAATATAGTTCTCTGTTCTATTTATAATTCTCAAAGGACGCTAAATCTTCATGATTACAAAAGAAACAGTTTCTCCACGTAAAATAATACTTGTTTATTTATCAAAGCAGCTTTCGGCTTTTATAAAGCCATCATCAGTGCTGACTATGTGGAAAAAGCTGTTTCATTATAAAATAATATGAAGTGGGTAAGTCATATAATAACGAAAACTAACGGAAGACTCTAACGTAAGACTAACGTGAGTCTAACGTCACCATATGACTCTCCCACTTCAAATTATTTTATAAAATTTAATTCTAGTTCTTCTCTAACCGGCACTGATGATGGCTTTAGAAAAGCTGAAAGCTGCTTTGAAGAATAAAGAAGTATTATTTTGTATACTTTAAGATGACCTACATCAATTTATTAGTTTACATAAATTCATATCAAATGAAGGGTATCAAATGAAAGCTGCTGAAGAGTAGGTCACAAATATCTATATGTTTTTTTTTAAAGTTTCCATTCTTTATTGGTTTTACGAGTTGAAATATACCCAAAAAAATTACCCTTCCCCAAACCACTATATAACGGCTGGTCTAAAAAAAATTGAAATAATTCATGCTTATACCTAAGGGTGGGGCGATGCAAATTTCATGAAGAAATGTAATTTGCATTGTCGTTATTACCGATAAAAACATTATGACCCCCCGGGAGATAGAACCATGTACCCCTGAGGTCGAATAAAATGCATATATATGTATATATATATATATATATATATATATATATATATATATATATATATATATATATATATATATATATATATATATATATATATATATATAATATATATATATATATATATATATATATATATATATATATATATATATATATAACGGATATGCTTAATCATCTACACTACAAAACCCTAAAAAGTACTTGGATGCTAGCTCTTCTCTGTGATTTTTAAAAATTCTAAAGATAAACAATTTTCAGTGTCTATCTATTACAAGGTGTCAGTGTCTATTGTGGATGATGGATCACTGATGATGGCCTTTGAAGGCTGAAAGCTGCTTTGATAATAAAGTCATTTTAATTTACGTTTAGAGACAGTTTGTGTTATTCCTTTAGGATGACCTCCGTAGACGCTCCCATACCTAACTTTAAATTAAAGATCGTGAGTACCCGTAATAAGTCAGGGGAGCTAGCGTGGCCGTGTGGGTTAAACCACGTCTGCTCAGCCATCAAAGGATCAGGAGGTCGTGGGTTCGATCCCTCGCCGTGATACTCTGATTTACATGGCTCACTAATGATCACATCATACTCGCTTCGGCGGTACAATGTACAGAAGTATGATGGTGTGAAGTGGCTGGAACTCTCTACCATGGGGCTAGTAAATAGGGCCCGAATGAAAGCCTAATTGCTAGGTTCGAACAAGTGGTTCGTCCTACCCGTACCTTACTACTACTACTACCCGTAAGTCAAAGTATAAGACATTGTTCATTAAAGAGTTATAAAAGTTAGAGAGTAAGAAGGATTTCCTTTTGTAAAAATCTTTATTCAAGATCATTATAGAGCTGCTTATCCGATTCTGTAAAAACTCTTGGTATGGGAGGAGATTAATCTGTAATGAAATAAGACTTGAGAACTCTGCCGTCTTGATAATATAGTTAAGTTTACTCCTTAACTCAGCTCCTTGGTATCTTTGTCAGTATATAACCCAGTTAGAAGTTCATTAGGACAGTCAACGCTTCAAAGCAAATCTAGTCGTTAAATATCTTAAGCCAGAGAAGAGAGCATTAACCAAAAATAGAATTAAATTTAAAGAGCTTGCAAGTTCAAGGAAATCAATTAGGGAGATTTTGGAGGAATTTTAAATTAAGACTTTGACCTTTAATATCTTAAACTTGCTATTTTATTTAGTCAGATTTTTTTTTTTTTTTTTTAAATTTAAATAATTAATTTAATTTGTTAGTTTTGTTGCTCAAGGAAATAAATTAAGGAGTTTTTGGAGGAATTTTAAATTAATACTTCATATTTTAACATCTTAAAATTGCTATTTAATTTATTTAGATTTTTTTAAATATTTAAATACTTCCTTTGATTAGAGAGATTTGTAAGCTCTTGGTTATTGCTAAGCTATATTGATTTACAAGCATTTATTTAGTTATTTATTTTCTGGAAAATAATTATTTAATTAAATGTACAAATCCTATTGCAGCTGTACTATTGCCGTTTTTATATAACTTTTGTTGCTGAAATAAAGCTTTTGCTGCTTATCAAGACAGAATGGAGCAGCCGTTGGGAGACTACTGACATTTTTAGCGGTTGGAGCTTATCTACGCTTCATAGAGTTCATTAAAGTTCCGACACCCTACGGTTAGTTTGAAGTGACGTATGAGTCGACCTTGCTTCGTCATCTTTACCGTCTTTACTTCGATGCACTCTTCCTTTGCGGTCCCGTGCGGATTTCCCAAGTCTTACTGGGATGATGTGTAATCAAGTTAGTTTGTTTCATCTTTAAAGTACCATCCTGTTACTTTAATAGTGAGTTATAGTTGAAGTAACGTTCCCATGTCTATTTTTGAGCTATGGATCCTCGTGATGCTGCGGACTTCTCATCTTGCTCGTTGTGGTGAAGCTTATCTCCTAATAGCTCGCCTTTTCCGTCTTACCTGCAAGTTTTATGTGCCTTTCCTTTTTCAGTCACTTTGAGGATAATAGTAGTTGTTTGGTTTGTAGTTCCCATATTACAGCCCCTTCTGTCCGTTACAGAAACTTGTACCGTTAAGCTGGAAGCTCTCTATCCGTGACGCCGACGTTTGGAGTGACACTTTTCTTTAACTAAATGCCCATGGACCCACTATCCAAACAATGATTTTGGATCAGTTGTGCTACTTGAGAGTCCTAGTCTATTCAGTTTCGTAGCAAATAGATTATTGGGCAGGTTTTATTTTAAATCTCTTTGTAATACAAATGCGACGAATCTAGTGCCTAAAATATTTATCTTAAATTTAATTATTGACATTTTCATGTTTAGGCTATGGAACATACCTCAAAAAGCGTTACGTTACCTAAAAACTCAGAAAAGTGTAACAAGGAGTTAAAAAGCTATAGGAGGTGGTTCAATCCAGTCTCCAGCTGTAGGGCTTTTTCCCCACCGCGCTTCGCAGGGCAAAGAAAGCCGAAAAGAGTTCCACTGGTACCAGGGAAGTAGGTAATCGCAGGAGGTAGTCGTAGTTGCACTAGACGTTGAACTAGGCTAGAGGAAAAAAACTAACTCGAAGGTAACCGAGGACGCGACATGTAGTTCGGCTACTTTCGGATCTCCCTCACTCTAGCCCTATAGCCCAGCGCTCTTCCACTACACTTTAACCTTAAATCAAACTACCTAACATTAGTACTACCTAACTAATACTGACAATTAACTAACATTAAAAATCCAACTAGTTTTGATCTCCGAGTAGAGCACGTCTCAAAGCCTTCCTTATCTCTGTCACACTCTGTTTTTCCTTCCTCGTTCTTTATTCTCCCTTGGCTTCCTTGTGATAATTGTTACCCGGAATACTTTTTTGAACTCTCTGCTTGATTCTTGGTGTTGATTGTTTTTCAATAAAACCACCTATAATTTAATTGAATTTTTAATAAAATATTATGCTTATAACTTCATTTACTTTACTATTAGTTCATTCTAGATTTAAGTCGCAATTTTGAGTGAAAGACAATGTAATATTTACAGAGTTGTATCACGAATTATGTACCTTAGAGTCTTACAACCTCTAGACATAATTTTGAAGTTTGTTGCTCAGTTAATCTAGGCCGTAATTTAGAATTCAATCCTACCCTACCGTTTTCATTATTTATAACACTTATCCATGTTTCATCTTTGGACGTAAAACGACTTACACTGCAGGAAAATTATGTGAAAGTTATGTTAACGATTGTGTATACAGTATAGCTCACACATTTTAATAACATTGAAACTACAACGCATTATGTGAAAGACTAAAAGTACTATAAACTAAGCAAACATAAAAATGTTATGCGATATTAGCCTTGAGCTCGTGACATGACACGAGACTCGACGCCACTAGATGGCTGTGCTGTTTAAGTAGATAACTACATGTTCGCCGGCGAAATTAATATACTAAGAGACTTTTAAGTGAAGGACGTTGTTTTTAAGGGCTAGCGCCTAAACTAAGGGCTGAAATTCATTTCTCGATATCGGTTCGGGGTATGATTTTTCTAAACCTTTATGCAAAACTTTATCAAAATCAGCCCATGTTTAATACTCCAATAGTCTGCACAGACGACAAACTGACGTTATTTAAACACCACTTTTTTGGACTCAGTGGACCTCAATTTTTACTTTTCCTCACTACCTATAGTAGAAAAATTTTTGTTTTCACCCAAACATTTGTTTTCGTGATTTCAACGGAATTATCCGTTTTGGGTGTTTTTAAGACCTTCTGAGTGGTTTTTAGCATGACGTCTGTATGTATGTATGTATGTTATCATCGTAGCGCCCAAGGTGTTTAACCTAGAGAGTTGAAACTTGAAGAAAAGTCAGTCCTTACCTCTAGTAGTACCGCCCGGAAAATCAACTTTTTCCGCCGTCTTGAACCCTGTTTGCTGAGTCAGCAAAAATGTTTAAAAATCGTAAAAAAATCAAAAAATGGTCCTGATCGAGTTGAAATTTTGCACGAATGTACCTCTCTGTATGGCAAAAAAGCCCACCAAATTTCATTTTGATATTGGCCGCCATTTTGAAGAAATCAATTTTTGAATTTTGAAACTTTGACGGTTAATAATTACCGGAATTATAAATATGTTTTTGACATATAGGAACCGGAAAAAATTAAGGAACAAATATAAAGCAAGCGAAATATAGCAGAGTTATGAAAAAATAAAAATAAAAGCATTATTTGTGTCATTAAAGCAAGCGTCTTACAATAAATATATATTTAATATAAGAAAAAAGTTGATCATGATGAGTTTATTATAGTTAAAGAGTATGTTTGTTAAAGGATGTTGGATTGAAATAAGACTGTTTTCTACCTACCCGGCCTACTAATTTAAAATATTATACAATATACCTCTTCCCTATCAGGTTGAAATTTTACATGCCTGTTTCAATTGTACTTTAGACAATGTGTGAGAAGTTTTATTAAAATCTTTATACGTTAGAACGGCAGATATCGGTAAAAATAAAAACGTTGTTTTCTTTATTTTAAACGTTTAGGTCCACTTTAATAAATTTAGCGATCTTTATCACTTCATAATAGTGTCAGTTTTCGTTTTACTAAAAAAATTATTCAAAAAAGTTGTTTGTCTCATTAAATAGATGAAGTTAGACTTTTTCTTGGATTAAGTACGCTGTATTATAATAATATACCTAATATATTGAAATAGGCGTCAGCACGGATCAATTTTACTTTTAACAAGACCGTGATTATGTTTTCTTATATTTACAAAACCAAGTGACATTTTGACATATAACAAAATAAACAAAACAAGTCAAGTAACAGGCTTCCTTTATAACACTTTTTCCCGTCTTTTTGAAAAAAAAAAAGTTTTGAAGCTTACGTTTACGGGAGCGTTGCGCGTGAGCACCTGGGCGAATAACGTTTTCCAACGAACTCAGCCTGGGCATTGGTAAAATGAACATGTATACCAAATTTCGGTGATCTTTTACTCATGTTATTGTCATCGGTAGATTTCGTGACGGATTTTGCGTGACGGTGATTTTGTGACGGTTATTTTGTGATGTTGACTTTGGTCGTTTTTTTGGAATTACTCCCGGGCTCCAGAACGTGCCATAAGGAACTTCGTTCCAAAAGGAGAGAATCCTCAGTCTAGTGCACATAGAACGAGCAGAGATTTAAGTTTTGAGTGCACTTGGAACCAAAATCCTTGCAATATTTCTTTAAATTGTGTTAAATTATGGCGTACTGTCAATCCATCATCAATTTTTGTGTCTGTAAATAAATGTTTGATATTTTCATCCTAAAAATCAACATTGTCGGTAACAATATACAAAAACTACACTATCCGTTGAGATTAAATATTCATTATTCCATATCTGGTGGCTGATGGTTGCCTCTTCGCTCTAACGCTATCCTGATAATCCATGTTCTGGACGTGATATCTCATCAATATCTCTAATGTTTGAGGCCGATTCTCTCGACATACTGGGCTTTGGAAAACTCCAAAAATGATAAATTACTGTTTTATATATATATTATTTTTTTCATCCTTTCAGCCGGATGAACGGGGTTTCTGTCGACGTGTGGAAAAGTCTCGTTATTTTCACTGTGAAATATTAACGCTGAGGTTTTTTCCATGGAAAAACCCTCGAACTCTCGTAAATTTTATCCCTATATAAGGCAAACCACATTGGAAATCGCCGACTGTAATCCAATATTGTTCTGTCCTACTTTATTCTAATCCTGTCAAATATGAGAGCTCAGTGTGATTATATCTTAATATCTTGTACTTGTTCGTCCTAACATAGACACGTTAAACCGAAATTGTCATCATTATGTTAGTAGAATGTATAATTATATATTTTGTATATTTATACTTTACAATATAATGTACAATATAATAATATATTGACCAACTTCATTCACCAGTAATTTATTTAGATAAGAAGTAATTGATGTTATGAAAAAATAGTCTGCCAACTAGTGAGTTCTTTGCGTCCCATTCCGTATACTTTAACGATTTTAGGCTTTTACATTTACCTCCCCCCCCTCCCCAACCCCTTTTTTAAATCTGTCATAATTGTTTTGATTTTTTACTCGAATTAATGTATCAATTTAGCAAAATTGAAAAAGCGCAGGTGGTTGATATGAATCTGGAGCTATCTGCACACTGTAGTAGCCCTATTTTTGACAAACCATCCGAATTTCATAAAAATCAGATGAGTACTTTTAGAGATATAGGATTAAATTAATGTATCATTGTGCGCATGTGGAAGAGAAGCAAATGGGCGCACAAATTAAACTTATATGAGACCAACAACGGGCTTGTTATGATCTACAATCTAAATTTCATTAAAATCGGACGATTAGTTTTTAAGATATGTTAGTACCCAAAAATTGAGCTACATACCGGACAGACACGAAACCAAAAATGTTTCCTGATGTCTGAAACGGATTTCTGTCTTGACATCAGAGACTTTTTTAGTTCTTCAGAACGATCACATAGCTTCCGTTACCTTCGGTAAGCTCGGAAGCAAAAATGTAATACTACCTTGACTACTTAAGTTAAGGTCCCAAAACCAAAATCCAAATCTAACTTACCCAAATAATTTATTAGATTAATCATATATTTATCTTTTTTGTCCTTAGAACTAGTTACAGTAAAATAAATATTTTCCTTTTCTAAAGTTCTATAAGGTTGCTATAATGTGATTCAAAGCCAGAAGGAGGAGATCAAAGGGCAATATGATTACAAGTATCGAGGCCTCATAGCAATAAACCTGCGAAGAACTGTAGAACTAGAATTTCAATGAAACTATAATATCTATATTGCACAGGAGCTTTCATGAGTAGATCATTTGTACTTTTTCCTATACTTAGTATTATATTATGAGAAAGTAAAAAAGGACAAAATTACAATTTTATATAGTATTTGCCCCCTCTCCCCTAAATGATATGATATGTAAAATAAGGTCCCACTTTACATAAATTGTAATCCTCTTGAATAATGTCCGTCAAAAATCAGTAATAAGTCATAAAAAGTTTGTTATATAACTCAAGAATTAATATGAGGAAAAATATATTGATTATTATTTTTATCTTTATTTATTAATTTTTTTTAAATTTAAGGTCAGCAGCATTTTTTTGACTTTATATTCGTGGTTTGAAGATATTTATAAAGAAATGTTTTTGGGCGAAAAAATTGGTTGAAACCCCCCAAAAACGCAACCATCCCGGACTTAAGGCACATTTTCCTGGAAAACTGTAAGCATAGTAGAAATTTGAACTTCAGATTCTGATTGAGCAACCTCTAAAAACATCAAGTTCAGACAACATTTTTCTTGTTGCCCAAAAGTTCCGTAAATTTGGCAGAAGTGGCTGACCTATTGATTAGTTTTAATGTTTACAGTAACACTATGTACACTTACATTTATTTGAATCCTCCCTGTTTAAATTCCAGGGAGAGACTCGAAAACTAATGAAAACCGCTCGTCTAAGAGAATGTTTGACTGAGTTGTCTCGGCTCGGACCGATTTTTAGGGTTTGGTTGGTAAAACCATAAAAAAAACCCTCATTTACTTAAAGACCTTAACACCCACTACCTTGTTTTTCTATTTACCATTTACTAGAGAAATAATTATTTTCTCAAACCTATCAGTCTTCATTGAATATTGTAATTTCTATTTTAGTTATTTTTCCCTCATTTATTTTATTCCACGTTATTCGTTGGTATATTGTTATTCAAGTACGATTTTTTTATTCATCAAAATCTGAATTCTTTTCTTTTGTTTTTCATAAATATTTTTTTTAAAAAATACGAACAATGAAAACAAAGCATTTATTAAGGATACTTTCACTACGAGGATTTGAGGTCAGATTTAATTTTATTTATGATCTTGATATTTTCTCGTTTTATTTTTATTTTATCGTGGGTGGGTTTAGTTGTATTCAGAGATTTATCGCAAACGAAGCGACCTTTTATTTTAGCCCAAGCCTTCACTCCATTCTTAGTTTTCCTGTGAATGGTTGACCTTTACCATTCACATTTTGTGTGACATTTCTCTCAATCTTTCACTCTTCAGAAGCTTCCAATTCCCATTTAAAGCTCATATATTTTTCACGATATGATCCATCTAACCCATACTCAGAGAAAATATACATATATATATGTGTACATATACGTGTGTATGGGTTTATGTATTGTAGTGAACTTCAAAATATTAAATAACGAAGGCTTGTTATAACTTACCCTTTAGGTAAATGGCTAATGATTATGTTGGCTACATTTTTTGTATAGGTAAGTGTTAGATATATTTATTTTGAAAAAATATGTCAAAATTATGTTTGCCTTAAGTGCCATATACACACACTTCAACTTCAATAATAATTACATACGATTAAATGTACATACGAAAACTCAGAACACTAATAAATGGAAAACACTGGGCTATATGAGAAAGTTTGTCTGAGTTGTCTCGGACCGATTTTTTAGGTGATCCTATGTATGGTGGTGGTTACCTATGTAAATTCACAGTGTGGCCTATGTAAATTTTTCTCAGAATCTATTTATATTATATTGGAATCTAAAAATAAGAATATTTTTTTTTATTATCACTTAACATATTACGGTTAAAAAAAGGGGAAAAAAGAAAGTTGTTTTGTTTTCTTAATTTGGATTACCCTCTTAATTTTTGGGTTGCATAGCCGAGCAGCGAGTATCCTCGAAATGAAGGATCCACTTAAAAAGGACCCAGAAACTAAACTCGATTTGTATGTAAAATAAGTCTGCCAAGTTATCAAAACTTTTTAAAAGGCTTCTCCTCTTCCAACCCACTTGATCTGGTTATTAATTAAATTATAAACCAGTCACAACCATCTATGTGGTAAAACCATATTGGAATTTATTACTGTTATATATTTATTTTATTTTAATCTTTACAGGTTAAAAATTAAATCTAGGTTAATGTTACAATTTTTCTTTTTAATATTTTTTAATCTTCACTAGGAAGCAATTTAATAAAGAAAAGAAAATATAAATGTATTTTTTTTTATTTTTTTTTTTTTTTATTTAAATTTATTTAAATATAATATAACTAGAAAATAAACTTATTTTAACTTTCCCCCTTTCGAGTGTCTTTGACAGAAAATATTTCATTTCTATTTTAAAAGGTAAAAAATATATTACTAAAAGTAATCATAATTTTGAAACAGAGTTTAGCTAACACTCGGGTTTCATCTCCTTGACAAATTTTCTTTTACGTACTATATTTTTATTCTCCTATTTCCTTTTATATTTTATTTCATTTTTCTGTCCTTTAAATAATTAGTCACTTCTATCAATGCAGTAGTGTGAACCAAATTTTACCTCTGGGTAATAATTAAAATCGTTAATGAAAAGAAATAAGCTGAACAAACTGCGTTAGCCTGGCATGTGGAGGACGCCTCGCTCAATACTTAGTAGGCAATGAAACCTTTCCTTCGGCTACTAAAATACTAGTGATCTTCTCACTAAAACCGCATTTTTTAAATCAGCCTACCTTGAGTGCCTTGCTGATCTTGATATTAATATTACTACTAAAACCCGGCTTAACTCGACACATCCGAGTGCATAGTTTTTTTCCTAATGAATACTTAATCGAGCGAACTGCTAGGAATTACATATGCAAGTACGGGGTGAGTGCCTTAAACTAAGGGCTCCCCATTAGCATTGTAATATTACAAAGTTGTTACACAAAAATTAAATTGAAAATAAGAAATTTTTACATTCTGTTAATTGGTTGAAATCTCTACAGATTTTCTGTAGTAATTCTTTCTAAGGGGTTCTTTTTACTTCTTACTCTAATGAAAAATTACAGGATTTCTTTCACTCTTAAAATTGCTTGAAAATGAAAATATTGTAGGGTTTTTAAGCGTTTCTTTTGGTTCTTTCTTAGGGTATCTAATCTTAGGGTTTCTTCTTCCTTGAAAAAAAATGACAGATTGTTTTCTTATAATTCCCAGGTTTCTTTGAACATCTCACTTAAATAAACAACGACAGGTGTTTTTTTTTTTTTTTTGTTTCTTATAATCCCAAAAATTTCTTTCTACTTTTTACTTCAATAAAAAATTCTTTATCGTTTTCGCTGCCTTTTGTTTCAGCCTCTCATTTATAATAACAATTACAGGTTTTGAAGCATCCTTTTTTGTCCTTCTTCAGGTTTCTCTTTCCTTAAAGGCCCTTTTCTTCACACTTAGAGTTCTTCCTTTTTTGAAGACCTACTGTATTATCATTTGTTGAAGTCAAACTTCTTTAGCTGTGATAGAGTAAATTGGCTTGGATAAAACGAGATCGTAAAACGAAGTTTGCGTTTCGAGACTCGTCCAAATAAAATATTTTTGAAGTGAAATTAACGATAAAGCAAGTTTTTGTTTTGAGACTCGTCTGAGATAGGTTTTTTAACTTCCGGCAGGTCAAATCTTTCATCTGGACAAGTCTCGAACCACTGACTCCTCAATCAACAATCAGACGCGTAAACCACTACACCTAGGGAGTAGATGATGACATCATACACAGAAGTTGTATATAAGCGTGTTATTATATACATTTAAGTAATTAATTTATGTTTTTCTTCATTATTCGTTTTATGAAAATATTTTATTAAATAAAATTATGTTTATTTGAGAAATTTTCTTACTGTGGCGGCTTTGTAAACTCTTGTCTATAAATATGTATGTTGGGTATTTAATAAATGATTTATACAATATGCATTACTTAAATAAGGTTAATTGTGCTATTTCGTTATTAATTAAATCAGAGTAATAACAATCTTTTTTGTTTTCTTTATCTTGAAACCTACAAATCTTCATTTCAATAAACATTAAACGTATAGTATAAGTAGAGCAATTTGATTTAATACAACAGTAAAATTGCTAGTTACGTGCTTCTTCTAGGAACTATTTAAACTCTGAATTATATCTATGACATATTTATATAATTATATTATTATATTTATATGTAAGAGGGAACATAAAATCAACTGTTTCTAGTTCCTTAAGTTTCACTTTTAATGCGTGTTTGTAACTGTGTGAGACTGTATGTAACTTTCAGATAATTCTTGTTTGATACAAGACTTCAAAGATATGGTAATTACTTTGTCACCAAACTAAAGATGCGCAATTAAAGGAACACGCACTTCAAATTCAGCAGAATTATTTTCAATTATTTAGTTAGTTAATTAATTATTTATTTTGTTTGTTGCAGAGGAGAACTCATAAAGAAGTGTAGCAACGGACGTTGCAACAACTGTAAGTTTTATTTTAAATTTAATATATTTATTATTAGTATTTTGCTTCCGAGCTTACCGAAGCTATGTGATAGTTAATAATTTGCAGGCTACTTTTAATCGTAACTTAATACTAGCAGGTTTTGGAATATTAATCTTATGCCAAAAGGCATCTTCATCAGGTTTGCCTATCATTTTAAACCTGGATTTTAACGATAACAAACTATGTATGATATCCCTCTTTTAATATTAATCTAATAGCCTACTTACGATGTTTTATATACTACAGGTATTCTTACAATGATATTTATAGACCTAGATACATTTTTAATTTCTTGGAATGTTCTTATAAACCTGTTGGTACCTTTGCATTCATAATCATAAACAGGCAGCGGTTGATGTGGCGTATCTGGGGCATCATGTATAGAAATGGAAAAACTGGCTCATTAAAATTAAAAAATGTTCTGTAGATTGATCAAAAATGCAACAATTATGGATACTCCTTCGTTTCATACGTTTTCACTTAATACATTTTCCATCTTCAGTCCGCCATTATGAGACAAACATGTATATAGGTTGATTTTGCGTATATTGGGCGTATGTATCTGTCGTAGATTAACTGGATTTCGATGTAGCGTATGGTTTTTCGAGAAAGAGTATGAAATAAAAAAGTATCCATAAATAATGCAATTTTTATCAATATACAGGAATCACTTTATTTATATATGCATTATATTTGTGTTTTTCTATTTCTATACATGATGCCCCAGATACGCTACATCGACCTCATACATTGATAGGCATGCTTGTCAAATTAATGATAAATTGGTAGGTCTTACAATTTACCCGTAGATTTCAGAATTATAAATGAAACAACCATTATAACAAGTATAATCGAAAAGAAAATCCTACAATCATAATAGGTAAAGGATAATCATAAACTAGTTGGCATACTTGCAATGTTATTCTTCAGTGGCGTATCCAGGGGGGGGCACAGGGGGCACGTGCCCCCCCCCCCCCCCCCCCCCCCCCCCCAGACGGGCCCAGACATAAAAAAATACAGTAAAAAAAAAAAAAAATACGCCGTATTTTTTTTTAATACATACTTTTACATTCACCTCATATTCAATTTCACCTCAGAAATGCATAAAAGGGCTGTTTTGAGAGGTCATATTTTCAAAATTTTCCGGGGGAGGGCCCCCGGACCCCCCGCCATAGGTCCCCTCCAATAATTAACTGCAGACGACGCCCATGACTTACAGTAAGATATTGTACTGCCATAAGCATCAGCATTACATTTTCTAACGAATGCATTCTAAAACAGCTATTGTTACTTGGGCGCGGTTTTTTTGGGAGGGGGGGGGGAGCTGCTTTGTTGAATAAGTAGTTCCCTTTTCTTGTTTCCACTACGAATTCCCCCCCCCCCCCCCCCCCCAATCTAAACTGACCTATAATGTGCCCCCTCCAGACCTAGCCGCTGGATACGCCACTGTTATTCTTAATCATTATTGGTATATGTTAATCATAAACTAGTTACCATACTTGCATTGGTATATTCTTAATTATAATAGGAGTAAGTTAATCATAAACTAGTTGGTATACTTGCAATGTTATTCTTAATCTTCTATAATAATTTGTCTTAAGTGTACCCTTTTATATATATTCATCAAGTAGGTAGGTGGATCCTTGTTAGGGTAAAGAAAAGAATTTCACATTGGTTAAGGCGTTGGCGACGTTTCGACCTTACCGGTCATTTTCAAGCCTATAAACAACATTTATTGTTTTTTAAAAAACATAAGTTATCATACGCTATAATATTTTCTTTACATAAATTTAATTTAAAAATATCTATTATCCATTTTTCTATAAGACTTTTACCTGGTTAAAACGACTTTTTAAAAAAGTGATATCCTCTATTTCAATTGTAATTACAATCTGTGTCATGTTTCGCAAAGCACCTTTGTACGTCAGTTCTATCTATAATAATAATAATAATTTAACATTTTAAGTAACTAATTGTATAATTCTAATGTATTAAGTGGGAACATAATAAGATTTACATACCATCTTCCAAGATGATTTCGTTAAAAAACTCATTTCTAGATTTGAGATTAGATATCTTCAAAACACAGTCAGTAAAAATTAAAAATTATTAATAACAACACGTAGCACGTGAACTGACGTACAAAGGTGATTTGCGAAACATGACACAGATTGTAATTTCAATTGAAATAGAGGATACCACTTTTTTAAAAAATCGTTTTAACCAGGTAAAAGTCTTATAGAAAAATGGATAATAGATATTTTTAAATTAAATTGATGTAAAGAAAATGTTATAGCGTATGTTAACTTGTTTTTTAAAAAACAATAAATGTTGTTTATAGGCTTGAAAATGACCGGTAAGGTCGAAACGTCGCCAAGCCTTAACCAATGTGAAATACTTTTCTTTACCCTAACAAGGATCCACCTACCTACTTGATGTTATTCTTAATCATTATTGAAATATGTTAATATAAACTAGTTACCATACTTGCAATGTTATTCTTAATCATAAACTAGATGGAATACTTGCATTGGTAATCTAAATAATTATAATAGGCATATGCTAATCTTAAACTAGTTGGCATACTTGCAATGTTATTCATAAACTGCTAGGCGTACTTGTCATGTTATTCATAAACCAATTGGCATATTCTGGTCATATGAAGATTAGGTATATCCTTTTACGACGTATAATTAACATTATTACTATAGTAATTACTAGTTACCATACTTGCAATGTTATTCTTAATCATAAACTAGTTGGAATACTTGCATTGGTAATCTAAATAATTATAATAGGCATATGCTAATCTTAAACTAGTTGGCATACTTGCATTGGTAATCTAAATAATTATAATAGGCATATGCTAATCTTAAACTAGTTGGCATACTTGCATTGGTAATCTAAATAATTATAATAGGCATATGCTAATCTTAAACTAGTTGGCATACTTGCATTGGTAATCTAAATAATTATAATAGGCATATGCCAATCTTAAACTAGTTGGCATACTTGCAATGTTATTCATAAACTGCCAGGCGTACTTGTCATGTTAATCATAAACTAGTTGGCCTATTCTGGCCATGTTAAGAATAGGTATATCCTTTTACGACTTATAATTAACATTATTACTATATTAATAATAAATTTAAGTGATTAATAATACTATGTTATAATAGTATGTTAATGTAACAATAGAATCCGGGTAGGCATATTGAATTACTAGCTCTGCCACTGTATTAATATGCATGGGTGAGCTTATTACATCGCATTGTTATCTCGAATTTCCCATTTTATTATTATTATGGCTTCAAGGCAAACTAAGTTACCACCATTAATTAAATAACGAGAAAGAACATTGTATATTACAATTATATATTTGTTGTTGTTTTTTTTTTTATGACGGGGCTGATAATAATTATATGAAAAGTAGAATCAAATATGTAATTATTATTATAATTAGATATATTTTGTTAATCAGTAGTTTTAAATTTTACAACATAAAATATTTACATTGGTTTATAATTTTGTTATTGTATGTAATTAAAAATTTATTAAAATTATAATGAGAGAGATTTTGCTGCTTTAAAACTCACTGAAACGACAAATTAATGAATCACTAACATTACAACACGTATCAAGTATATTTAATGTATTCTAAATTCAAATAGTTAATTAAAAAGTTTTTTATTTTAGTATTCCCCATTCCCATTCTGCAGTATTTTCTTCTAGTCCCTACTGATTATGATGTCCTCGTTTTCAATTATTTAGCGCTTTTATCTCAAAAACGGTTCACTTTTTTCATGTATACCTACTTAGCTTATAAAAAGAGAAAGTATTGTCTTGGTGCGTAAAATCTATTTTGAGATTTTCGGTACGACAAACTCTAAATCTTGATTATATCCTACATATACTACATTTCCATGAGTTTTGAAAACGGTTTCGGTAATCAAAACCCCTTGGAAACGGTGATTTCAAAAAAGATTTGAGTTCAAGGTTACAACGGAAAATTTTTGGTTTTGTATTGAAACTGTTTTGAACAAATAGCATGGAAACGAGTATTGTACATTGTACATGCGCAGATTTAATTGAAGTCAGAATTGAGACATGCGCAGTAGGTATGATGAGCAGAGATATGATAACAGTCTGGGAGATTATAGTTTTGATTTATTGTTGTGAAAACTGTTTTTAAAACTCATGGAAACGTAGTAATAGTGGCACTGAATTTAAATTCAATAATATCTAATGTAGTAAATTTATTATTAAAAATATTTAAAATTTGTTTAACAGATTGTTATTTACATTTCGTTTTCGATTTACAGCTAGATCAGATTTATTTTATAAATTTTCTGGACTGAAGATTATTCCCGATGAAACAAATTCAATTCCAATTATATGACTAAATTCGAATTTAAATGAACTGCGAAAACGAGTACATTAAGAAAAATTGGATCGTTTCCACGTTTTTTCGGTGTTTTTTGAGGGAGCGCACGTAACTCTATAGCTAAAATTAGTTTCTCAATTGAAGGGCGGCTCCAGACATGATTTTGAGAGGGGGGGGGGGGGGGGGGCATTTTAATGGGGGGTTTGGGGGTATGGTATACCCCAACCTCACGGGAGGACCCTCCCCGGCGAAATTTTTTAAAATATGAATGCTGAAAACGTGTTTTAGGTTTTGATTAAGATATTTTTTACACTTTTCGTTTGTGCTATATATTTAATAGTGGATTACATGAAATCAGTTTACCATTTTCAGACCCTTTACACTTTATTTATACTTCCTTTAACTATAGCGGACTTGTTATAAAATGAAAGTAGCAATAAATAAAGGGAAAAGTATGTTGTAACCAATGTCAACCAAGGCTAAGTTCTAACGATGATTTACTAATATAAATTTAAAACACCAGAAAAGTTAATTATTGATAATTTTACGTTCATAAAAATAATTAGTTAATTTAGTTGAAAGAAATTGTTTACTGTTAGAAGCATTATATTACTAAATTTCATAAAAAATGTTAAATTACAAATTCAAGCAACTTTTTCTCCTTTGGTGAATCGGTCAATAACTTTTTCTATATCAATGACCAAATCTTTGTAGACATATAGTAAAAATAACCGAGTGTGCTGATCTTAACTCATCCTTGAACGAAGCCGTGTCTTAATTCGACGAAATGAAGAAAATGATCTTTCAGCAGAGACGTTGCTTACTGGTAAAGTAGCAAGAATTTCAGCAATTACTTGATAATTGAGAACAAGTCTCCATCTCAGAAATTAATTTACTCAATAGGTTTGTCTGGGACTTCAGATTTTCCTTGTCCTCAACGTAGAGCCTTTTAAAGAAACCCAACAAACTTTATTTACCCTTTCCGTCACTCACCGTTTTATTTTTCTGGCAGCTTGCACTCTACCCCCGTCCCTTCTATGCTCCCCCCCCCCCCGACTCTGGAGCCGCCACTGTCTCAATTTCGCCTTGGGAGATTAATTTTCTGTTTTCTGTACGCCAAATTTTATCAATATCTACCCAGTAGTTTAGGCTTCAAGCGTCTCCACAGACGACAAATACTACCTCATTCGGACTCACTAAGGAAACTTAAAGGACCTTTTTAAGTGTATAATATACATTCATAAAGTGTATAATATACATTTATAAAGTGTATAATATATACTTATAAAGTGTATGATGTGCACCTATAAGTGTAGATTTGGCCCTTTGATTTTTATCGATTTCCCCATGTAGTTGATAGACATTGAAAATTGTTTATATTAAGAAATTTAAAGTTAAATTAAAAAGCTTGAAATCACAGTGAATAACAGTAACAGTATAGCAGGTGGGTTGTTAATAACAACCCACCTGCCAACCTATACTGTTACTGTTATCAACTGTGACAACTTGTTATCAACAACTTAAACATGTTAATGTCAATCTTTGAGATATCACGTGCAAGAAATGCTTGATGTAAAGTTCGTTTACGAATTGTAATTTGTCAAATGAAGAAAACAAATTATTGGACAAGATCCAAATAATGATGATTACTAAGTGCCAGAATAGACGCAAATTTTTCTATAAATCCATTGATGAAAAGTTGGCAGATTAGTCGAAAGTCAAGAGTGAGAGAGAAAAAAAAATGCAAGAATTAGTTGTTGATTTTTCTATAAATCCATTGATGAAAAGTTGGCAGATTAGTCGAAAGTCAAGAGTGAGAGAGAAAAAAAAAAAAATGCAAGAATTAGTTGTTGAGTTATTACAAAAAATGATTTGACTTTTCATGCAACTCTTGATTCTTGATGTTAAATGTGTTTGATTTCACAAACCAATGGGTTTAGTTCAATTCTATACTTCTCTATTGATGAAGAATGAAAAGGGAATTTTAGCTTAACTACATCAGCATTTTCCAACTAGTTTCAAAACCACGAATTCCGACCGAAATTTTCTAAAATCTAAACCAAGAGAGAGTAGAGTCAAATCCTCTGAACAAACAATGGCATCATTAGGAGAACTCAGGGTCAACACTGGTTTTCTTTACACTAGTCTTGTCTACCTAATATCTGGCATCTCTCACTGTAATCCCCACTAACACTAACACATGTGCATACAGAGTTAATTAAACCCATCATTTACCTCTGGAAACAGAAGCGAGAGGTGTGTTTTTTGGTATTTTACTAAATTTACCCAAAGGTGCGGAGATAATTCGTCAAACGTTTGGTTTTTTTTTCCACCCTCATCCTTCCAAACACCTGAACTAACGATGTGTTATGTAAAGAACAAAAGGGGGTTTTGGAAATACAGGTAAAAAATGGAAACAAGTGGATCCAGTCATTCATCTAGATTTCAGATATACGAACTTAGGGTTTTTACTTTGCTTGATTACCCAACTCATAACACTGCAACACTGTTTTCGTTTCTGTGTTTATAAACCAACGGATTTTGTTTGTTTTTTTGTTACAAGAAGCGTTTTTGGTACAAAGTTATGATTCATAATGTTTTTATTTTGTTTGCTTGTTTTTGGTTCCCTGCTTCTAATTAGGTTTTGTCAAGCTTTGTATTTTATTTCCATAACATGTAATTTTGTATTCGGCTTCACTTAAATGATTATGTTGACTAATTTAATGCAATTTATTTTAAACTGTATATTTTTAAGTTACAATTTGTTTTAGAAGTTTATTGTTTTCATATACATACCTGAAATTTATTTAATTTTAAATTTATTATTGTTCATCATATCTCTGTATCCTCTATTAATATTATCCTTTGAATCGTTACTAAGGTGGATAAATGATAAGGTGTAATTAAAATCGAATTACAGTATGACCCCGTTAATCCGGACGAATTCAGGCAGAAGGTCGTTCGGATTAGTAGGATTTTCGTATTAGCGAGGTTAACATAAAACAATTTTTAAAAAGATGTATGTAGTACTGCATTTTTATTAAAATTATGTATACATAAATTAAATTTACAGCATGAACGAAATATGCAATTACATTATGTATGTGATTTATAGTTTTATTTATTCCTATCAGTTTCCAACAGTTAGCTGTACTGGGCAGATCTTTTAAATTTACATTTTCCAAGATTTTATTTTGCTCAGGATCAGCAAGAATGATCGTAAGTGATTTATAATATAATTTTTTTTGTTGAGGGAATATTATTTATAATTTTTACATTATATTATTATTAGACATCACCAACTGATTAATTGATTTTGTTAATTTAAAAATAAAGACTAAAGATGTCCTTAAAAAGGGTCGAAACGGTAATCAGTTTGCATTCTCCATGGAGGATCGTCCGGATTACCGTTTCGACCCTTTTTAAGGACATCTTTAGTCTTTATTTATAAATTAACAAAATCAATTAATCTGTTAAGGTGATGTCTAATAATAATATAATGTAAATAGACTGCCAATTAGTGTGGCACATAGCTTCCTCGCATTCTATCATGTACTATAACAATTATTGTTATATTGTTTATTTTGTAAAAATGATTAATATTTTTTGCGATCTTTAACACTTCAAAGTGGTGTCGCTGTTGGTTTTACTAAAAAATTGTATTTGAAAAAAATGTTTGTCTTTTTGAATAGATTAAGTTAGATTTTTTTCCCCCGACCTAAAATTCAAATTTTAAATTTAAAGTTAAGGTTTACGCGAGCGTTGCTCGTGAACGCTTGGACGGATAACGTTGTCCAACGAACTCGTCCTGGGCATTGGTAAAATGAACATGTCTACCAAATTTAATCAAAATCGGTCGACATTTACTCAAGTTATCGATAGCACGTTTCATAATTCGCGGACACACAGACCGGCAGACAGACAGACACGAGACCAAAAATGTTCCCTGATGTCTGAAACGGATTTCTGTCTTGGAATTTTTAAAATCGGAGGCATAAAATTTTTTCGTTCTCAAAAGTGAACACAATGCTTCCGTTACCTTCGGTAAGCTCGGAAGCAAAATTATAAATAATATAGATTCATAATTTTTTAATAAAAATTAACTATGGGAAAAAAAAAAAAATTGTTATTTAAAAATCTTCAACAATTAGTAATCTATATTAGTATATATATATTATTTATAAGTTTTAATTAATATATTAGACATAATGTTAACTGATTAATTAATTTTGTTAATTTAAAAATAAAGACTGAGCATGACCAAAAAGGGTCGAAACATCTCTAGCAAAAATAAAACCAATTCGATGTTATTTGCACCTTATCATCCATCCACCTTAGTAATGATTTAAATTAAAAAGGTATTTTATCAGCTTGTTTTAATATCATTTGTTAACGAGAATAAATAATTAACTCTTCACAATTTGTGACAGACACCAAGGGATGTGCCACGCAAGCGTGACACATAGAAACTGTTCCTATGTGTTGGTTCTGTTTCTGTTGGTGTCTCTCACAAATTGTGTAGCCTATTGCAGTGTGCAAACACGGTATTACATTGCTGTTGTGTTTTGCCAGCCAAGCAAGTATGGCGGTATGAGAGCACGCTTGTCTCTGATAAGCCCTATATCTGCTGATCTTCTTGATCTGGTATAGGTTCAGAGTTGGGTGGGCATCGTCGGGCTTCTGATGAGTCGGACGCGACGAAACGATGCAGGACATAGCGTAATGCCGAGCCAACATCTTTGTGACGTAATATCTGATGTTGGAACAGTTCCTATGTGTCACGCTTGCGTGGCACATCCCTTGGTGTCTCTCACGAATTGTGTAGCCTATTGCAGTGTGCAAACACGGTATTACATTGCTGTTGAATTTACCCTTCATTTATTCGTTTATTTTCATGTTCAACTTCAGTCATGTTTAACCCAGTAAAAACTTGAAACTGCTGGTCTGATGGCATTAGGGAATCCATGTTATATATAAATATATAAATATTATGGCTTTATTTCCCACGTTTTTTTAATATGTCAAAATTGTTTTGATTTTTTTTTTTTCATGAATTAAAGTATCAATGTTAAAGAGTGTAGACGGTTGAAATTAATCTGGTGCTAACGGCGGTATACTTTTGACAAACCATCCAAATTTCATAAAAATCAGATGATTACTTTTAAAGATAAAGCTGTAAATAAATGTATGTTTGTGAGCAGGTTGAAGAGAAGCAAATTGGCGCAGAAGGTTGAAACTTATATGGGACCAACAATGGTTATGACCTATATACTATACTATTCAAATTTTATTAAAATCCGACGTGTAGTTTTTAATATATTATGTTGGTTCAAAAACAATTAGTCTGAGCAGACAGTTACAAAACCAAAAATCTTCCCCGATGTCTGAACGGATTTCCGTCTTAGAATTTTTGAAATCGGAGACATAAAATATTTTTGTTCTTCAGTACCATCCTCCGTTACCTTCGGTAAACTCGGAAGCTATAAAAAATTGTACAGTCAAACATATATTTTAAATGATTTAGTTGATTAAAAATGTCCATTTTTGAATGTCAACCTATAGCCAGCCAGCCCAGCGTTTGATTACAGATATACGAGTGGCAAGTCTAGTTAATTTAATCAAAAGAATACATTTGATTTTGGTCCATTCTAGTTTTTTTTTTTTTTTTTTTTTTTTTCCGGGGGGTTTAAAACCCAGAGACATAGACCACTTACGTGGGTCCTTTGAGCAAACCCGGGATAGTGAAGAATTCTCTCCCTGATTCTTCTATAGTCTGAGCAGACTGACAGACTCACAAAAAGCCAGGAGTCTGTTCAGAGCCAGTCCCTTAACCTCTTCTAAGGGAAGAATTGGCAATCCAAAGGTTTGCCATCTAAGACGGGCCAACGCTGGGCAGCAGCTTAGTAGGTGAATAGGAGTTTCATCTTCCTCTCCACACAGCCGACAGGTGGGACTTTCAACCAAGCCTAGCAGCTGCAAGTGTCTGTTGAGACGACAGTGACCGGTTATAAATCCAGTCATAAGATGACAAGTGCCCCTGTTAAGGGCCAATAGTGTTTTAGTAACTTTATGAGAAGGTCCTGAAATAAACAACTTCAACTGTCTCATTCCGGGAGCAGTTTCCCAGGTTCTTTGAAAATCTCTTAACAAAGACTTCTTTAAAGCGGTCCTCACAACGCAGCGAGATATACCTACCACTGGTTCCGGGACAGAAGGACTTACACTGTAACCTTGCCTAGCCAGTTGATCTGCCGATTCATTCCCTTCTATCCCACAATGTCCCGGAACCCATACTAGGTGGACAGCATTCTGTCTTGTCAGATCATTAAGAAATCTCTTGCAATCTGTCACTAATTTAGAAGTGCATCTCGGAATAGCCAAAGACTTAATCGCCGCCTGACTGTCCGAGCAGATGTAAATCTGTTTTCCTGATTCATTCTTACTCAGAATCACATGGCAGCAAGCCAGGATTGCATAGATCTCAGCTTGGAAGACTGTAGAGAACTTACCTAAGCTTATACTAAGCTCTTGTCGTGGATTGGAGCAAAATACACCAGCCCCGATCCATTCTAGTTAGCTTGACAGTTATGTTTTTAATAATTCTGTTTGTACTCGACTGTATTTTCATGTAACTAATACCTTTCGTAATTTAACTTAGACATCGAGTAACTAAATGGAGTATTTAACTCATAATAAGTTAAATCCTTAGTTTAATTGTTTAGTGACTAACCCCCGCTCGAATGTTAACTCAAATTGGAGAGAAGTTTGACTTTACTCAAATATAGATTTTGTGTTACTCTACTGCGAAACTGAAATATACGTCGACATTTTGCTCTGAACGGATTGATTTTAGCTAGAGGCCAAACACTACCTGCATTTTAACTTCGCTATCTTGATGTGATTCTAATTGATGTGATTCTAATTGATGTGATTTATATGTATATAAGGTACTACTTAAGTTGTACATACATGATGCCGGTGTGGAGAAGAAGAGATTGAACAAGACTGATAATATTCTTCATATTCTCTTATCATATTCTTATATGAAGGATAATTTGGTTATTAATAAAAGAAGTACATATTGAGTAATAAATTATTTACACTAATCATATTATTAATTAATTTTTTTTTTAAATTCGCAAAAGCACAGTAATCTTAGGCGGCTTTCACACTGCGTGCGAGACCGAGAGAGACCGAGCGAGGCCGATTCCGCTTGAGAAGCAAATGCATTTATTAGCAAGAAGCTATTCACATTAAACGCCGAGCAAGACCGGGCCAAGTGAGACCGAGCGAGACCGAGCCGACTCGGGCGTTTTTTTCTAGCGCTTTTGTTAGCTAAACGTTTTCAGCAACCGAAAATGCTTTTCGGCGGCCGAAAACGCTTAGCTAACAAAAACGCTCGAAAAAAACGCCCGAGTCGGCTCGGTCTCACTCGGTCTCGCTCAGCGTTTAAAGTGAATAGACCCATACTAATACATGTATTTGTTTCTCAAGCGGAATCGGCCTCGCTCGGTCTCGCCCGCAGTGTGAAAGCCGCCTTATTAGTAAAAAATGTTTTCATATTTGTTGAAGACTCTTATCTTATGATTTCCCCAAAATTATTTGTGGACACAATTTCAATACTATTTGTATAGTATATTCAGTATTTTTTAATTTTTACTTACAATTTTGACAGAAATCTACTCATCCTTTCTTATAGCCACTTACGATTACTTTAATTGTCGACTTTTTCTCATTGCTGTTAGAAGTTTTTACTATATACCCTCTAGACTTCTAGACTCCTTGTTTTCAAACCCTATGGTCACGACCCCAAAATAGGTTCGCAACATAATATAATATAAAATCAACGGAATAAATAAACGTTGACAAAAAGAAAAGTATATGAATAAAGAAGTTGATAAGAATAAAGCGGCAAAAGAAGGGGTATTGTAGCGAGGAGTATTAAAATTTGCCAGAAGCTTTAATCGCTTTTCTTTAAACTTCCGACAAAGGACCATTCAACATGAGTGCAGACTTTTTATATAGTAAAAAAATTGATATAATTTAAAAAAGACACAATAAAAATACACTGCCAATTAGTGTGGCACATAGCATCCTCGCACCCTATCATGTACTTTATTGTTATAATGTTAATTGTATAAAAACTATTAATATATAGTTTTAGCGATCTTTAACACTTCATAGCGGTGTCGCTGTTGGTTTTACTGAAAAATTGTATTTGTAAAAAATGTTTGTCTCATTGAATAGATGAAGTTAGATTTTTTTGCCGACCTAAAAATCCAATTTTAAATTTAAAGTTTACGTTTACGCGAGCGTTGCTCGTGAACGCTTGGACGGATAACGTTGTCCAACGAACTCGTCCTGGGCATTGGTATCATGAACATGTCTACTAAATTTCATCAAAATCGGTTGACATTTACTCAAGTTATCGTCGCACGTTTCATAATTCGCGGACACACAGACCGACAGACAGACAGACAGACAGACAGACAGACAGACAGACAGACAGACAGACAGACAGACACGGAACCAAAAATGTTCCCTGATGTCTGAAACGGATTTCTGTCTTGGAATTTTTAAAATCGGAGACATAAAACTTTTTCGTTCACGAAAGTGAACACAATGCTTCCGTTACCTTCGGTAAGCTCGGAAGCAAAATAAACAAATCAATCAATGCCATTAACCTTATTAAGATGATCAGTGTGCTTAGTTTTTAAAAATACACACAACCCCTCCGCCCTAATCCAGTAATGATTTTATTAGAATTCAGGCTCTTGGGGCCATAACGTATTCCTGCAATCCTTAGGGTATGCAATATGCAATGCACTGCATTCACGGTATAGAGTAGCGACAACGTTAAGGAGAAATTTATAGGGTCTTTGCTTCAAAAAGGTTGGGAAACGCTACTCTAGAACTCTAGACCAAGATGTGTAGAATATACTTCTACTATCTTGGCTCTAGACCAGGTACTACTTCCTCCATCTGCATAAATTTGCTTATGATGGCAGATATATTAATTTAATTCTGTGGAAGCTCACCGCATGCTTTACCTTAATCATGTAGTATGGGGTATTCACAACTCTTTCTTTCTCCAGGATAAATTCGGACATAAACAGATCAAAACACTGTAACAATTTATTGACACTGTCTAGGTCTGGGTTGAAGTTGCTGGTTTGCAAATGTACAAGCTTGGGATATTTATATTCATGAGTCTATCTAAAGTGGCGTCTATCCAGTTTAAATTGCAAGCCAGAATTAAATTGTATTGATACAGCTGATTAAGCGACACACTAACTCTGTGTCGTCCATTACATATATATGTATGTTTGTATGTATGTATTTGTGTATGTTTAGTTGTATAAGCCCTTTGGCAGGCCTAAACCTTCCATAGGCTGTATGCGCCCCAGAGTTAGTTAGAGTTAATAATCCTCCTAATAGTTAGCAACTATTTACGCGTGACACAACCTGATCAAGTATGGTTCAATGGTTATTGTGCTAATTAAATCGTTCGAGTAGTTCACTCAAGTTAAACGGTGTGAAGCGTATTGTGGTTACTTAATCAAGCGTTTTGTTTGAACCAAATAGTTATAGTTTAACACTAAGGGGAAGAGAACTGCGAGTCTATTAGCATTACCTATCCAAATTCCAATTCTAATAGGCAGTGCATGTTATTTTAAAGACCAACTGGTCTATAAGCATTACCAGTTTTGTTTATACTTACAGAAATAAGCTTAAGTAGACTAGACAAACTTGCTCATCTCAAAAAAATAATTTTGCTTCCGAGTCTACGAAGGTAGTAAAAGCATTGTGTTCACTTATGGGAGGTGAACATTTATTTCTCCCTCTAAGTGAAAATTTCCACTCACATTTTACGTTTTTAAGTGTCTGTCTGTTTGTCTCTCTGCCGGTCTGTGTGACCACGAATCCTTGACACTTTTATATCTTCCACAATGTTATCCTATTGTGATGAAATATTCAGGGTTTACGCGGGTTAGGCCCTAGATAGTACCCTATGAATTTTATCGCTCTCGGATCAATGGTAGTCTCTGTGCAATGGCTAACTTAAAACCCTCCTAACAATAATTTCTCGCGACCTAATGATTGATTTTTCTAAAATTTAGAGGATATTTGAGGATCAAAAGTTTGATGACGCCGTATAAATTTCTTCATGATCGAATTATTCTTAGCCCCTGGGCATGCGAAAACGTGACATCCCTGCCTCTGGTATAACTTCCATAATTTTCATCCGATTTCGATGACATTTTTAGGGGTGCTAGTTATGCCCTACATGGTCTCGTATGAATGTCACTGTAGTTGGATTTATTGTAGAAACTGCGCATGTGCAAACCTATAAATCCACCAAACATCAATTTTTTAAAGCCTTACAAACCAAATTTCCTTAGAATTGGTGGATAGTTAGGAAGTTATGTTACGTTACACCATGTTTTTTTTGTGGAAGCTAAGTGCCACACTAATTGGCAGTTTATGATTAAATGTACTTATCAGATTTTTAAGAAATATCGATGGTTTGACGAATGTAGCCCACAGATGGTCTCTTGATAATTTCAACCATCTGCGATCTTAAAATTTTGCAAAATTAATACATACTACCATTCTCGATAAAAATCAAAACAATTTTGACAAATTTTAAAGGGGATGAAATAAATTAGACAATATCGATAAACGTGATAGTTTGAGCAAATCTAAATTAAATAATTTAACATCAAAGTCTTAGAAAGTTTCGTCCCCGTCCTAATCAATGTTGCTAGAATCAAGTGCACTTAGAAATTTACTTTTTTTGCACATCTCTAAATGGTTTAAGTACTTATTTTTCAAACATTTGACGAATTATCTCCGTACCTTTGGGTAAATTTTCTAAAAGTAAGAAAAACACATCTTTCGCTTCTGTTTCCAGAGGTAAATGGTGGGTTTAATTAACTAACTCCAGTGGTAAACGAGTAAGTGGTAGTGGAGATTATAGAGTAATGCCAGATGTTAAGTAGACACAAGTGTAAAGGAAACCAGTGTTGACCCGAGTTCTCCTAATAATGCCATTGTTTGTTCAGAGATTTGACGCTACTCTCTTGGTTTAGATTTTTGAAAATTTCGGTCGGTATTCGAGGTTTTGAAACTAGGTTTAGTTAGAACATGCTGATGTAGTTAAATTAAGATTCACTTTTCATTCTTCCTCAAGTATGAAGTAGAATTGAATTGAACCCATTGGTTTGTAAAATCAAACATATTTAACATCAAGAATCAAGAGTTGCATGAAAATTCATTTTTTTTTGTAGTAACTCAACAACTAATTCTTGCATTTTTTTTTCTCTCTTAACTTCCGACGAATCTGCCAACTTTTCATCAATGGATTTATAAAAGTATTTGTGTCTATTCTGGCACATTGTAATTTTCATTAATTGGATCTTGTCCAATAATTTGTTTATTTATTTAACAAACTAAGATTCGTAAACGAACTTTACATTGAGCATTTCTTGCACGTGATATCTCATTGACACCATCACATATAAGATTGACACCAACATGTTTGAAGTATAAAATATTAATAAGAGTGTCTGTCTGTTGGTTTGTTTTATAAACAAATCAACAGTTTTATTCAGAGCTTTGTTAAATTTTGCACACTTGGCCTTCAAAGCAAGGGGAGAGTCTACTGTACCCATGAGATTTCAAATCCCCTCCCTTCCCCCACCGCCCCTTCAGGCAACGCCGGATACTTCAGCTAGTTGCCAATAAAAATAAACCAAAGGATAATTGTGCAAATAACCAAAACAGATTTGAATTGTAAACACAACAAACAACTTTGATAACCTCTAGTATCTCCCAGCTGTTAAAACTAAAATTATAACAACTGTTTACCTTCAGCCAGTCGTTTTGTTATGTTTAATTTTCTGTTTTAGCATCGTTTATATTGACAATTATAACAGTCTGTTATGAATTGCTAATGCAGTTATTAACTTTATGAGTAATCCAACCCTTTTAACTTTGTAAAAAAAAATATTTAATCGTTTTATGTTTATTTAAATATTTTTGCCATATTAAATTTAAACAAAATATAAGTCGAAGAAATAATTATAAGTAGGATTATTATTACGTATATTTACGTATGTACGTAATTACCTGAGTAAGAGAAATAGCTAACTTATAAACAGCCATTACGTATAAGATTGCCTTTTCCAGCCTCGGAAATATAAGTCTCACAATTAAATTTAATACAGTGTTTATTATGTTACTTACTATTATCAGCAGTAATTACTAGTGAATGATGACGTTGATAAGGCCAGCGTGGCCTTGTGGATTAAATTAGTTACCAACCACGTTTGCTCGGGCATCACTGAATAAAGGACAGCACAAGTTCGTGGGTTCGATTCCTCACCGTGATGCTCTGATTTATACGGCTCACTAATTATCACACCATACTCACTTTACATTGTACAGAGGTATAATATGTGAAGTGGCTGAAACTCTCTACCACGGGGCTAGTAAAATGGGCCTAAAATAGGGCCAACAAGCGGTTCGTCCTATCCGTTAAGTACTAGTACTAAGACCTTACTACTACTACAACTGCCAGTGAATATAAAAATATAAGTTCTCATAATGCACCTTTTTAACAGTTTTACACATAATTTTTTAATAAGGTAGTTACTGCCTTCATATAAACATATATGTTGTAGCTTAAGATATAGGAAAAGGTTAATATACAGTATATCTCCTCTTTATTTGTAACATACGCATTTTATTTTATATTTTTATTATTTCACATTAAGAGATCCGTAAAGACCAATAAATGAGGAAGCTCTCTTTATATTATAAAACAGAATAAATTGAATTTAGAACCTAACATAAACTCTTTACATCTTTAATATTATACTTAGTATTTTTAAAATGTCCTCTATATTTTTATTTATTATCTTTTTATTTATTTTTTTAATAAACTTGGGAGCTCTGACCTCCTGTTATAGGTTTTTTATTTTATTTTTATAAATAATGCAGTGATATCCCTTTAATTCGAACCCAAGGAATTGAGGCCCGATGTATATTGCCCTACTGAGCCAAGAATCTAGTTGATATTTCGATTCATAATATAATTAGATAATTTGTAATATATTGAACTATTTTATTGATAAAAAAAAAACCTTTTTACTTACGTTATTCGTTTATAACTTTGCAAATTTTATTCGATTTACATGACATTTTTTTTCTATTCTACTCGTCTTTAAAAGTGGGTTAACAGTCCTTGCTAAACATTGTTTACAATTTAAGAAAAACAAAAAAATGTTTTTTCTTCAAATAACGTTGTTGAAATTAAACACCTTCATTAATTTGGTGATATTTAATTATTTTTTACTATAGGTGTAATTAAATGCAATCAATACTGGTTAATTATAATTTTTTACTTTCTCATATAAAGAGGAAGTATTGTGATGGCGCGAAAATTCGATTTTGAGATTTTGATGGATTTACACGTTTTTATGGCCAAAAAAGTGGTTTTAAAAGGTCTGTCTGTCGTCTGTCATCTGTCTGTCGTCTGTCTGTGCAGACGCCTGAAGCCTAAACTACTGGGCCGATTTTGACGAAATTTGGCATACATGTTCAGAAAAATCATACCCCGAGGCGAAATTGAGACATAAATTTTACCTCCAAATTTGGGGGCGCAACCCCCAAATACTCTGAAAACAAATTGAAAAAAAAAAATTCTAAAATGTAGTCAATTTAAATACGAATCTAACGATATAAGCCGTTTTTCCGGGAACCTAGTTCTTGAGAAAATAGCTTTAAACGTGGACAGAGAGTGACCGGGTACGATTTCCCGCCGAGAAGAAGTTATTTTTATGATAAATTTCGATGAAACATTCAATAACAATTAAATGTACCTTTGAAGTAATTATGAACTCGTATATGAGAAATTTTGTCTGAGTTGTCTCGGACCGATTTTTAATTATGTGGCGTTTCGTCCCGGGATATTCTTTTTAAGGTTATTTTCTAATCTCAGCTGTTAAATTCTGTTTAAAAAGATTGTATTTTTATTTAAATTATCCTCCATAAGAGTTCGTCATTATAATTTGATAAATACTCCAATACTTTACATACAATACCCAATTTGATAATGAAAACAGTTATTTCAGTAGTCCGAGAACGAAAATGTTAAAAATAATGATGGGACTGATTTGGACTTGGATTTTCGATATAACAGCATAAACTGATATATTCCATCATCACTTTTGGAGTTGTAGTGTATCAAAACCAAAATATAACCTTTTTATGAATAGCAACTAAAGTTTCTGATTCACATTAAAAATGCTGCGCGCGCATCTTTACTACAAAACTTTGATGCATATTTGGTATGGGAGGTTTCAAAGTCACAGAATAGGTTGTCTGATGCGAATAATATCCGGGCAAGAAAAAGTTAAAATTATTAGTTTCTTGTCCTTTTAAGAAAGCTTTTGACATATTATTTCTTACGCTCAACTATAATATAGACAAGATAGTAAACAAGTTTAACCTAAAAACTTGGAATAACCTCTTAAAGCTTTTTAAACCATACTTTCTTAGACGTTTTATTTATTTTTGATCTTATGTTGGCCATTATGGTAAAAAACCTTTAACCTTTGATAAAAAAAAACGAGGTAGGTGATTGACTTTCCACTCTTTACAAAGGTTCATCTCTTACAAAGAGTAGAACAGTGTAAAAAAAAAATTCTCTTTGAAAAATTCCATGCATAACTCTCATGTACGAAAATTAATGGGAATATAAATATTTATAGTTAAAGAAATCTATATATACCTCTGATATTTAAATATTTATTTAAAGTCTAAAAATATCTGAAGAATGTATTCTTTTTTTAGATATTAGCTGTGTGTTATTTAGACGTATTTTAAGAAATCTCTTGATGAAACTATTATTACCATCAAATGGATTTTGGAATTGCGGTCATCGTGATACAGAGAGAAAATTAATTAATTGATCACTTAATTGTCAAATTAAAAACAATTTAATCTAGGCATCGCGTGGCCCTATCATTGAAGCGAGCGTATAGTAATAAATGTGTATTAAGAAAATAGATAATCAAGATGAGTTGATAGTTTAAGTGTATGATTGTAGTACAGGGGGAGCCACCCTGCATTCTTACTATTCCACTAACTACACGCTTCGGACATTTACTTTTCAACTATTATAAAATGTGTCACTCCACTACACAAAAACTTCTGCTTGTATGCAAGTTGAAATGTTACATGCCTGTTTCAATTGCACATTAAACGATGTATATGAAGTCTTATTAAAATCGATGCGTTAAAAGTGAGATACTGGTAAGATCGTTGATTTCTCTTTTTAGACATTTTGATAAGATTTAAAGTATTAAGCGATTTTTATCGCTTCATAGCAGAGTCGATGTTGGTTTTACTAAAAAATAGTATTTGTTAAAAATGTTTGTCTCATCAAATAGATGAAGTTAAAATTTTTCCCGTCCTAAAATTCCAATTTAAAATGTTCGCGCAAGCGTTGTGCGCGAAACTTTGGCAGATAACGTTGTCAAACGAACTCACACTGGGCTTTTGTAAAATGAACATGTGTACCGATTTCACTAAATTTGGCCAAATTTTTTTCAATTTATCGTCCCACGTTTCCGACACATGCAGACACGATATTTTGTTTGCTGAATGTAGGAAGCTCGATTCAATAAATAAATAATATTTATACTATTTATTAAATGTCAACTAACAATAGGTAGTTGTTATAGTGCTAGTATAATAGTTTTACATAATATGTATAACAACGACGGCATTTAATTCAGCCAGAGCTGAGGTAACCATTAATGGTATAGTTTCGTCAATTATAATTTATATTTTCAATTATAATTAGTAAACAATGATGCATCCTATCATTAACATTTTACACTTAATCAACAAATAACTAATTAACATTATCATATTGTAAATAAATAAACATTAACATAAATAAATATATAATAAAATATGGAAATGCAAACATGGTCAGTATTTAATACAGCTGAATTCGACTACTTTTGTTTGAAAAAGAGCCTTTTTTGTCGTAGAAACACTAAATAAACTTTTTGAGTTAATTATCTTTATCTTTAATTTTCTATTCCATTGTATAGTTCTCCAAATAAATATATGTTTTGGATCATTGAGTATGTTATTAGGGTTTAGTAGATCGTCCTCGAAACCCTTATGCCGAGGGTGATGTTGATGTGTCTGTCTGTCCGTCGTACTTTTGTTCATATCCCCTGAACCGTTCACGCTAAGGATATGAAATTGGAAACACTGGCGTAACTTTTTAACCCACACATATAGTCCAGGAGATAGCGTGCACAAAAGTGTCTGACTAACATCAAGCTAGAATTTTGTATACAAGTCAATCTTTTAGCGCCTTTTAAGAATATGTGGTCGGCTAAGGTCGTCACATAGCTTGGCAATAGGCGTTTGAAAAAAACAAACCGGTGCGGTGGAGAGCGGCCATGTCTTACCAATTATGGTGGACAATGTGATTATCATGATCCTGAGTACAGAATTAGTTAGTAGACCGAAAAACAAGTTGATGTTAGTTTGTCCCTTGATAGGTGACAACGTTGATTTTTAGTAATATTTGAATAACTAACCTATCAAGTGTGAAAATAACATCGACTTGATTTTTGGTCTACTATTCTGTATTCAGGATCATGAAAATCATACTGTCCACCATAATTGGCGGGACATGGCCGCTCTCCACCATTTTGTTTTTTTCAAATGCCTATTGCCAAGCTATGTCCCGCAGACGAACTTAGCCGATCATATATTCTTAAAAGGCACCAAGACATTTACTTGTATACAAAATTCTAGCTTGATGTTAGTCAGACACATTTTTGCACGCTATCTCCTGGACTATTGAGAAGTTAAACATTTATTATTATGCGAATGCGTAATGCGTAAAATTGTGCAAAGCTCACAAAATTATTTTTTTTAAGTTTCGAGATGGGTTTCAAATGAAAGCTACTTAAGAGTAGATTACAAACAATATAACATTTAAACGAGTCTGCAAGACTGTGAGACATTTTCATGTAACGCTTTGTGGTGTCATTTTTTTGGTAACGCTTGTGTAACGCTTTTTGATGTCCCTTCTCTACTCTAGACAACACGTACCACTACTCTAACAACACGTACCAATACTCTAGACAATACGTACTACTTCCTACCTAGTCCTAACCTCCTGTTACGTGTGTATCGCTTTTTGGTATCATTTTTTTTTTAACGCTTTTCGAGTTTATGTGACAAAGTCAAGACATGAAAATGTCAAAATTATATAAATTAGACGAATATGGGGTGCATGTAGAAGCAAATCATCATTAAAGTACGTGATAGACGGCGAGGAATCAATATAGCACAGTAATTGGCAGACTTTTTTCTTTTTATATTTTTCTAATTATAATTAGAATATCGTGAAAGACTTCCATAACTCTTTGTAAAAACAGAAGAAATCACGTTAATTAAATCATTTCTGTTAGGGTACAACCCCTTCAATCATTGAAACAGAACGTGAATAATTTTTCTCTCATACAAATTGCATGTGTATAGATATATTTTAATTAATACAGTACCTTTCTACTCTCTTCTTTATTATTCTTATTATTGTTGATACAAACCCTTGAATAGTATAAAAAAAAAAAAAAAAAAAAAAAAAAATTATGTAAATTTACATTTTAGAGTGGCTACGCATTTTCAGTCGGCACGGCTAAAATATCATCATCGCTCAGCTAGAAAAACTGTGATGCAATAAATAAGAAGAAAACGTGGGAAAATTATTGGGTACATATTCTTATTAGAGGGCAATAAGGGTCAATTTTACAAAATTAAATTTCATTTTAAGGGCATATCCTACAAAAATGTTTGAGTACTATAAAATGAGTGTTGATTAACTAATTCAAATTATACGTCCAAGGATTACTTATGAAACACCAAATGATTACTCAATACTCTATATCACCTGAAGTACGTCTGTCTGTAACATTAAGTAAGTTTATTGAATAAGATAGCAGTCACAATATCATTCCTTTCCTTGATTCCTATTTTTACTCGCGATACTTGCATCGCCTAAAAGAATAGACCATGTAAAATTTTTTCGCTGAAATTTTTATTTTAATTTCAGCATGTGAGATGAATCTTATTGAATACTGAAAACCGTGTGTGTGTGTGTTACATTTGCGCAACCAAACAATCGCATGTTTAAAAAGTGTGTGTTACATTTGCGCAACCAAACAATCGCATGTTTAAAAAGTGTGTGTTACATTTTCGCAACCAAACAATCGCATGTTTAAAAAGTGTGTGTTACATTTGCGCAACCAAACAATCGCATGTTTAAAAAGTGTGTGTTACATTTTCGCAACCAAACAATCGCATGTTTAAAAAGTGTGTGTTACATTTGCGCAACCAAACAATCGCATGTTTAAAAAGTGTGTTACATTTGCGCAACCAAACAATCGCATGTTTAAAAAGTGTGTGTTACATTTGCGCAACCAAACAATCGCATGTTTAAAAAGTGTGTGTTACATTTGCGCAACCAAACAATCGCATGTTTAAAAAGTGTGTGTTACATTTTCGCAACCAAACAATCGCATGTTTAAAAATCGCAGTTGGTTAGCCGCCTTTAACACTGGTTTGTGTATTTCACATTTTTTTTTCTTTTTTTTTTTTTTTTTTTTTTACTCCGTACAAAATTGTGTTTCAACTTTTCCCTCTTGTTAAGTATTAATATTGTTAAGATACAACAAAAGTTGATTTCGATTAAAATATTCATTTGCTTTAAACATTGTACGATTTTGTTTTTGTTTTGTGATTCCCTTGAGGTTTATGCGTGTATTACCGGCCTGTAGCCAAATACAACAATGTTTGCTTAACAGAGGGTAGTAGCATGTTAAAAAATTGCTGTTCATATGAAATGAATTTACACTCTCTTGGTCTGGGTTGAAATGCTGGTTTCCATCTGTACAGGCTTTGGGATATTCATGTTTATAATATCTGAAGTAACGTTTATCCGGTTGCGTGTGTGAATTTTAATGGATCGACACACTAACCTCGGGTCATCCATTGCACATATACTTTGTTGTATTAGCAGATTTGACAGACTTAGGATCTCCACAGTTTGTTGTGCCACGGAGTTGGTTTATTCATTTTTTTCGATTCTGTTTGCTGAATGAGAAAATATGCCAGTTTAACATGCTTTAAAGTGTGTGTGCTTGTTTCCAATCTTATCGAAGGTAAAGGAAGGTATGTGATCGTTCTGAAGAACGATAATTTTTTAATGATCTAGTCTTGATGTGAGTCACTAGCAACGTAGTCTCTTTGCTGCAAATATCGAAGTAACTATATATTTTAATGATAAATGTTTTTTTTTTTTATATATGTGAATCATTTGTAACTTTACATTAATTTGTTTTATTTTGCTTCCGAGGAAATTTTTAGGTCACCGATTTCAAAAATTCCAAGACAGAAATCCGTTTCATATCTAAAAAATAACATAATAACATATCTTAAAAACTACACGTCCGATTTTAATGAAATTTGGATGGTAGGTCATAATTAGCTCATTGTTGGTCCCATATAGGTTTCAACCTTCTGCGCTAATGTATTCCTCTTCCACATGCACACAAACATACATATATTTACACCTATAGCTTCAAAAGTACTTATCTGATTTGTATGAAACTTTAATACTTTATCGAAAGTAGCCTGCAGATAGCCCTAGATTAATTTGAACCGTCTGCGCTCTTTAACTTTTGCTAAATTGATACTTTACTTTACGTAAAAAATCCAAACAATTTTGACAGATTAAAAAAACGGAGGAAACAATTAAACAAATTAGACAATAATGGCTTGTAAAAATATAGAATCAATAAAGTACGAGATAGGATGTGAGGAAGCTATGAGCCATATCAATTGGCAGTATATTTTTGCTACCGAGCTTACCGAAGGTAACGGAAACTATGTGATAGTTCTGATGGACGAAAATATTTTACGTCTCCGATTTCAAAAATTCCAAGACAGAAATCCGTTTCGGACATCAGGGAACATTTCTTGTTGCGTGTCTGTCTGGTCGTTCAATTTTTGAGAACCAACATAATATCTTAAAAAACCACTCGTCCGATTTTAATGATGGAGTATTGTTGATTGTTGATCCCATATACGTTTCAACCTTCTGCGCCGCCCATTTGTTTCTCTTCTACATGCGCACAAACATACATTTGTTTGGACATACTTCACTAAAAGTAGTCATTTGATTTTTAAGAAATTTGGATAGTAAGTCGAACTAGCCCACATATGGTTCTATATTAATTTCAACCGTCTTCTGAGTTCTTTAAATTTGATAAGTTGATACCTTAGAATAATAAAATATATAGAAGGAGGATCACTGATAACATTGAAGCCAACTTTGGTTGTGTCCCTTAATCCGCGTTCTAAAAATTCATTTTTGTAATTTGTGACGTCATAACTCTAAAATTATTTGCTTTCAGTTTTTTAATTTAATTTTTTATTAAATTATAATTATTGATAGTCAGTTTAGTTTATTGTAATATTTTTTTGTGTTTTATCTTATTTTAGCTTGAATTATGCTAAAAATAATGTTTATTATATCATGCTGGGCGAGTTGTAAAAAATGACGTCAGAGTGAAACGTAAACAATAACCAATGGCCGGGTTTTTCTTCTTGATGTTTGTAAGCGGACTTTGAATAGTTACTAAAGCATGGCCAACCTTCTCATGTTTAAATGAAAAAAATGAGTGTTGTTATGTTGGCAGCCTGGTCTTAAGGACACAACCTCTCGGCAAAAGTTGGCTTCAGTCTCTTATCAGTAATTGCTTAGGATTCCGATTCTATGCTCCTTCTATATATAGTATTATTCTAAGGTTGATACTTTTATTCATGTAGAAAATCAAAGTGATTTTGACGGATTTAAAATAAAAGGGTGGAAAAAATTAAAAATAAATTAGACAATAATGGCTTGCAGATGCATAACATCGTTTTGGCAGACTATTTTCAATAGGAATATAAAGCTATGCTTTGTGTTACAAATCGATTTTCAATGTGAACTATGTTTCACTTGTCTCGGATCGAACTATCACTAGGTCGCTGTTTAAACTTTGGCATCGGGCGAGTTTATTATAAATATTATATGAGTATTTATTATAAATATTTCTTTCGTAATTAATTTATAATAAAATTGCAGACGTAGAAAATCAATTTACCGAAAACAAGACCTCGAATCCGAAGTTGAATAAACTAATTCCTTGTCTACTTTGCTGGCTCAATCATACCTTTTTCTGACCCTCAATGATTGATTTAGTGAAAAAGCAGTGTTGACCGCAGAGTGGCCTCAACGAGGGAATTAGTTGCTCTACAATTCTGGGTCAGTGAGGTCTAAAGTTTTTGCTACCTGTCGGGCCCTTCTAATCCGGCTTGAGGAGGATCATTTAGCTCTGCTTTAGTGCCCTTTAGCTTCATATCACTGTTTATTGTACAATTTTATTTTCAGACATTTTAAATATTTTAATTCATATTGCTCAAAATTTACTGAATAAAAAATAATAACTTAAACAGTTATGACTGGTTAATTAGTTTAATTCAAATAGTAAAGATTTAGTATCAAGTTTAATTCAAACAGTAAATACAGAGTAAATAGTTTAACTTATTTTCTAAATAGTTAACTTAAATTGCAAATAGTTTAACTTATAGTAAAGACAGGTTATAGTTTAATTCAAACAGTAAAGACTGAGGAAATAGTTTAAATTAAAGTGTGAATATTTTAACTAACAGTAAAGACTGTTTATAGTTTAATTCAAACAGTAATGACTGAGGAAATTGTTTAATTCAAACAATAAAGACTGAGGAAATAGTTTAAATTAAAGTGTGAATAGTTTAACTTACAGTAAAGACTGTTTATAGTTTAATTCAAACAGGAAAGACTGAGGAAATAGTTTAATTCAAACAGTAAAGACAGAGGAAATAGTTTAAATTAAAGTGTGAATAGTTTAACTTACAGTAAATACTGGTTATAGTTTAATTAAAATAGGGCACATGAGTCAAAAATCGGTCCGAGACATCCCAGACTAACTTTCTCATATAATCTCGATCCCAGATCCTAGAAAATTTTTGTTTTCAATTTTCAACCAAATCAGATTTATTTTCATCTATGTCTCGAAAAATAAATTTTTCACGGGAAAACGGCTTATATCGTTAGATTCTTATTTTAATGGATTGACTACTTGACTACCTTTTAGAATTTTTAATCAAAGCGTCGGAACAGTTTTCGAGAAATAGTTTTTTATCACGTTTTTCTTTAGGAGTTTTTGGGGGTAGTACTCCCACATTTGAAGCTAAAATTAATTACTCGATTTCACTTCGGGGTGTGATCTTTCTGATCATGTAAGCCAAATTTCGTCGAAATCGGTCCAGTTGTTTAGGCTCTATACGTCTATTCAGATGACATACAGACTTTTAAAAAAAACGTGTAAATCCATCTCAAAATCACAACTGAATTTTCGCGCGAGTAAGATTGTAATTATCTGAACAATTTTGAAGCTCTTGTCAATATGCTTTCTTTTTTAAATTTAAAAATGTTAATTACTTCTTTAATATCTCTTTACTCAAACATAAATACAGTTTCATTAAAATTATGCTTGGAAAAAGTTTATTTGTTCAATATTTTGCGTATGTAAACATTATTAAAATTAAAAAAGATATACTAAACCAATCTTGCATTTTTCATATTAAAATAAAGCAAGATTGGTTTAGTATACTCTCCTATAAATCAACAATAGCAACAATAAACATGTTCTCTTTTATACTTTCAGTGAAGTTTACTAAAAATTCCGCCTTATGAATGTGTAATAATATTAATATTGATCGAAACGTTAGTAAATAATGAAGTTTATCCTGAAGTCCGACAAGTTTAAGCTCGGTTCTTTATCAAGTATAGAACCACAATTTTTTTTTTTTTTACTACGTTTTTATTAGCTTGCTTTCTTGTTTGTTTGTTTGTCCGGTACAAATCTGGCAATCGATTTCTAACTAACTTCCGAATAGCTAGACATTTTAAACTTTTAGCATAGCTCAGAACACGATGACAATGCATTATTTTAATACTTTTAGCCATCATTCAGGAGAATTAACTGGTTTTCAGCAAATTTTGCTGTATGGAAAGTTAGCTACGAAAAAATCCGCCAGTTATTTTATTTGTTTTGCCATATCCTATATTTACAATCTTCATTTTGACGGGTTTCAAATTTGTGATTTTTATAAATAAGAGATAAAAATTGAATGACAGCAAAACAGTAAATACATCGATTATATTATTTCAAACATATCGATGGCACGGTTTAACTTTGGTGTTGGGGAGATCCGTTGTACAAAGATGTGTCCTTATATAGGTTTAAGATCAGCTCTCTAGATGGTTGTCATTTATGTGAAATAAATAAATTCGGAACTATTTTTTTTAACTATCATTATATATTATACAACAATAACAATTATATTATCAACATTACATACGGTTCAACAGAAAATTTAAAAACGTAGTATATAAAAAGTTCTTTTTATCTTGAAATTTTTACAAATTAAATTTGTAGATATCTTTGTCATTAATGTCATTTCAGGGCATGCAAATTAAAATTTCACTTTTCTTGTAGTAAATGTTATCAGCTTTACAACGAAATCAGACATTTTATTCTAGATTCTATACATTTGGAGCAATAAGTGTGAGCAAAGGTAATGAGCAATGATAATGATCATGATCAATGGTAATGAGCAAAGGGATGCGCGATCATAAAAAAACAAACATAAAAATTGACCTTGTGAGAGAACGGTTAAGATTTGACCCATGGATTATAGAACTTTTTTTGTAGCCCCTGAGGTAAAGAACGACCATTTTCCACCGAAGAAAAAGCTTTTTTTTTTTTTTACTCGAAGTAAGTCCCTCCTGATTTTTGAATAGTTGTTCAATTACGTGTATAGAAGTTTTGTTTTTTTAAATCAATTTTGTTTGAAAGCAATACCTACATATTCATGTTTAGTTCGTTTAATAAGTTAATGTCTCAATTACGAAAAATGTTTATTTTTAAAACCATTATGCAATTTCAAATAACGATCTTTACTTGAGTCTTCATTTAGAAGGAAAAATAAAAACTATTTAAAGATATAGTCTCTCACACGCAACTTTCTCATTAGAATATTATCTTGGTTCATTATTTACTAAAAAATAATACTTTCTGTTTAGAAAAATACCTGAAAGAGCATGTATTGTCAGCTAAAAATTCTCTGCCTTTTTACATCTTTATTACGTTAACTTTATTCTTAGTAAGCAAAATATCGTAGTTAATGGAATCAAAAGATTAAATTAAATCGAAAAATCATCAGCAGAAAAGATTTGAAAATAATTAGTATGTTAATAATAATTTTGTGTAAACATATAGAAAGTAAAATGCCTGGTAGGGTGAAGAATGAAATAAATATATAAGCACTCTTTTGACAAATAATCATAAAATTTTAATATACATTTAAAAATTGTCAATTCGTGGTATTGTGAGATCTTGCGAGGAACTTCAATCAAAACGTAAAGAAATTCACTGTAATATATTGGTAACCCAAAGGCAAAAGTCTTTCCTCGTAAAATATGTATTTAAAAATCAAAGCAGCTTTTGGCCTTTATAAGGCCATTTTCAGTGCCGAAAGAGGTGGAAACTTAAATCAACTAAAAGAGCTCACAGTCTTGTGCCAGTGTCTGGTTTTGAATTACTCACCCCGCCTATAAGGTCTTTTAGTTGATTTACGTTTCTACCATTTACGGCACTGAAGATGGACTTATAAAGGCCGAAAGCTGTTTTGATTTTTAAATAAATATTTTACGTGGAGAGACTATTGCCTTTTACATTTAATGTTGATCTCCACTCACGCTTCATACCCTATCTCACCCTTTATTTGTTTACTGGACCACTTTTAAGGAATTCGTCTAAACAACTGTTCAGTAACTATACAACTTTTCAGTATTAGAACAAAGGGATATTTATTCAGTAAGTTGCTAAAGAACAACACTTCTCTGTTTGTAAAGGTAATAATATCTCTTAAGGTGAAATATCAACGTTGCGACTGATCCGACGCTAGAGTGATCAGAGCCGTACGACTGGACTGCCTACTCGAGCAGGCTAGCCGTAACAGTTTGTCTTTTTCCTCATAGAATCAATGGATAATGCAAAATTAATAGAGTTAATACGAGAGCACAATGTCTTTTCTATTTTGTTCTATATATTTTATATTTGTACGACAAATTTAAGTGAAGAATAAAATGCCTTTCTACTTTTTTTAAAAGTAGGGATATTAATAATTATGATTACGATTAAATTACTTAGCTAAATTTAGTAGTAAGGCCCTAGTAGTAGTACAAGACGGGTAGGACGAACCACTTGTTCGAACCTAGCAATTAGGCAATATTTCAGGCCCATTTTTCTTGGCCCGTGACCCACTTGACACATCATACCTCTGTACAATGTACCGCCAAAGTGAGCATGGTGTGATCATTAGTGACCCATATACATCAGAGCATCACGGCGAGGGATCGAACCCACGACCTCGTGCCACCCATGATTCATTGATGGCCGAGCAGACGTGGTAATTAATTTAACCACACGGCCACGTTGAATCTCTAACTGAGTGTAAGTCCCAGTTTTTTCAGCAGGGCTGATAGACTGCTTAACTTAATCACAAGACTGTCTTATTAATTCACTTTCAATAAGTGGCAAAACGTAATTGAACTGATCAATATTTAAACAGAAAAATACTCTAAGCACAGAATCATCCTTCAATAAATGGCTCTGCATAAAGATGTTTTGAAATCCCTCCCTCGTCGAGTTCATCGGATGAGGATTTAACTGCTGTAGCAGCTCTTCATCTTCCTCTTATTCATGAAGGGACCATAATAACATGTTAATATGGATAACATGGTTGCGATGTTTTAAAGTAATTCGCAGCCGAAGTTATTCGAGCCGCGCTGCTAGAGCCAGCCATACGGCTAAAGTCGTGTTAGTCGCATTGACGCTCCACCTTTAGTCTAATAAGCTCTTTAGACAGGGAAATATTTACATATTAAAGTAATTTGGGGTGTAAATGAGGTCCCATGTGGCAACCCCTAGATCGCCCACTTCCCATGTGGCCCACCTTTTATTTATTTACTGAACCACTTTTAAGGAATCCGTGTAATGTAATTTGGGGTATCCACGTGTCAATGGTTGTTTGATACCATTCATTGATTGCTATTGTTTCCAATGTCATTACAGTTCTTTACAAAGTTTGAGTGTCCAATTGCTTAGTAACCTTTAATTAATTGTTTGATTTTGCTTCGAAATTAATTACTATTTGTATAAGTAGAAATGAATGGAACCTTTATAAGGGAATAAATCATTAGTTACAATTACTGTTCGATACGCTTATAATGTTGATGACCTTTAAAGATACAATAGTAAAATAACAAATCAATATAGCGTTATAAGAGAAAGGATTTTGGTTTTAGATAAAGTACTGTGTAGTATTTCAGATTAATTTATCGCAATTTGGTATAACGTGAATTTTATGGTGAGAGAAACTAAATATTATTTAGTTATATCCATAAATTATGAAGCTATTCTCGTATTGAATGTTTTGTTTTAAAACTCATTGTTACATATTATGAAGAAGGTTTTGTCTTTTAATTTAATCATTTCATATTTATTTACCTCAGTAGTACATTTAGAATCATGTTAATTATACTATGTTTGTAAGCAGAGATTTATTTTAAATTAGTCGTTTCCTTTAATGAAAACGTTAAATTGATATCTACTATTGTTTCTGTTAAAACTCATCCGGTATAAATTCCTAAAATAATCATTGTTTAGTTTTGTTTAACAATGGAACAAGATATAAATTAATCTGGTTTGGTGCCTATTGTATACAATAGGAAGGATTTGGGCAGAGATGGAGAAATAGCCTAAACCTGTGTTACAGGACAGATCTAAGCCTTACCAAAGCAGCATATCATTGGACATTGGATTATTGTATCCTATTGGTCAGTTGGCTATTTTGCCTTCAAGGGTTCCTCCTTTCTATTCTTCGCTCAAGCTTTCCTTAGCCCCTTTGTGTTCCTTTCTAAGGGTCGAAACGGACTATTGTAGTGTTAGTAACTATAATATAGGGCGAAGGGTTTCTCAGCATTTCAAAATCAATATTTGGGGACGGAAATAAAGAAAAAAGTGGGGTCAAGTACAGATCAAATCTTACCTCTTTCTCACAGGCTATTTATTTCTTTTTCATTATTTATTTTATTTTTAAAAAAAAAGGAACTATATTTTTCCACAAATTACCAGGAAATTGTTTTCATTCCTATTTCCTTTGGTGTTTTATTTTTCTTTGAAATTCATCGTTTATTTTTCTTCTATTTTGTTTGTTTTATATATTTTACTTTTACTTTCCTTTATACCTAGAATGTAAAGATAGTTTGAAATTTTGATAGATTTACACATTTTAAAATCCCCTTGGTCTAAAAATGTCTGAGAAAATAGCCTAAGAAAAAAAAAAAAAATAAAAAATAAAAAAAAAAAAAAAAAAAATTTGGATTATGAGTTATGAGTCTGAATGATACTTATTTATCAATGAGGCTTGTTTACACAAGCTTAGTGCTAATCATTAATAACAGTCACTCGCACTAACTCTGTGCCATGTAAACATGTAACACAAGTGATATTAGTATTAGTAGATTTGCAAGTGCGAGTGAATAGAAATAGTTTCTATTTACTAATGACAAGTAGCTACCCCCCACCACATATCTTTCTACTCTTCACTCAACTCTTCCAATGTAAACATCAGATGTTAGCACTTAGTGACAAGTGAGTGATAAGATTTTATAAACAAACAGCCTGTTTCCAATTCAAAACACACTAGTCACTGACTGCTTAACCCCAGTGCCTGTGTGAGCACCCACTAATCACTTAGTCAGTTAAGCGATTAGTGAATGGAATAGTACTAATGATTAGTTACTTCATCTATGGAATCTTTCTAATCTTTGTTGTGCATCATCTTTGCAGGCATACCCCAAGGAAGTATTTATGGATTATCCTATTTTCTATTTTGTTCACATGCTTTCCAGCACACTTTCCAACTTCCTAGAAAGCTGAAACTTTCACAGATGATGTGTTTCCGATGACTATACAAGTTAAACTTTTTTTTTACGTATATATGTTTTGGGCTGGAGGACAAAAATTGTCCGTCATGCAAAAAAAAAACATGAAAAATGTGACGCTCTTAAATAAAGTACTATGAAGTTAAGATGTAACAGGAGGTTGATGGATTTTCACATTTTGGTGTTATATTTCGCCAATAGGAGCGCACCATGGTAACCTTCTTCAGAGGGGGATGTGTAAAGTTCAGTTAAACTCTTGGCTGCACTGAATTTAATGTCCAATAACATTTCCATGCATGATTCAATGTTTTTCTATGAAGTGGAGAAAATTTCAACACTGTCTTATCTCTGATTTGATTCATATGAAAGGTTATATAAATGACAGGTTATAAACATTGTATGCATATTTTTTACTACATTTTTATTAGCTTCCTTTCTTGTTTGTTTGTTTGTTTGTCCAGTACAAATCTTGCAATCGATTTTTAACTAACTTCCCAAGTAGCTAAACATTTGAAACTTTTAGAATAGCTCAGAACACGATGACAATGCATTATTTTAATACTTCTAGCCATCTTTCAGCAGAATTTAATTCGTTTTCAGTAAATTTTGCTGTATGGAAAGTTAGTTCGGAAAAAATCCGCAAGTTATTTTATTTGTTTTGACATATCCCATAGTATTTACAATCTTCATTTTGACAGGTTTCAAATTTGTGATTTTTTTTTTTTTTTATTAAGAGGTAAACATTGAATGACAGCGAAAAGTAAACAAATAAATAAATAAATGGACGTGTGACACCCAGATTTGTTTACACTTGTGTCCTAGGTATAGATTTAATTTTTCTGCATCTGCACTTCATTACTTGTACACATTTTTCTTCTCTTACTGTCCCTACACAGGGGCATATCAATGGCACGGTTTAGATTCGGTGTTTTTTCACTAACATTATATATAACAATTATATTATCAACATTACATATGATTCAACAGAAAATTTAAAAACGCAGTATATAAAAAGTTATTTTTATCTTGTAACTATTATTAAATATTTTACTGATAGGTTATTAACATTGTATGTTTTTTAAAAAAAAAATATTTTAAAGGTTATTACTAATTTCCATTGAACTTACACTTTCTACCATCTTCAACTATTACGATATATTTCACTTTCTTGCGATAATTAAAGCCAGGATTATTGTTGGTATTGGGACTTGTTCAAGTAAGCAGTTTTCATGTAAGTGTTTTGATCTATTTGGCACACAGTTAACATTAATTAATCAAGGAATTAGTATATAATCCTCCTTTAACATGCATGTGCTTCAACGTTTAATTTGTCTTAAGCAGTTTAAGATTAATTAACAGTAGTTGGAACCTAGATAATTGAAGGTGATAACTATTCAGGGACAGCCTTTCCGACGCACTGATCCTCCTCTTTAATTAACTGTGAAATAACTCTGCCAACTTTCTCTATTTGAAACCAAGACTCTTAACCAAAGCTTGATATACAACTTAAGATTGATCGTGTGAAAACCACAGTCGATATGAATAACAGCAGAAATATAGTTTTAGGGGTGGGACACGCAAAATGTTGAGGTTTTTTGACAAAATTGCACGGAAAATTAGTCACTTTCCACAAGTGTTATATATTTTTACTATGGTTTTTATTAGCTTGCTTTCTTGTTTGTTTGTTTGTCCACTACAAATCTTGCAATCGATTTTTAACTAACTTCCCGAGTAGCTAAACATTTGAAACTTTTAGAATAGCTCAGAACACGATGACAATGCATTATTTTAATACTTTTAGCCATCTTTTAGCAGAATTTAATTTGTTTTCAGCAAATTTTACTGTATGGAAAGTTAGTTCGGAAAAAAGCCGCAAGTTATTTTATTTGTTTTGGCATATCCTATAGTATATTTACAATCTTCATTTTAACGGGTTTCAAATTTGTGATTTTTTATTAAGAGGTAAACATTGAATGACAGCGAAAAGTAAACAAAGAAATAAATTAATTGAATTGGTATAGATTTAATTTTTCTGCATCTGTACTTCTTTACTTGTACACATTTTTCTTCTCTTACTGTCCCTACACAGGGGCATATCAATGGCACGGTTTAGATTCGGTGTTGGTGATATCCGTTGTACAAAGATTTGTCCTTTTATAGGTTTAAGATCAGCTCTCTACATGGTTGTCATTATTATGTGAAGTAAATAAATTCGGAACTATTTTTTTCTCTAACATTATATTATAACAATGACAATTATATTATCAAAATTACATATGATTCAACAAAAAATTTAAAAACGTAGTACATAATATATAAAAAGTTCTTTTTATCTTGTAATTATTATCTTGTAAAAAAAAATCGCGACGTGAATTATCCACCATTTTTTATTTGAACAGCTCATAATTTTCTAGCTCATTTAGTTCGCTACATTTTTCCTGTGTGCGTGTCAAAACGATCTTTAATGATCTTTAATACTGGAAAGTTTCATGTTTCTATCTCTTTTGATTCAAAAGTTACTGGAACCGTACAGAGTGACAGACGGACAGACGGACAGACACAGGAACGAAACTATAAGGGTTTCTTTTTTTGGTTTTACCAAGGAAATCCTAAAGAACACAAATTTAGTTTCCGTTTGCAAATTTTTTATTTAGGTTTCCACCATTTCTTTAGCGACGACATCTTAACTAACTTATGACCTTCTTCCGTTTATTACCGCTTCTCTCTCGACTTAACCCCGCTTTAGGTTGGACATGTTGATAAAAACCCAATCTCAGATAGCTGTATCCTATGAAGATTTAAAGTTAAAGATTATTTATGTAGAAACCAGGGCTATAAAATGAAATAAGAGCTAGTTTAAGGGAAATTTATGTCTTTGAGATAACATAGTGAAATGAGTGTAAGTAAATAGAACATGAAAGAAGGTAATAAAACATGTAAATAACATAGTAAAACACGTAAATAAGATAATAAAACACGTAAGTAAGATCTTTAAGATGGAAAAAAGCTTTGAAGAATACTATATCCCCATGTGAAGCATGCCTATCGAAAATACCTAACATGAGCTACTTTGGGTTAAACCCAATGACAAATGTTTTTTCATAAAGATTGCATTTGTTCATCTTATTGATATGTGCAAGAAACAACTGTAATAAAATATAACAGTAAATATTAACGTACAAATAGAAAGTCCACGAAGAAGAATCAAAATAAATTTTCAATTATGTTAGTCATATATTTGTTCGCAATATTTACTAAAAACATATGTATTCATTCATGATATTCAATATTAATTTCCTTGACAATATATAAAATATTAACCTAAAAAGTTTTTGATTGGGCTATCGAGTGAAAGGTATTAAAGAGTAGATTAAATAATTTCAAGCTAAAAAGAACTTTTTATATACTACGTTTTTAAATTTTCTGTTGAATCGTATGTAATGTTGATAATATAATTGTTATTGTTATCTATATATATAAAATCCAAATACCACTCACTGACTCACTGACTGACACATCACGCTATCTCTGAAACCACTGAACCTACGACCATGAAATTTTGTAGGTGTGTTCCTCTTACCTCCTAGGTGCTCTCTAAGAAATATTTTAAAAATCCGCCATCTTGATTCAAGATGGCGGCCATTTATATACAAAATTCGACAAGACGATATCTCGGGAACCAATTGTACTAGAACCTTGAAATTCAGAAGTTGGCTTCCTTTTATGAAATTAGTAACTTTTGATAAATAGTTTACCAATCGGGCATATTGATTCAAGATGGTGGCCATACATATATAAAAGTCAACATGTGTGCATGTTCTTTATACAAATCTACAGTTTTAGTCCGATCTCGATGAAAATTTGCACACTTGACCTTCAAAGCAGGGGGAAAATCACAGTCTACATGAATATTCAAAATTTTTATTTTGGTACACAGGGGTACGGGGTACAAATGTTAAAGTAATGAACATCCTTCATGATGCATATCGTTGAAAAGCTCTTTAAGAGGACAGTAATTGTGGTTATGTACAGTTTTGTCATATTTTCATTTAGAAGGGGGTAAATTTAGGATATTTGCAAATGATCTTATCAAAGAGGTGGGGGATATAACTAGGAGGGATAGAATCTAGATATTCTCGCATAGTAAAATAATTTGTATGCTTTCCTGGTAGTTTATAAACTTATCAAATTTAAAAACACTCCGTAGCGAAGCACGGGTATCCAGCTAGTATAATAAATAATGTTAGTGAGAAAAAAATAGTTCCGAATTTATTTACTTCACATAAATGACAACCATCCAAAGAGCTGATCTATAAAAGGATAAATCTTTGTACAACGGATCTCCCTAACACCAAATCTAAGCGTGCCATCGATATATTTAAAATAATATAATGGATATTTCCTGTTTTGCTGTCATTCAATGTTTATCTATCACAAATTTGAGACATGTCAAAATGAAGATTGCGTAAATATTGGATATGGCAAAACAAATAAAATAACTTGCGGATTTTTTCCGAACTAACTTTCCGCAAAGCAAAATTTGCTGAAAACTAATTAAATTCTGCTGAAAGATGGCTAAAAGTATTAAAATAATGCATTGTCATCGTGTTCTGAGCTATGCTAAAAGTTTCAAATGTCTAGCTATTTGGGAAGCTAGTTAGAAATCGATTGCCAGATTTGTACCGGACAAACAAACAAACAAACATACAAACAAGAATGCAAGCTAATAAAAACGTAGTAAAAATCGGTCCGAGACAACTCAGATAAACTTTCTCATATACGAGTTCATAATTACTTACCCGGATTTTTTTACATTTATTAGTTTTAATAGCTACATTTAATTATTATTGAATATTTAATCGTAATTTATCATAAAAATAACTTCTTCTCGGCGGGGAATCGAAACCGGCCACTCTCTGTCCACGTTTATAGCTATTTTCTCAGGAACTAGATTTTTCCCGGAAAAACGGCTTATTATCTTTAGATTCGTATTTAAATGGACTGCATTTTAGAATTTATTAATTAAAATCATCGGAACCGTTTTCGAGAAATAATTTTTTTTTTCAGAGTTTTTGGGGGGTAGTGCCCCCAAATTTGGAGCTAAAATTCATTTCTCGATTTCTCCTCGGGGTATGATTTTTCTGAACATGTATGCCAAATTTCGTCAAAATTGGCCCAGTAGTTTAGGCTAAAAACCACTTTTTTGGACTCAGATAACGTGTAAATCGAATTTTCGCGCCATCACAATACATCTTCTTTATATGAGAAAGTAAAAAATGTATATCACTGGTGAAAAATGCGCGATTTTGTCAAAAACAATAAAGACATTTTTAAATCTGTCAAAACTGTTTGGTTTTTCTACTTAGTAATATCAAAAGCAAGAAAAATAACTATAAAGAGGGGGGGCACTCTGCCCCCACCCCACATGGGGGACCCCCATAACAACAACAAAGGAATAATAACAATAAAATGGGTCCCCCCACTATTAACTAATCCTGTATTTGAAAGAAAGTATTATAATCATGTTTTTCAAAGCTGACCACATCGTGTATGTATTATATATATATAAATATATATATATATATATATATATATATATATATATATATATATATATATATATATATATATATATATATATATATATATTAGAATATGAAGCGTTATCATTAAATGTTGAAACAATAGATTCTCCAAGTAAGAAAACCTTTTTTACGGAGATATAATGTAGTTTATTCCCGTCCTGTAATAACCGAATGGCGCTAATTGGGGCGTAAAAGAAAGGGGGGGGAAATTAATATTTTTTTTAATTATCTCAGTAAAATAAAAAAATGCGGGGAAATCTTATTATAATATTTAATATTATGTACTTCTAATTTGTCTTTATCAAAAAAGAGGGTTTTCGGGTTTACCGAGATTTATTTTGTGTTTAAGATTACTTTGGAAAGTTTGATTCCATCTCCTACCCTTTCCACATCTTCAACCTTTCTTAGATTAATTAATTAATTTGTTAGGATTTCGTGTTAAACTGAAACCAAATATCTGGTGAATTACCAAAGAAAATGTTTTTAGCCAGGGATTTTCTCCGTTTTTGTATTTAAATTTTTGCAAACACGCTAAAATTTAAGGAATATTACAAATTATTAAGGTTCTTTTAACATCGCTCTGATACAAACCCAATATTTGAGACTGAAGTATTTAAGGAATGTCTTAATTTTCTTTGCCCTTATTGAAATAACCTATTGTAATGAAAATTTTCAGATTATCTCTGTATCGGTTCTTATGCGAAGAACCATGTCTTCTTATTTTACTTCTTATTACTACTATTGAAATTATTTGCTGGCAACATGGGTTTCTATATCTTTTTGAACGATTTTTTCCAATAAAAATTGACCTACTTATTCCTCTTACTTCCTGAGGGATAACAATAGGCATAACGTAGGGTCATAACAATGGAGTAATGGAGTGCCACCTTATCCTGTTATTTGCGATGTGAATTCTTCCCAATTCTTGTGTTGACGATATTCCAACAGTATATTTTTCGTTATCTTAGGTGTGTGTCTCACCCATGGCCATTTTCTTTTTTTATATATTTCCAGCTCAATGGACTTGTGGTCAGTCTTCTCCCAAAGGCAAAGCTCCTGTGTTGGAAACCATACAAACAATTTTTGGCCTCCATATTCTTAAGATATTTATTATGCATTCGGTTGATAAACGTTAGTAGTTATTATTGGTTAACGTTCTTTGTCGCTTTCCGGGTATCCGCATTTAAAGGCTAGTTTTCAGCTAGTAAATCATTAAAGGTGAGTGTATACCGGGCAACAATTGCTGGCAAGTTCATGGCAACTCGACAGCATGATTAGCATGTTTGCCTATAAAGACCAGGCATTAATAGCCGGCAACACAGTTGCCATCATGTGTCAAAAACTCAAAAGCAGAGTAGTTGTTTTATGATATTATGGTGGTTCGCAAAAGTACTAAGCGACAAAGCGACAGACATACACGAGACCTAAAATGTTCCCTAATGTTTAAAAAGGATTTTTATCCAATAAATTTCGTTCTTTTTAATTATCACAATCCTTTATTTAATTTCATCTTGGAAGCTAAAACTTTAGACTTAGTTTTTGCCATAAATAGTTAACACATTTGTAAACATGCAAGTAATGCAAAACTTTCAACCTCCTAGTTCTCCCTCCTGATTGACCTTTCAATCCATCTTGAGTGATCTTTCAATCCCTCTTGATTGTTCATTCAATCTCTCTTGACTGACCTTTCAATCCATCTTGATTAATCTTTCAATCCCTCTTGATTGTTCATTCAATCTCTCTTGACTGACCTTTCAATCCATCTTGATTGATCTTTCAATCCCTCTTGTTTGTTCATTCAATCTCTCTTGACTGTTCATTCAATCCATCTTGATTGATCTTTCAATCCCTCTTGATTGATCATTCAATATCTCTTGACTGATCTTTCAATCTCTTGATTGAGCTTTCAATCTCTCTTGAGTGATCTTTCAATCCCTCTTGATTGTTCATTCAATCTCTCTTGACTGACCCTTCAATCCATCTTGACTGACCTTTCAATCCCTCGTGATTGATCTTTCAATCTCTCTTGATTGATATTTCAATCCCTCTTGATTGTTCATTCAATCTCTCTTGACTGACCTTTCAATCCATCTTGATTGATCTTTCAATCCCTCTAGATTGTTTATTCAATCTCTCTTGACTGACCTTTCAATCCATCTTGATTGATCTTTCAATCCCTCTTGATTATTCATTCAATCTCTCTTGACTGACCTTCCAATCCATCTTAATTAATCTTTCAATCCCTCTTGATTGATCTTTCAATCCCTCTTGATTGATCTTTCAATCCCTCTTGATTGATCTTTCAATCCCTCTTGATTGATCTTTCAATCCCTCTTGATTGATCTTTCAATCCCTCTTGATTGATCTTTCAATCCCTCTTGATTGATATTTTAATCTCCATAGCAAATAAGTCTTCGTTAAAGTTCACGAGCAGTGCGCTTCGTGAAAATTGGTAATTTCCAAATAACTGTAAGGTAATTTTGGTCTCTAGCCAATGACGTTAAGGTAGAAATTGGGCCTTTGCCAATTACTTTTTATTTCCCTCCATGTCCTTTCTCTTTTAGTATTTTGCCCGTTTGAAGAGATATGTGTATGGTACGAATACAATTGGTATGTTCTTGATTTGGCAAAGAATGTTTGAGCTCTATCCAAAGTGCTTTTAAACTCAGTGATGGTAGCTCAATAAAGTATTGTTCACTTTGGGTACTAATAATACGAAGCATTAAGAGAGAAGAAAAATGAAAATAAATTCTAATAATGGCCAGGTGAAGTTTGGAGAACAGTAGGGCAACTTGGGTAAGAATCAAATTTGTAAGTACTTTTATACGATAGATAAAGAAATCACCGAAATTAATACTCGCAGGAAAAACATGGTCAGAGAGGATTATCCTTTCTTTAATGTGAAAAGGGAGAAATTTAAAAGGATGAATGCAATATAAGGATAAGATCTAGATTGATATATCAAGGATTATAGATGAAAGGCTAAATGTTAAAATTATTAATGAGGTCACAGATGAAATATGGTTAACATAGTTCATTTATTTGAAATTATAGAAGAATCCATAAAAATTAATGATAAGGGTAAGATCAAAGATATATGATGAGGCGGTTATTAGGGGAACCAAAAATTAAGAATTTTTATGATTAATTCTCAGCGCACACTACAGACTTTTGTTTGGCCGACACTTCGTTAATGACAAACACTTTAAATGAATCTTATACCACCCTTAAATAAAAATATGTAAAAGTGTATGTAGATGCTCATTCTATAAAAAGCGAAAAACTTTTTCGGATCCCTGCGTATAGTTGAGGATAGAGCGTGTAAATCAACAATCTCTGAGTGTATAATAGGATGCACCCAAGATTCGCGGATTTTCTTCTCCTTTATGTTTTAATAATAGCAATATTAACAGCTCTCGGTAACATTTTGTAGTAATACTGTACAAAAGTTGAAATTCTGTGCAGTTTCAACCGCTGCTGTGGGTAAAGCAATAGGCCGATAATGTTGGTACAATCTGCGCACCAAAAACCAACCAAATAGTTTAGATGTAGCCCAACCAGACTAAACTATTGGCCGACTGTTTAATCTGTAAGGTGCAGGGACCCTAAGAGCTTGGGACAAGGTTCTCAAAAAGAAAGACAGTGGTAATAAAGGGTAAAAACAAAGAATACACAACAACAGCCAATGTTATGTAATAGGAACAAAAGTAAAGCAGAAAGACCAAGAATTAAAAATAGATTACGAAGGACCCAATACATAATATAATAAAGATATATATAGAAATCTCGTTACATATTGCGGTCCTCACGTTCAGTCGTCATTACTGCTTCTATAATTATTTGACACACCTATTTGAAAATATTCCTAATGAAGTATATGTAGAACACGTTATTATGCCTACTAGGTATATGTGTGAATTACACACTGTATAATATTTATTTTTGATATCAATCTTTTGGATTGTTGTGATAGAGACCCTGTTTGATATTTGTGATAAAATCATCACAAATCATCCTAGTTGATAATTGATAACTCAGTGACCGTAGAATTAAGGTAAGGAAACTTGCGAAATTCTAAACGGAGATAAACGCTATGAATAATACATTATTTACTTAAAATACAACACTGTTAAGTTAAAGTGTATTGACAACGTACAATTAGTTCTCTAATGGTAGTATGTTTGGTAGTACTATATCATTGTTTGAATAACTTAAGGTAAATTCCACTTTCAGTTTAATAACCTTCTTACCTCGTGTTTAGAAGGTTTTCGTGTGGTTTCCATTTCGGTTTTAGAACTCATATATAAACTACAAGGACGGTTTAATTAATCCCTCCTTTATCAATTATTAATTGAAGAGTTAATTCCCCCTTTCTCTTCGTATAAGATAAGATAGCGCTAGAGAAGTAGATTAGAGAAAAGGTTTAGAAGGGATTTGTTAATGGTTTTACAAATAGCGTTTATTCAAATTAAAAAGTTAAACGTTAGGTAAAATCAATGAATGATTTATACATATTATATGCTTAATGCATGTATTCTGTGTACCTATTCATGTATCTAGTCAAATATTTGCCTGATCGTATTATCCCGACGAGGATTAACCCGACTAAAGGAACCCATGGGAAATCCAAGTACAATCTACCTGTCTACCCGTATCCAAGTACGACTACCTGTGTGAAGGGTTCAGTATGGAACGTACATAATGTATAAACTAAAACTAAAATCTTAAACTATTAATTTAACTAATACGACATAACTTGGTGCGTAGGCTTCCGCGGATAGTGGAAGCGAAACGTCGGACTTCAACCCCTTCGTGACAAGGATTTAACCGGAAAACCAAGCTGTGTAAAATAAGTAACATAGTTATGAAGTTAAATATATTTATAGTCTATGTAACAGTTACTTTAAATCAAATCGTTAGTTCTCTAGTTATAACCAACTTACATGCTAAAATGTAGTCTGTACAGGGGGGATTGATGGCGCAAGCTGCGCTATCAGAATCTTTCGGGGGGGGGGGGATCTATTTTAGGGTATTTTTCAGGGATTGTGGGAGGATTTTTTTAAAATATTCCAAGTGATTCAGGCAGTTTTTGGGGGTTTGCTCCATGGGCCTTGTGTAGGATGGGTATCCTTGAGTCTGTATAAAATTTTAGTTATTGTGATATAATTTTCTGATCAATTATGCTCTTTAAATGCTATTTATGAGTACTATGATTTCATTTTTTATTCATTACAGAAAAGAACGTATCTTAGATTGTTTAACAGACAGTCGACAGACGGTAAATAGTTTTAATCTTTTTTTAAGAATTAATTTGGAACTCTTATTTCCACGTCTCTTTTTGCCGGCATTGAATTATGGATGCGAGAGCTGGGTGACTTCCAAAACGGTTATAGAAAAGCTACGAGTAACGCAAAGAGCGATGGAGAGATCTATGTTAAAAATATCGAGGAGGGAAAGGAAAAGCAATAAATGGGTTAGAGCGAAAACCGGTCTGGAGGATATAGGGAAGCTGATTGTAAGGCGCAAATGGAACTGGGCAGGACACAGCCAGAGTTAAGGATGAGAGATGGAGTAAGGACCTTCTGCAGTGGTACCCAAGAGACGAGGTCAGGGGAAGAGGAAGACCAAAACATGCATGGGACCAGGAGATGAAGTCTTGCTGTGGTGGAGAGTCTTGGCAAAGAATAGCTAGGCAACGGAAGGAATGGGAAAGGATGGGACAGGTGTACCTAGAAGAATGGATGGATTAAGTTGAAAATTAGTAAAGTAAAAATAGACTGCCAATTAGTGTGGCACATAGCTTCCTCGCATCCTATCATGTACTTTATTGTTATAATGTTTATTGTGTAAAAACTATTAATAGTTTTAGCGATCTTTAACACTTCATAGCGGTGTCGCTGTTGGTTTTATTGAACAATTGTATTTGAAAAAATGTTTGTCTCATTGAATAGATGAGGTTAGATTTTTTCCCCGACCTAAAATTCCAATTTTAAATTTGAAGTTCACGTTTACGCGAGCGTTGCTCGTGAACGCTTGGACGGATAATGTTGTCCAACGAACTCGTCCTGAGCATTGGTAAAATGAACATGTCTACCAAGATCAAAATCGGTTGACAATTACTCAAGTTATCGTCGCACGTTTCATTATTCGCGGACACACAGACCGACAGACAGACAGACAGACAGGCAGACAGACAGACAGACAGACAGACAGACAGACAGACAGACAGACAGACAGACACGAGACCAAAAATGTTCCCTGATGCCTGAAACGGATTTCTGTCTTGGAATTTTTAAAATCGGAGGCATAAAAGTTTTTCTTTCTTAAAAGTGAACACAATGCTTCCGTTACCTTCGGTAAGCTCGGAAGCAATAAATGAACAAGAAACGGATAAAAATTAAACTAAAATAAATGTATACTTTACTAATAAACAAATAATGAAGAATAGTCAATGTACATATGTGGTGTTGTGCATGTGTATATGTATGAATGGGTTAGTGTAGTACATGTAGTGCGTGCACATATAAACATGTATGCAAGATGCATGTATGTGTGTGTATGTATATGTATATACATAAATGTGAATATAATTTAAGTCAATATAAAATAATAAAATAAATACATGGTAATGGTAGTAGTAATTAGCAAAGAATTTGTATAGTTTTAATTGAATCAGTTGTAAAATAGGGTTTTATTGTTATTCTTTTGTTTTAGTATTTTTCATATGTAAGTTTTTAATTTCTGTTTATTTATTTAAATTTATGTAACCTCAAAACAACCTCAAATGAGGATGCCAATTATAAAAAATTAAGTTGAATTTATGTTAAAATGTTATCACTTGTAAAGAAAGGCAATAAAGAGGCATTATTATTATTATTATTATTATTATTATTATTATTATTTCCTCTAACTACTCATATTAAAGTTTTTATTTTATTTGCATAATATTTTACACCTATTTAGAAGGCATGTGTTTTATTTTTAGTATATCCAAACCATTATCTTACTCTCCTAAAAGCTAAATTTCTTTTGTAGTTACGTTGTTACATTGTTAAATACCCCTTACTTCGACTTAACCAATGTCGAATATTGAAACTAATACATTAAATACGAATATTAAACTAACTAATTTTAGTTTAAAAAAAAAAAAAAAATTATAATGAATCCTTATGAATAAAAATAATAAATAAATTACTTTACCAATTAAACCAGACGTCTGACATCCTTACCGAGTCTTATTTCCGTGATGGAGATGGTTTCTAGACACATCAGTTTGTCTAGACATGCTAACTCCTATTTGTTTATGTTCATTTTGTTAAACTTAACTTCAGTAAGTGAATACGACTCTAAGACACTAAGAATTTTATTTAACTTATCGCTCAACGCTATTTCCATTTTAGGTTTTTCTCTCTTCTTGAAAAGTGTACTTCTTATTTTCTTTTTTCAATTTATAATTTAAAGTGGTAGAATCTCCAAATAAGATTTCCAACTTAAAATTCCTAAAGCCAGAAGAAAAAAAAAACGGAATTCCCCAACCATGAAGTTTTTAAAGTCAAGTTAGTGATCAGTTGCTTATTTTTATCAGCTTACTCTTTTGTTCTTGGAAGAAGGGGGCTCCGATGCTTTTACTTTCTAGAGGAAAATTTCAAGGTAGGGGGTTTTTCTGAAGTTGAGAAAATCGGATTTATTCGCTTGCTTGATGGTTTTCAACGCTTTTCCAGGTCTCTTTAGAACCACTTGGGACCACCCTGTGAAACCTTCTAATTTAATTCTATTATTTTTTTCCCCTTCATTTTACAAACTCGTTTAACTTTATATATCTTTATTTCCAATTTAACTTTTAAATTTTTTAATCGTTTATATAACTATTTTAACTTTTACCTACCTCGAATAAAGTTTTAACATTATACTCTTTAACTTATTTATATTATATATAATCTATGTGTGTATTTATGTACATAAATATAATTTATTTCATAGCTCTTATCATTTAGTATTATGTAAAGTATATAGCTATTTTTAATTTAAAGAATTGTTAAAGCAAAAGAGGAAAAGGATATGTCGTTGATATAATTATTATTTACAAAACCACGTCCGTTAAACTCAAAACCATTGTAACAACAAATTTTCTGATAAAAAAAAAAAAAAAAAAAAAAAAAAATACGGAACTTATAAAGAGATTATGTGATCGACGGATAAAAGTACCTTATGAGGTAGCTTCCACAGCTGATCAAAAAGATCTCGAAAATCTTATTAAGATCTTTTAAATGTATAGTCAGGCGCTTAACATTTCATCCGCTTTTTACTTTCTAAAAAAAAAAAAAAAAATATATATATATTTTGATGTGAAATTCGATTTTGAGATTTTGGTGGATTCTCACGTTTTGAGGTACCCTGAGTACAAAAAAGTGTTTTAAAAAAAAATGTCTGTCTGTCGTCTATGCAAACGCGTGGAGCCTAAACTACAGGGCCAATTTTGATCAAATTTGGCGCACTGTTAATTTAGGTTTGGATTTTGATTAAAATTAATGTAGCATGTTGTACATTTGGTTCTTCTTAAAATTGTTGATTCCCTGTGTTTTTAAAGAATATAAATGACTGACTAAATAACTATTAAGGCTCTACCGCCCTTTGAGGTTTGGAAAAACAGTAAAATAAAAATGTTATTGGTTCTAAGCAAGATATCAAAAATTTAAGTACAGGCTTCATTCCTAATTTTAATTCTGCACAATTTGAGCCCTATTTCAACTTCCTATGATAAATAGTACAGGCGCCATTTCAATACAACGATAAAACTCGTTGTATTGAAATTGTTGTAGTATTTATTGTTGTTGGGAGTTAAAATAGGGCACGAATCGTGCAAAATTAATATTAGGAATGAAGCCAGTACTTAGATTTTTGATATCTTGCTTAGAACCAATAAAATTTCCATTTTAATGATTTTTCTTACCTCAAAGGACGGTAGAGCCTTAAGACAAAGGATGTTTAGTTCTATGTACTTTGGGACAAAGGAATATCACACTTCTGTGTTTATAAGGGAATAACAGTCTAAAGAAGAACATTCAGTGCAACTTCTTTAGATTGTTACTCCTCTCTGTTTTTTTTATAAGAGGAGTAACAATCTAAAGAAGTGCCCGTACATTTGAATATAATACTAATTATTTCCCAGGAAAATCTAGTTCCTGAGAAAATATATTTGATTCGGAGAAGTTATTTTTAACCTTGGTGCGTAGGCTTCCGAGGGTAGATTCGTCATAAACAGCTTGGTTTTTTTGTGAAATCCACGTCACGAAGGAGTTGAAGTTCGACGTTTCGCTTCCACTACTGGAAGCATCTTCAGGGGTGTCGTGCATCACGATGCACACCTCTAAAGATGCTTCCAGTAGTGGAAGCATCTTCAGGGGTGTGGTGTATCATGATGTTAACTCGAAGCAAACACGAGATATACAGTATGGTGCATCACGATCCACCACACCTCTAAAGATGCTTCCAGTAGTGGAAGCGAAACATCGGACTTCAACTCCTTCGTGACGCGGATTTCACCGGTGAACCAAGTTGTTTATGAAGTTATTTTTACCTTAAATTTTGATTTAATTCTCAATAATAATTAAAATTAACTACGAAATCTCGAAACAACAAATAAACAGAAAACATTGGGCCAACTAAAATTATGTACACGTTTATGAGAAAGTTTATATGAGTGTCTTGCACCGATTAATTTTTAGGGTCCGTAGGCAAAACCAAGGACCCTTATATTTTCCTGCGTGTGTCTGTCCGTCCGTCCTCTCGTGTGCTCTCACGGGTACACCTTTCGTCCGATCACTTTGAAATTTGGCTTGTATGTGTATTGTACTTACCCACATATTTTAAAAATATAGCGACTTAAAAAAAATATTTTCCAAAAAAATAGGGTAAAAAAACTTAAGGGTTAAAATTATTTTATTTTTTTTCGACACCGTGAAGGGTATCATATGAGGGGTATCGTACGTCGAGCTGATTACAAAAATATATAATTCTTTGGTTATAACTTTGATAGGGCGAGCTTAGGCGAGTTTCAAGCGGGTGTGAAACGTGTCCCCCCCCCCCCCCCCTCTATCTCGCTTCTGTGAAGTGCAAAAAATCTGAAAAAAATCCTGAACATTCTTCGACCAAAAGTAAAGATACCACTTTTTGGAAATTTCGAAAAAAATATTATTTTATTTTTTATTGACAAAATACGTTTTTTTTAAAATTATGGTCCTTTCGATGTATTTATATGGTTGTAGTCCGGTTCTGTGGCAAAATAATACTTTATCAGAAGTTTGTTTATGTGTTTTGAGAATATCAGACCCATAGGATAGTTCAAAGTAAGCTTTTTAGCATTTTAAAAAATATTCAGTAAACTATTCAGTATGGTGGCCTACGGACCCTCGCTGTGTGCTGACTAGCACACACTTGACCTGTTTATTATTTTTAAGTTTACATTATTAGTTAGGGATAAATCTTTTTATTTATATTTTCCACTTCCGTTTTCCCGACTACCTAGAATTCTGAAACTGCCACAGGTTATGTATTTCCGAGGATAATACAATTACCAGTCATAAGTTTAATCCTGTATAAGCTTTGTTTGTTTGAATTAGCCAATAAATCAATTAATATCAGAGAAATTCATGCTGTAAAATATGAAATAATGGTAAAAAAAAAAAGACATCCAGTGACAAGTAAGTGAGGTTAGTTCCGTTTAAGTAATTTCCGTTTTAACGGTAAAGCTTTAAAATTTAATTCCTTGAATTCAACAGCGATGACCACTAACAGCTTAGTGAGGTTAGAATAGATTAAAAGATTTAATGTGACGAAGACTAAAAAGAAGAATAATTTGGCTGAGTGCCACATGTGCTTTGTGAACACACAAAGGGTCTTTTGGCCATTTAACAAGTAGGACGAACTCGTTAACCAGCATAATCGACATAGTCGTATCATGATGGCGACCATTAAACTTTGTTTACTGCCATAACTTTTTAACCACTTGTTATAATTATGTGCAGCAAAATCCTTTATATGCATTTTATAGTCCAAACGCAATGAAACTACTGATTACTCCGAAGTATCTAGTCCAATACGTTCCTAGTATAATAAATGTTTTTTGCTTCCAAGCTTACCGAATGTAACGGAAGCATTGTGTTCACTTTTGAGAACGAAAAACTTTTATGCCTCCGATTTTAAAAATTCCAAGACAGAAATCCGTTTCAGACATCGGGGAACATTTTTGGTCTCGTGTCTGTCCGTCTGTCGGTCTGTGTGTCCGCGAATTATGAAACGTGCGACGATAACTTGAGTAAATGTCAACTGATTTTGATGAAATTTGGTAGACATGTTCATTTTACCAATGCCCAGGACGAGTTCGTTGGACAACGTTTTCCGTTCACGAGCAACGCTCTCGTAAACGTGAACTTCAAATTTATAATTGGAATTTTAGGTGGGGAAAAAATCTAACTTCATCTATTCAATAAGACAAACATTTTTTTCAAATACAATTTTTCAGTAAAACCAACAGCGACACCGCTATGAAGTGTTAAAGATCGCTAAAACTATTAATAGTTTTTACACAATAAACATTATAACAATAAAGTACATGATAGGATGCGAGGAAGCTATGTGCCACACTAATTGGCAGTCTATTTTTAATTTTTTTGTTTGTTTTTTTTGGAGGGGGCATTTTTTCTCACAAGATTTGAGACATGAAATATTCCTTTAAAAAAGTTTTCTTATTTTTGAAAAAGAATAACTATGATTCTTTCAGATTTTTTCGTTGATTGAAATAAGAAATAGAAGGGAGAGGGACACGAAAACGAAATTAAAAGGACACGGGGAAAAGATAAATTGGTACTAAGTTGAAACCAAATCTATAGTTGTACTCAAATATACATTTCGCTTCCTTCTCTTTCAATAAACACCCCCCCCCCCCCCCACCCCTCTACATAACGCATTTCCGTTTAAAAAATTTTACTTCCCCTCTAACTTCAACCCCTAGTTTTAGAGGAATAATTTTTTGGGCTTCCCTTACACGTAGCATGTCTGCATTTCAAATTTTTATGTTTGAACTTTCGGAAATAAGTGTTGGAAACAAGCGCAGGAACGTAAACAGATCCTCTTTTTGCCTAAAAACCCTAAAAAATCTCTTTTATAAAACATGCACTAAAAAGGAGAACAATTGAAGGATAATTCTTACTAATTTGTACCTTTGATAATTTTGGGTTACTTATTAATGAATTATAAGGGTGAGTAAAATTAGCAATTGATTGAAAGTTTTTACAATGACTTGAGAGACTTGAAGTGAGGAACTGTCCATTAACAGTACTCACAGATACTAGCTTGAATTAATACAACTGATACAACATATATTTAGACTTTACACCTTAAGCATTGTTCAATAGATCACGTGGCCACTGCCTCTTTAGAAGTCGAGGAGGATTTCCAGGAATGAATGGTAATGACAGGTTGTGAATTAAAGGATTGGAATGTTGGGATATGGAGTCATGGAAGGATTTATATCGGGTTATGGCTAGGTCATGGACGAAGGGGACTTTAAGGTCGTTGTGAAGGGTGAAGTTAGAAACATAGAAAGGGGCGTTTACTATTCTTCTTAGGATTTTGGACTGTAGGGACTGGATACGATAGGAGTTGGAACGCTTGGTGCAACCCCAGAGTTCAATACCGTATGACCATATGGGCTTAATTATTGTGTTATAAATTAGTAATTTGTTATGTGTGCTGAGTTTAGATGTATGGTGTAGAAGTCTGTGTAAAAGTTTGTAGCGTCTGTTGCAGTCTTGTCGTTTAAGTTTTGTGTGGTGTGCCCAGGTCAAACGCCGGTCCAGGTGTAAACCAAGGTAGCGGACGGAACTAGAGTGAGGGATAGGGATTTGGTTTAGGGTTACTGGTTCACATATGCCATGTCTCAAACTAAACGTTACATGGACACTTTTGTTTTCATTAATTTTGATTCTCCACTTCTTGAGCCAAGTTTCCAGAAGTAAGAGAGAGAGTAAGAGAGATTTTTTTAAAAGAAAGGTTATATATAACCCATTACGGGCATCGTCAGACCTCGAGTCCTTGATTTTGTTATACTATTAGATTTTTTTTTTTTTAAACAATTTGAATAATAAATATAAATAATCTGCATGATCCTCAGCTCATCAGATCTCAGAGGTCTAATAATACCCGTAATGGGTGATGTATAACCTTTTTTTAAAATAACCACTTGCTAATTTTACTCACCTTCATGATCCATTAACAAGTTATCCAAAATTTTAAAAGGTGCAAATTAGTTAGGATTATTCTTGAATTGTTTTCTCCTCTTTAGTGCATATTTTATAATAGAGTTTTTAGGGTCTTTAGTAACAATAATTGCAAGATAAAAAGAACTTTTTATACACTACGTTTTTAAATTTTCTGTCATAAATCATAAATTTGAAACCTGCCAAATTAGGATTGTAAATACTATGGGATATGTCAAAACAAATAAAATAACTTGCGGATTTTTTCCGAACTAGCTTTCCATACAGAAATTTTGCTGAAAACTAATTAAATTCTGCTGAAAGATAGCAAAAAGTATTAAAATAATCCATTGTCATCGTGTTCTGAGCTATTCTAAAAGTTTCAAATGTCAAGCTAATCGGGAAGTTAGTTAAAAATCGATTGCAAGATTTGTACTGGACAAACAAACAAACAAACAAACAAGAAAGCAAGCTAATAAAAACGTAGTAAAAAAGGTTAACTTTTAACTTCAACACCTTTCAAGACCTGGTCTTTCGTGAAAAGCCTACATTCTGTTAACTCAAGCTACGGTAGCAAATGTACACCCACGATAAGAGTTTTTTTTTTTTTTTTATCTGTTAACGGCATAGAGTTTAGAAAGAGAATAATTTTTCATAATTAAAAATGTATTAATGACTTCTCTTTTAATAATGTAACGTCTATGTTGTTATTATACATTACTTTATTTTAAAAAGCATAATATATTTTATTTAAAGCAATTCATTTAACATTGTAAATTAATTGCTTGAATGATAAAAAAAAAAAAATTAAATTGAAAGGAGGAAAAAATTTATTTTAATGAAAAAATCCCTTTTGAAAGAAGATAAATAAATTTCTTTGAAAATTTGAAAAAGAATAAAAATTTCTTTGGAAATAAAAATGCAAGTTTTTTTTTATTGTAAAACGTATTTCTAAGAATGTTATTCGTTAGAAGTCAAGTGAGTTGTTATATAGAAAGACATGTGTAAAAATTTGTATTGAATAAATGAGTGGGAGCAGTGTTGCTTTGTTCAAAGTGGCAGGAGCCTTTTACTAGACGGCGAGATTTCTGTTTCTCCATTTACCTGTCACTGGTAAAGGGACAAATCCCTTGGCTTTATGTAAGCCTTCTCTCTCTGGGATAGACTCGAGCATAACCACATCTCCAGTTTCCCTTGTACCGAGTCAATCCTACAACTTCAAGAGAGATTTACCTTCAAATAGATGCAACCAAATGGATCAGACCTGTTCTCAAGTGTATCAGACTAGAGCTTTTATCAAAATAAGAAAAGAAGAAATATGTATAGTTCACACCTCGTCTTTACTATTCAGAATATTCTCCTTCTCCTATTTTTGAAGTAAATGGAAACAACATGTTAGCAAAACATGATCTCGTTTCTATCCAAAACTACATGAACTACATTTGAGGAACACCATAATACATTTGTTACCTAAAGGTACATACTTTACACACTACATTGTCTATGATATTAAAACACAGTTCAACATCCAACATTCCATGCTTAACTTAGGTCAAAGTCAAAGTTTAGATGTTAAGAACATCCAACATTCCATGCTGAACTTAGATCAAAGTCAAATTTTAGATGTTAAGAACATCCAACATTCCATGCTGAACTTAGGTCAAAGTCAAATTTTGGATGTTAAGAACATCCAACATTCCATGCTGAACTTAGATCAAAGTCAAATTTTAGATGTTAAGAACATCCAACATTCCATGCTGAACTTAGATCAAAGTCAAATTTTAGATGTTAAGAACATCCAACATTCCATGCTGAACTTAGGTCAAAGTCAAATTTTGTTTCTTCCTTGGCATTATAGAAAGGTTGTAATTTGGATTAATCCAATGTTTCAAACTGCAGTTGAAGCACTGTTGAAGGTCGCTGTTAATTTTTTGTTTCTTTCTCAACGTTATAAAAAATTGTAATTAGAAATGATTCTATGTTTGGCGTTACATTGACATAATTGTGTATGATGTTGGAACGATGGTTGCATAATTTGTATGTCATATACTTTCATTTAAAGTGTGACTCGTTGCAATCTAAAAATCTTTTGGTGTTCTTTCTTACGTTTTATTATTGATTGATTTATTGTAACATGGTGCATCAGGTGGCTTTCACTCCAAAAAGACGGTGCAAAAGACAGGTTGCTAAAGACAGGGTGGAAAAGACAGGGTGCTAAAGAAAGGATGCAAAAGACAGGTGAAACAAGACAGGAGACAAGACCTGTTGAGAGAATATCAATGTTGTGGATCGGTTCAGCGAAGACATGTCTCCTGTCTTTTGCCACCTGTCTTCTGTTCCCTGTCTTCTGCCTCCTGTCTTCTGTCCCCTGTCTTCTACCTCCTGCCTTCTGTCTCCTGTCTTCTGTCTCGAGTCTTTTCGGTGTAAAAGCCACCTCAGTCACGATGATAATCGTGGTTTTGTCATTTTGTTTTGTTCTTTCTTTTAGCGCTAAATAATCGTAATCTGCAGAAAGCATAAAAGTTTTAAATCTTATCTTTAATTTTTCCTCTTGAATAAGATTTTCTTAATTAAAATCTATTAAAATAGGCATGTAATATATTCCCAAGACAAACGCATAGTATATAAATATAAAAGTTGGTCCGATTAATCGATTAACAATTTTTTAGATATTGTATTTTTATAGGTATTGTATTTATTACTATTACTACGTTTTTATTAGCTTGCAATCTTGTCTGTTTGTTTGTTTGTTTGTCCGGTACAAATCTGGCAATCGATTTCTAACTAACTTCCTGAATAGCTAGACATTTGAAACTTTTATCATAGCTCAGAACACGATGACAATGCATTATTTTAATACTTTTAGTAATCTTTCAGCAGAATTTAATTAGTGTTCAGCAAATTTTGCTGTGCGGAAAGTTAGTTCGAAAAAAATCCGCAAGTTATTTTATTTGTTTCGCCATATTCAATATTTACGCAATCTTCATTTTGACGGGTCTCAAATTTGTGATAGATAAACATTGAATGACAGCAAAACAGGAAATATCGATTATATTATTTATCGATTATATTATTTCAAATATAATATCGATGGCATGCTTTAGATTTGGTGTTGGAGAGATCCGTTGTACAAAGATTTATCCTTTTATAGGTTTAAGATCAGCTCTGTGGATGGTTGTCATTTATGTGAAGTAAATAAATTCGGAACTATTTTTTTTCACTATCATTATATATTATATAACAATAGCAATTATATTATCAACATTACATACGATTCAACAGAAAATTTAAAAACGTAGTATATAAAAAGTTCTTTTTATCTTGAAATTATATCCCATAATACGAGTATATCATTTAATTGAATTATTTTTAAACATATTTCAAAAGTGATCAACAGTGATTGTTTAGTTTTTGTTTTAGAATTTATAAAAAAAAAAAATCGATTTATTTTCATTCATATCTCAAAAAAATAGTTTTCTCGGAAAAATGACCATATATATATATATATATATATATATATATATATATATATATATATATATATATATATATATATACATATATATATATATATACCATTTAATTCGCATATAAATGTACCACATTTTAGAATTTTGTTTATTAAAAGCGTCGGAACCAATTTCGAGAAATAGTTATTTTTAGCGTTTATCTTAGAAAGTTTTGGAGTTACCGCCCCTAAATTTGGAGCTAAATTTCATTTCTTGATTTCGTCTCGGGGTATGATTTTTCTGAACCTGTATACCAAATTTTATCAAACTCAGCCGAATACTTAAGGCTTTTGCATAAATGATTGACAGAGATTTTTTAAAAACCACTTTTTTGGACTCGGTGAATCTCAAAAAGTGCAAATCCATCATAATCTCGAAATCCAATTTTCGCACCATCTCAGTACTCCATCTTTTCTTATACTATGTGTATGATAAAGTAAAAAAATAACTTAATGCAAATTTAAATTTCAATTAAGATATTTTTCTTTCTTTTTTTCTAATTTAACACCTTTAAGAAGATATGTGAAATAGTCGGGGAAATGTTGAAATGCTTAGCATACATAGTTGATCCTATGGTAGTATTTCTCATATTACTTTTTTTAAACTTTTTTACTCGATTCCGCCCACATGGAACGGTGAAAATGTGTGTTGAAGCTTGAAGCGATAAAATAAACTAGTAGGCTAAAACTAAGTTAAAGTCTGGAGAAGACATGAAATAAGACGTCATCTCAGAGAACAACTTATTTTGTAATAAAAACTTGTTTCAACTTATCATCCTCACCAACGATTTATCATAGTTTATTATTCATAACTTTCCATACCTTAAGTCATGAAATTTGCAAAGTATTACAGAGATGTGCCGAGTGTAAACTCCCCAATTAGATTTTGAATTATAAATTATAAATTCAATTATTCAGACAATTTTTTTCCGCATCTATCTTAAATGAATAAGGAATTTATAAAAGTTTAAAGTTTCTAAAATTCATTTTCAACATGATAGTTTTAAAGAATTCAAGATGTATTCTTAAAAAAATTATTGAATGATGGAGGTATTACTTATATTTAAACATATATATAGGGTGGCACAAAAGTATGGAAACCCCTGAATAACTCTTCAGATATGCATTTTTTAAAAAAGGTTTCACACAAAAGTTTCAGGATTTTTCCTTAGCTATTCAATGGTGACCTTGGATTTGATCTTAATCTTACCCTTCAAGGTCATTTGAAGGTCAACTTTGTTATTTTAAATGGGAACCCCCATTTTTCATAATTGATTTGAAAAGACCCGGAAATTTTACCTAAAATATGACCTTGACTATGTCCTTGAGGATGACCTTTGGTCATTCCGTGGTCACAATTTTTTTTCCAATGGGAACCTCTAATTTGTATTGCGGATTGCGAAATAACCAAATTTTTTCCTTCAACAGCGGTCTTGACAACGGCCTACACCACGTCCTTTACCATGGCCTTCAAGGTCACTTCAATCCTTCCTCCCCCCCTTTTATTTATTAATTTATTTGTTTAAGTACTTTTATTCAATTTTATTTTTTTGTCTTTAAAGGTCGTGTTGGTAAGGGTCGTGGTTGACCTCCAAGAAAAAAAAAATGAATAAAAGTACTTAAACAAAAAAATTAATAAAAAAAAGGAGGGGGGAAGGGTTGAAATGACCTTAAAGGTCATGTTCAAGGACATGGCCAATGTCATATTTAAGGTAAAATTTCCTGCTCTTTTCAAATCCTCAATAAAAAATGGGGTTTCCCATTTAAAATAACAAAGTAGACCTTCAAATGACCTTGAAGGGCAAGATTAAGGTCAAATCTAAGGTAACCATTGAATAGCTAAGAAAAAATCCTGAAACTTTTTTCAAAAAAATTCATTTCTGAAGGGTGGGGGATATATATATATATATATATATATATATATATATATATATATATATATATATATATATATATATATATATATATATATATATATATACATATATATATATATATATATATATATATATATATATATATATATATATATATATATATATATATATATATATATATATATATATATATATATATAGTATTTTTAAATAATAAACTAAATAAATAAAAAGTTTCTCGTAGCTCGCAATAGAAATAATAGTTCTTAAATAAGAGAAGGGACCTAGGGTTTAAGTATTGAATGTTCTTAGCGTCACTTACCATGGTAGAAGTATATAAAAGTGCTCCAGCTGTGATTGGACATTAAGCCAAGAGGTCTTATGTATTAGTTTGGTTTGTTGCCTCTACTCTGGGATACACTACTGATTCTCTAGGTCCAAACCTTGGCTGTAGTTTAGCCCTTAGCCCTTAGCTCCCCCGGTCATTTAACACATAAAGTGTTCTTGAGCAGAAAAAGGTGCAGTGAAACCCTCTCTGTCTAAAAGATTGACCTCTAAGACCGCTTGGATAAAGCCCTTTAGGACATGGATTGAAGCCTTATAAAGGTTTTCCTGGAAGGGCTCTGTTGCCTTGATGTTAAACGCTTAAACCTTTAGTTCTTTTTCGCCTTCCTGTGTCCTTAGAAATGAAAACACGAAATTCTAGTTTAACCTTTAGTCCTTTGCTAGGTCCTTGCTTTGATTTTTTTTTATTTTTTTTTCTTAACCACTTTGTAAAAATGTTTCAATCTTTGAATTGCCTTTTTGTCCTTTCCTTTTATTATTATCTATTCTTTATTCCTTCCTTTTTCTTTACAAATTTTTTTCTGTATGTATTTATAAAACCTAGACGGAGTATACTTTTCTCTGTCTCTGTCTTCCGTCTTTAATTATAAATATATATATATATATATATATATATATATATATATATATATATATATATATATATATATATATATATATATATATACAGGGTGGTCCAAAAGTCTCCCCCCCCCCCCCCCTCTTAACTTTTGAACGGTTTGGGATAAATAAATGAAACTTAAGGGATCTCTACCATGCACTGAAAAGTTTGTTTTCATGCGCAATCGCCAACTAGGGGCAACCACTCACTTTGCCCCCAGGCCAACCAACTTCAAAATTTCAAATTGGAGTGCATATTTTTGATAGCATATTTAGATTCTACGGTGAAAAATAATAAACTTATTAGTTTTTTTGTCCACCCTGAATATATAAAATAACATAAGATGAATTGATCCTTAAATTTATGCTTTTTAATAGTAGATGCTTTTTTATTTTTACTATTTTTTCTTCTTATTTAAATTTACACAAAATATATTTCTGTTTTACGAGTGAATTTTAATAGAGTAATAAAACAGTAAGTCATCCCCTCATACTCTTAATCTCAGCAAATGAAGATATCCTACCACTCCACGCGTCAGGCGCGGGCATCTTTTACGAGTGGCTTTAACTACGAATGATCAAAATGGTTTCCAGCCAAAATAAACTTGTTTTTATAGACTATAATGATATTTAATTTCCAAATCCAGCTTTATAGCTGGATTTGGATAGTTAATATTAAATAAATATTAACCAATTTAATTTGTGGGTTCTTATTTTGATTTCAGACGCAAATAAAGTCTTATAATTTTGCAATGCTTAGATGAAATTTTCGCAGAGCATTTTCGATTTATTCTTTACTTAGAAAAGCATACAGGGATCGCACTACTCCTCTCTTCTAGTGTTAATATTATAATAATAAATGTCTCCCCTACAATAGAAATAATAATATTCCTGTCTTGCAAAATGAATAAAACTCTTGTGTATGTTTAAATTTCAAAGCTGTGTAAGTTTTCATGAGGGTTCCTCATTTGGAGCTTTCTCAGTCGATTAGCGTAGAGATGGAATTTAACCATTGTTCTTTTCAATTTGTCCTTTGTAATTTTTCTCGAGCTGTTTTCTTATATTTTTTCCACCGAGTCTTGTATTTTTGTTTAAGCTCTTTCGCTTTCTTTCTTTCTCTCGTGTCTTCTTTCTCCTTTTGAGGTGAATTCAGGGCTTTTTTCTTAACTCCGCAAAACACTGCTTTTTTGTCAACCTCTCTATTCTTTATATTTCAGTGTAATTTTTGTTTCCTTTTTTTACGAAGGACGTTAAGTCAAGTCAAGGTTTGTTAGTAAAAAGGAGAATGAAAATAAAAGATAGATGTTCGGTTTGAATAAGTTGAAATATGAATACTTCATATAACAAAGTGATGACTTAGGAAAAAGAAAACTTACTCTCAAAGACAAACAAAGAATCAGTTCCCTTATTCTTCTGATTTAAGCAAAGTTCTGAAATGTCTCCAAAGCCATGTCCTGTATTGTTATGAACTGAGTAGGACTTAATTTAATACTTAAAGAATTCTGGCACTGAAAAGTCTTTAAGTTCGCTTTGTTCTTTTTTTTAATGAGAATTAACGCATGAATACTTGTTATATCTTGGTACAGTGTTGCGACTGTTAAGCTTTATCCACACCGGCAATCAATATTGCACGTCTTTGTTGTGGGGCTGAATCGCAACAGGGCCGACTTAGCCTCACAACATTACAGCCTCGTTGTGGACTAAGCTTTAAGACCAGACCACAAAGAAAGATACGCGATACGAGCTAGCTATATCTGAAAATTTCCTTGAGATTAGCTTGATAATGACCCAAGGAGGATCGAAATATCGCAAATGTGAGGCGTTTGAATTTTCCTTAAAAGACCCAACTAATCATGAAAATTTCCGTTCTGTTATAATGAATGGAGGTGGCCACTGGCCACACTGAACGCAATGCTACCCTACGTCGGCGATTCATCTTAGCTTTGTTTTGGCAATTACATTTGAACGGATATCTCGGCGACGGACTTGCGCAGACTGCTACTACCCCTAGCAACTCTACCAAAAACAACGAACATTAAGTTTACTTACCTCAAAGATACAATAAAGAGTTCTTCAGATGATATAGTCACTCTGTAGTTCAATCTATTTTTTCTATGTCACTTTGAAGAAGATGAAGAAGAAATTTAGTCACTTAATGTCATTGTAAAGTATTCTTTGAAGTTCTCTTCATCTTGTTTAAGATCCTCCGCATCAAGTGATGGAATTCCCCAAATTGGTTTCTTTTGCCGTTCAATGCATGCACCCACTTTCTTATATTTATCTGCTCACATAATGAAAATAAAAGCAATAGCTCTTGATCAGACCTAGTGTGGTCCTTCCTACTTAACATGACGAACTTGACTTAAAAAAAAAAACATCGTTTTCTGTGTGGCCACCCCACCTAAATATAGCTAGCGTAACTCTCTTAGTTCGCAGACGTAGCAAAGCTAGCTCGCGAAGCGTAGCTTGTGGTCAGGCCTTTTACGCAGAAGAAGAACACTTCACATTTAACTTCTCTTTGGATATTTTCTTCAACAGAGCTGGAGGGGGTAAGCTTCTAATCTAACAAAATTTGGATGTGGAATGTGGGGTCCCTTCAAGTCCCTTTTATGTTAGCTGTGTATTAACACATGAATACAACTAGATTCTGTGTGGCGGGTTTGGCAAATAATTTAATAAGTCAAGTTAGTTTTTTAATTATAGATTATATCATTTGAATTAATTTCTTTTAATATAGTCATAAGTGTGGAATATTTAATCAACTTCTTGTTATTGCTTCTATTTTCTATAAAAAAAATACTTCTAATTATGGAACTTCATTGCCAGACATGCGAAATAGATTGTGATGTAGGTTTTCCCCAAAAAAAATTAAATAGTTTTAATTCTAGGAAATGCGATCAAGAAACTTCAGAGAACAAGCTAATGAGGAACTTGCGTGTGAAAACCCTTTATTTTATTTATTTAGATATCTTTGTTTAAAAACGAAATCATCAAACGTGATCGTTCATAGTATTTTACGTGTCTAACATTTTAAATCTAAATAAAGCTGGGGAAAAAAATGAGAAAAGAGACTTGTAGGAACCAGAATTATCAGTATACGGATTAAGATTTATTTATAATAATCAAGATAGAGAAAGGTTAAATGGTTAAAATACAACTTTATCATGAAATGAAATGGAAAATCAAACGAACAATCTGAATTTAGTTCAATAATTATTACTGCTAATAATGATATTATTTTTGGTTTATATGGCTCTTTACATTGATATGAACTTTATAAACATACTTATTTTGGCTGTTAGTGTTATTTCGAAAAATGTTGCATTTTTCTGGATAAAAAATACTAATAGTCCAGGAGATAGCGTGCAAAAAAGTGTCTCACTAACATCAAGCTAGAATTTTGTGTATAAGTAAATGTTTTGGTGCCTTTTGAGAATATGTGGTCGGCTAAGTTCTCGTTTGTGGGACATATAGCTTGGCAATAGGCATTTGAAAAAAAAAACTAGTGGAGAGCGGCCAAGTCTTGCCCTTTTTGGTGGACAAAGTGATTTTCATGATCCTGAGTACGAAATTAGTTATTTGACAAAAAATCAAGTTGATGATAGTTCGTCACTTAATAGATTAGTTAGTCAAATATTACTCCAAATCAATGAGGCCTCCTATTAAGTGACGGACTACCATCCACTTGATTTTTGGTCTACTGACTAAGTTAGTACTCAGGAAAAAAAAAATGAAAATCACATTGTCCACCAAAAAGGGCGGGACTTGGCCGTTCTTCGCTGGTTTGTTTTTTTCAAACGCCTATTGCCAAGATATGTCCCACAGACGAACTTAACCGACCACAAATTCTTAAAAGGCACCAAAACATTTACTTATACACAAAATTCTAGCTTGATGTTAGTTTGACACTTATTTGCACGCTATCTCCTGGACTATAATTGGTTCCGCCATAAACTCTTCTTACGATATATTGCTAAGAATGTTGCCGGATTCACAGCACACTGAAAATCTGGCAGATTCTGTTATTGTGTATGCTCTATTGCTGACTCATGATGTCTGATTATTGACCCGATATTCGGAAAAATTATTTACCGAGGCAAGTGGTCATTTTGAGCGCCAGTGCTATGTAAAATATATAATTTTTAACTTAATTCATAAATTTTATAAATCATTCGACTACAATGAAGGCATTGTGATAATTTTGAAGAACAACATTTATCTATGCCCCCAAATTAAAAGTTTCCGCGATTAAAATGTGTTCAGGCATGAGAGAACAATTTTGGAATCGTATCTGCTAATCGCATCTTTCTGTCATCATGTTTTGCAAACCCCTAGATATCTAACGAGGTAGATATCTAAATACTTACTTGTCCGGTTTTAATAAAAGTTTTATGGTACACCACACTTAGCCCACACATGGTCCTATAGTAATTTAGAAGTCCAAACCGTCCAAAAATCTTTCAATATTTCCAATAATTTTTTATGTATTATTTTAATGTTCACATCCGTATTATTTATAGTTACTCTTTTATTTTAAAATGTATCTCATTACACTTTTTGGTTAATATGAGAGGGTTAGTGAAATACGGTCTAAAGAAAGAATCTAAGTTTTTACCAACTAGTTTCGTAAAATATATTTACATCATCAGGGTAACTTACATATGGGCTTTTAACTTACAATTGTTTTTATTTTATTAATATAAACAAACCTGTTTTATAAATTGATATTATTGACAATTAATGTCTGTTAAAGAATCTTGTCTTGTTTCTACATAAGATGAGAGATGAATAACAAATTTAAAAATTGGATATAATATTGTGATAACAGATACTGAGGTTATTGGTGTCAGTTCTAAAATTTACGGTTAAGATTCTTTAACAGACATTAATTGTCAATAATGTCAATTTATAAAACAGGTTTGTTTATATTAATAAAATAAAAAAATAAAAAAAATTGTAAGTTAAAAGCCCATATGAAAGTTACCCTGATGATGTAAATATATTTTACGAAACTAGTTGGTAAAAACTTAGATTTTTTCTTTAGACCGTATCTCACTAACTCTCTCATATCTACACTTTAACGGTTGCTAACTTAAAATTTAATTACACTTCTTTTATAATGCATGTCATCATTCGTCCAGAAAATGAAACCATGCCACACTAAATGGCAGGCGTTTTTTCTTAGGCACTGAAGATGACCTCCAGTGGTAGAAAACCGGATTTGTACATTTAAGTTACTTTTAATGGATACACGTCGATACATTTGTTGAAACAACTTTTTTGGACCCAGGGAATAATACTTAATAGTCCAGGAGATAGCGTGCAAAAAAGTGTCTGACTAACATCAAGCTAGAATTTTGTGTATAAGTAAATCTTTTGGTGGGTTTCAAGAATATGTGGTCGGCTAGGTTCCTCTGCGGGACATAGCTTGACAATAGGCATTTGAAAAAAAACAAACCGGTGGAGAGTGGCCGCATGTCCCGCCCTTTTTGGTGGACAATGTGATTTTCATGATCCTAAGTACGAAATTAGTTAGTAGACCAATAATCAAGTTGATGGTAGTTTGTCACTCAGTAGGTTAGTTAGTCCAATCAGGTCACCTATTAAGTAACAAACTACCATCAACTTGATTATTGGTCTACTAACTAATTTCGTACTTAGGATCATGAAAATCACATTGTCCACCAAAAAGGGTGGAACATGGCCACTCTCCAACGGATTGATTTTTTCAAATGCCGATTGCCAAGCTATGTCCCGCAGACGAACTTAGCCGACGAGATATTCTTAAAAGGCACCAAAAGATTTACTTATACATAAAATTCCAGCTTGATGTCAGCCAGACACTTTTTTGCACGCTAGCTCCTGGACTATAACATATTGCTATAGGGATAATAGGGAGCCAGCGCCAGCATGGCCATGTGGCTTAAGAATCCCGTGTCATTGATGCCCTTATTCAAATCTATGAATCGAGATTGCAACCCAGGCTGTAGTAGGGTTCTTATTTATATCTCTTAGTTAATCAAGGATTTTTTTTTTCCCGGGGGACTTTTACACCCGAAGACGCAGGCCACTTAGGTGGGCCCATAGAACAAACCCGGGTTAGGGACCGAAATCTTCATACACTCCTGTGAAGATATGGTCGATAACCATGACTCCCCTCCTAGTTGTATTACAACCAGGAGTGTCATCATCATGGTTTCCAGGCCGAAACCTGGTGGCGCCACTATTTCGAGGAGCTTCCCATTTGTTTAACAATGCTGTTGGGCATTGATCGGGGGGCCTGGTCCGGGAATCGAACCCAGAGCTGCGGTCACCTTCTGACCCGGCTCGAAGCTGCCTTAACTTGCCTTATCGCAAGGCGAGCGCTCTAGCCACCCAGGCCCCCTGGCGAGGATAGTAATCGAGGATAGTACAGAGTTGTGTGTATGACCCTACCCCTTGGTGCTCTGATGTAAATGGGAACTAATGGCCATACCATACTCGTATGATGTGAGAAGTAGCTGGGATTCTCCCACATAGGTTAGTAAAAAGGGTCTAAATGAGACCAAATTGCTAGGTTCGATCTACCCGTCTAGTACTAGACTTACTACAAACAAGTTTAAATCTACATCTCAAAATATAATTTTCGTTTAATCAAAATTCTCTCTCTTACACAGTGCTAACTAAATATCTTAAATATAATTCTAGGTTTATAATTGAGATTATCATTTAACTAGGAATTACCTGGCTCTTTTACTTACCTTTCTCAACACTGCATCGTGTGGTTTCCTTATCTCCTTTTAATCATGATTGCAGGTAGTCCCTGTCTTACAAGGTAATCGGCAAGGGTGTTTGAAGGTCGAGTAGTAATCATCTATTCTTCTAACGTTGTACAAACAAGATTAACCATTAATCATTATAAATGCAAAATAGTTACAGGTTTTTGTTTCTAGACTTTGCATATTCAATCTTACTATCTTACTTATTTGATTAGTCTTCCACTAGAGTTGAGGTAGTAAAAAAAAGATAAGTTTTGAGTCTTCGAAACAATATAAATGAAACACTAGTTAAACGTTGCTAAGCACGCAGGTTTACCAACAGAATTACATCCCATTAACTTGAGTGCCTAGAAGGTTTTTTTTTTCTTCAACTCTTGTTTCACCGTCAACCCTGCTTTTTTTAACCCCCTCTTTCCGTTTAGTGAATTTATAACTTAATGGTTTCTAACCCTTCGTCGTTTAGTAAAAATAAAAAAAATAAAAACACTAAGGACTGTTTTCCTGTTAAAAGAATAATAATAAAATTACTCAGAATAAAAGCATTTGTGGAAGAGGAAATAAATAAACCTGGTTAAGTTTAAATTTTATATTCATAAACATTTCTATAGTTTTGATAGTTAACGATAATATTATTAGGAAGTTAAATAATTCATAATTAGCTTTGATAAAAATCTCGTTGCCATTGAATACTCTTTTAAAAATTAAAGAATGTTTTGAACTTTTAAATTATTATCTTCTAGCTCTAGCGTCACAATAGTTATTTATGCACCTAGGGAGTAAAGTAAGCCATTATTCCCTGAGCGAAAAAAGTTGGTTCTTGAGGCGAAGCCGAAGGAACCATGGTCCCTAAATCCCGAGGCGAAGCCGAGGGAATTAGACTCTTTAATAACTCTAATTAGCTCCCGAGGCGCAGCCGAGGGAGATAATTATCGCGAGGGGAATAATGGCACTTTACTCACGAGGTACATACAATATTTTATCTCCAGTAGGAAGAAAATACACATTTTCGTCCATAGCAGTTTTTATTTATTATTTTAATAAATAACAATAATTATTAGAACTTTTAATAGCAGATATAAGAGATTCAATATTAAAAACAAATAAGAATTGGAATTAAACTCAAATAGAAGGTTATTTAGATGCAGGGTATAATGTTGTAAACAAAGATAAACATGGTCAAAAAAGCGCAGTGCCGCCAACCTGATTTAAACAACTTCATTACATTAGCCATACATTTTCTACTATTTATGAAATAATTAAGTTGTAATCTTTACTTTTTCGCCCTACTTTTACTTTTTCCCCCTACTTTTTGAATCAGGGATGAAAAGACCTGTTTTAGTCCCTCTAAACTAATTCTAAATAATAACTTTTTTTCCCTACTGGAGATAAAAGAATATATATGATTGCTAACTGACATTACCGTGAACTGCGCTCGATCAAAGCAGTAGGAACCACCTTGGCAAATCTCTGAAATAATTGAAGGTTTACGAACGCGGTAGGTTGTTTAAGATGTATACTTGTTATACAGGGCAGGTACCTACTATTCAAGTATTCAGTTGATCTAATCAGTGTTTTTTAAACAGCGTGGGTTCTATTCAGTTGGTCTGATTAGTGTTTCCGAAATTCACGTGTACTTTTCAGTTGATCTGATTAGTGTTTCCGAAATGCACGGGCACTATTCAATACTTTTCAGTTGGTCTGATTAGTGTTTCCGAAATGCACGGGCACTATTCAGTACTTTTCAGTTGGTCTGATTAGTGTTTCCGAAATGCACGGGCACTATTCAGTACTTTTCAGTTGGTCTGATTAGTGTTTCCGAAATGCACGGGCACTATTCAGGACTTATCAGTTGATCTGATTAGTGTTACTGAAATGCTCGGGCACTCTTCAGTTGAACGGATTAGTGCTTGTGAAATGCACGTGTATTATTCAGTACTTTTCAGTTGATCTGATTATAGTGTTTCCGAAATGCACGAGTACCATTCAGTACTTTTTAGTTAATCTAACTAGTGATGCCGAACAGCCCGTGTGTACTATTCAGTCGATCTGATTAGTATTTTCAAACCCACCCTTAACTCGACTTATCATATTATATCTCTCGCGTTTGCACTGGTTAATGTTCACAAAAACAATAATGACTGTTTTTTTTACCTCTCTTCCCTTATTAGCTTTTTAAATTTTATTGATCATCTTCTATTTTTACGGTTTTAACAATATATAGATAGATTAGAAAAGTGGGAAAATAAACAGTAAATAATTTCCGATAGCAAATGATATTGACATTTAATAATTTTATTTATTACTCTTTTTCTAGTAAAAAAAAAAATTGATTTTAAAATAAGATTATGATATTAAATCATATGTTTACATTGAAGCTTATCGAAGGTAATAGAAGCATTGTGATTATTTCGAAGATAATCATTTCTTAATGACCTCGAATTTGAAAAAATCCTAGACAAAAGATCCTTTTCAGATATCAGGGGACATTTTTGTTCTCGTGTCTGTCTTTCGGTCTTTCACTTAACATTTTTACGAACCAATGTAATTTTAAAAAAATACGTGTGGTGCTAAATACGTACAGTGCTAAGTTCATGATACCAACTACTTATACATGGCGGAGTTAAAAAACGAGACAAAATTAAAATTAACTATTTGTACTAGCGGAGTTAAAATTAAAATAAAAATGTTTTATTATCTTTGAAAAGAGTGTCTTACAATAAATGATGTATTGTAAATTGAGAAAAAAGTTAATTTTGATTAGTTATATTTAAAGCAGATGGTAGTTTTTTTTTTTTTTTTTTTTTTTTTTTTTTTTTTTTTTTTTTTTTTTTTTTTTTTTTTTTTTTCGAGCCTTAAACAGCAAAAAATGCCACGGGTTAAGCGCTCACGAAGAGTAAAAAAGTAAGGATATTAAGTGTTCAGGAAGAGTAGAAAAGTAAGGATAAAGCGTTCAGGAAGAGTAAAGAAGTAAAGGATAAAGGATAAGATATGTCAGGTAAAAATAGGAAAAATAAATAAAATTAAAGTATGGGATATTAGGAACAATCAACCAACAAGAGAGTTCAGCTCTTAAACTGTAGGGCACATGAAAGATAGGATGGTTTTATGATTGCAAAGTTTAGAAATAGATATTGTACTATTAGAAAGAAAAAGTCGATTAGTATGGTTTATTGAACGAACCAGAGGACTAATATCAGATAACTCTTTGATATAAGCAAACCTACCAACTCGTTTACCGATAGGGAGGATAACAACTTGAGATATAACTTCATCACAACTGTAGTCACCGCATAAAGCTTTGGAGAGAAATAGTACTTCGAAAGCTTTTCTTCTATCACACAAGGAATGAAGGCCTAGACGTTCCGAGAGTGATTCGTAAGAATAGTAGATTTTATTGTAAAAGAAACGAAGATAACAAATTCTGACGAACAGACGTTGAATTCTTTCGAGCTGATCAGATCGGATACGGAATAGGTTATTCCACACAGGAACAGCGTACTCCAGAAGTGGTCGAACTAGAGCCGTGTAGAGTCTAAGGAAGCATTCTAAAGACAGGCCGTGGCTAATACGACGAATTAAACCTAACCGAAGGGATGCCTTGGCAACTATAGAATCGATGTAATCATTAAATTTAAGCCTAGAATCGACTAGAACCCCGAGGTCCGAAACTTTAAAAACACGTTGCAGAGGTGAGCCATCAAGATCGTAATTAAAATTGATAGGACAGCGACGACGAGAGAAACTAATGACTAAGGATTTAACAATATTGATACTCATTTTATTGGTCGAGCACCACCACAAGATTTTATTGATATTACGCTGTAAGAGAAGACATGAAGAGGAGCTGGAAATTTCTAGATATATTTTTAGATCATCAGCGAATAACAGAAAGGGGCACTGTATAACAGAACAAAGATCATTAATAAAAATGAGAAAGAGAAGGGGACCTAGAATTGATCCTTGGTGAACTCCGGAGTTGGCATTATAGGAAGATGATAAAAAACTATTAATTTTCACTTGACATAATCTAGTAGAAAGATAACTATAAAAAAAATCTAAATATTGTTGAGAGAAACCAAAAGATTTAAGTTTGGTAAGAAGAAGAGCATGATTAACAAGGTCGAACGCCTTCTTTAGGTCAAAGTAAACACAGTCTACTTGGAGACCTTTAGAGACGCGAGGAGCCAAGTACGATAAAAGGGAAACTAAATTAGTGGCGGTTGATTTTTTTGGAACGAATCCGTGCTGATTAGGATGGAGAATTTTGTAAATAAGAGGAGCTAATGTAGTATGAAGAGTACGTTCAAAGACCTTAGAGAAAACGTTACATATGGATATGGGCCTATAATTTGAAACAAGCTTAGGATCACCTGACTTAAAGATGGGCACAATTATTGCCGTGTTCCATAGAGAAGGAAAAGTGGACGACGTTAGGCAGCGGTTAAAAATGGATGAAAGAACTGGAGCAAGGACTGTTGCAAATTTCTTCACCAAAAAGTTGGGAATATTATCACTACCAGAAGAATTATTACATTTAAGAGAAGAAATAGCTTCAAGGACAGAGGAAGTGTTTATGGACGGGATGTGAATAGGATTAGGAATAGGAACTGAGGAGATACTGGTAACAGCACTAGAATTAGTATAATTAAACAGTGAAGAGTTAGTAGAACAAGAGGCGGTTGAAACAGCTTGAGAGTTAGATAGCGATGAGATGGAAGGTGCTGGTGGGAAGACCGATGAGAAGTAATCAGAAAAAGCCTGTGCGATTTCAGAGCAATCAGATGTAGTACCAGATGGATGAGAAATAGTTTGAGCGGATCGATGTGAAGAACTAGACATGCTCTTGACTTCAAGCCAGAAGGATTTAGGGTTATCAAGTAGAGTAGCATTAAGTTTAAGACGGAAGGATGTCAAATCTTCTTTAATACGTCCCTTGAAGAGTTGTCTATAGATACGATGCATATTAAGGTAATATTGCTGGCCTGTTTTACGATGCTTTCTATGGAAATAATTTTTCTTCTTGATGATATAAACCAGATCAGATGAAAACCACCGAGGGTATTTACTACGTTTTATAGTAACCTCAGGAATAAACTGAGTTATACCACCATGGACAATACGGGATAGAATGTCGGCACTTTTGTTAACATCAACTTCGTTCAGAACACAGGCCCAGTCGACCTGAGATAAATAATTACGAAAGGATTCGTAATCACCTTTTCTGTAGTCCATAAAGGTGAACCCTTTCTTTAGCTTATTATCACAAAATGAAAAACCGGTAATTTCAAAAGTCAGCGTTGGATGATGAGAGTCTTCAGGGACTAAGGAATCGATACATCTAGAGACAGCAATGGGTTTATTAATGTTGGACATTACAAGGTCTAAGATAACACTGTTGCTGTTTTCAACTTTATTGAATTGAGTAAGGCCAAGAGACCTACATAAAAATGAAATTGCCGATGCTCGAGGACGCTTAGCTTGTGGTCCCTCATATTCAAGGTTTAACCAGTTCATTTTAGGAACATTGAAATCACCTAAAAAGAATGCTGGAGAATCAGGTGGTAAGATTTCAATAAGGTTATGAATATATTCAATAAAAACAGAGTTGTCAAGATGGTCAGGCAGATAGTGGTTCCCGATAAATATAGACTTAGAGTTGCTGAGACGAAGTTCGATCCAGACACACTCAACATTTAATTCGAGATCTGTCCGTCTGACATAACTGATATTATCTTTGATCGCAGTACAGACGCCACCACCGTCGGAGCATTTCACGAGATCGCGGTTTCTATCACAGCGTTCAACATGATAAGAATCAGGAAAATAAAAACTGTTTAGAGAAGAAGAATCGAACCAAGTCTCGGTGACGAATATAAGGTCATAATCGGAACCAGAAATAGAGGTAAAAAAAGAATTGTATTTGGTTCGAAGACCACGAACGTTCTGTAGGATAGCAGATAAAGATTTCATTAAGAAAGGGATTGTTCTGGACCCTCCGTACCAGGGTTTGGCAGAAATAATTTATCTTTAGAAAGAAAACCTCGAAATTCTTTAACGAAACTACCAGCAGGCCAAAGATCGGGATTATCGATAATCGAAAAATCTAATTCGGACACAGAAATGTGAAAAGAAGCATAATTATTACTTTGGGTCTTAAGTCTACTAATAACGACATCAGAAATTCCACTATCGGCGAGTACAGTGAGAATATCAGAATCTAGAGTGTCGTACGAAAGTCTTGTCACGAAAAGAGCTTTGCGATGAGGCTTAACAGGAGCAGCTGTAAGTTTAGAAGAAGAGTTTGTACCCTCTTTAACTGGTCTTCGAGAAGGTTGATTAGCCTTAGCAGCGGCATAGTGGGGAAATTGTCTTGGCAATTTTTTACCTTGTTTACCGACACGTACAAAACCTTCAGAATCAACCAAATAATAACTGTGGCTAGCATCAGAAGAACCATTTTTAGAGAAAACAGGTACCGGATCATTTAGTGTTAGGTCAGAGGCAGAGGTAGGAGGTATTTGCGGGGGCGAAGGAACAGTAGTGTTATTGACAGCAGCCAACATTCCTTGACTTTTATGTTTTGTATCAGACGAGACAGAATTAACTGCATTAGTTAGATTGACTAAAGCAGGTTGTTTAACGATATCTGGTTTTGCAGGAAAGTAAACAGGAGAAGAAGATTGAAGAGAGCTGACTTGAGCGCGAAGTATCTTATTTTCACCAGTTAAAGTTGAAACATTAACGGATAAATCAGAAACAGTGCTTGTAAGAAGATCAATTTTAGAATGGAGATCTTTAACAAGATCAACAAGAAAACCAGTGTTAGTAGTAATTTCTTTAATAACTAAGTCGTTAAAGTTTAAATTTTTACTACTGGGAATCAATTTATTATCAGGTCCCTCAGTCTGCTTAGGTTTATCATTAGGTACTGTGGTAGTTCGACTGGTAGTAGGTGTACTCGGCCGATTGGGATCTTTTAAACAGACATTACACCTCCAGTTATTAACAATTAAGTCAAAGTCGGCTTTCGTAACTTTCAGACAAGAAGTAGCGTGAACTCGATTTGTCTTACAGAGAATGCAGCATAAAAAGTTCTGTGTAGAAGCGATAAAATCATTACAAAGATAACATTTTACCTTATTAGGAGGAATGACCTTGGACCCAGTCATAGTGGCCCGGACAAGAAAACCGTAGATAAACGTAAACGGAAGAAATAAGCTTGAATGTAAACACGGTGTTATCTAGACCGAGGTTCAGACAATACTGCGTAGTTGAGAAGAAAAGAACTGTCCCATCAGACTCCGTCGGCGAATTACACCAATTAAAATATTATAATATAAAATATAAATCACCAACACTAAAAAACTTCTGCTTGTATCAGGTTGAAATTTTACATGCCTGTTTCAATTGCACTTAAGGCGATGTGTAAGAGTTTTTATTAAAATCGTTACGTTAGAACGTAAGATATCGGTAAAAACGTTGCTTTCGATATTTTAAACGTTTAGGTCTGCTTTAATAAATTTAGCGATCTTTATCACTTCATAGCAGTGTCGGTGTTTGTTTTACTAAAAAAAAATATTTAAAAAAGTTATTTGTCTAATTAAATAGATGAAGTTAGAATTTTTTTCCCGTCCTAAAATTCCAATTTTAAATTTTAAGCTTACGTTTACGCGAGCGTGTGAACGCTTGTGCGGATAACGTTGTCCAACAAACTCAACCTAGGTATTGGTAAAATGAACATTTGTACCAAATTTCAATTAACTTGGTCATCTTATACTCAAGTTATCATCATCGGAAGATTTCGTGACGCTTGGTTGCGGACGGTGATTTTGTAACGGTTATTTTGCGACGGTGATTTTGGTCGTTTTTTCCGGATTCACTCCCGGGCTCCAGAACGTGCCATAATGAACTTCGTTCCAAAAACCACTTATCCAAAATTATTTAAATTTAGATGTTAGGTCACAATTAGCCTATTACTGTTCCCATTTTAATTCCAACTGTCTGCTCACAATTAATATTGAATAAAAATATCGAAACAGATTCAAACAACCACCATTCGTTCCAAAATAGAACGCGAGAAAACTGTGTGGTGTGTGGCTCACTAATTGGTTGACTAGTTTAATTGTGACAATATTCGGAGAGAAAAATAATATATAAAGTTTTCAGAGATACCATTTTTAGACTCGGTAATATTTTATAGGAAAGATCTGTTATTAATGCAATAAAATAAGCCTCCGACTATAAATAAACTAAACAAAATAAAATAAATAAAAAATATGTATGTAAATCTTTTTATTCTTTCACCAGGGATTCAATTAAACAGAGTGCTGATAATTTTATTTTGAATTCTGTTTTAAACCATTTTCTGTTTTTTAAAAGGAAAAAAAATGTTTTTTTTCAAAATCTCGTTATTTTAAAAATGTATGATACTCGTATGTTTGTGCTTTTACTAATTCAATTACTGACCAAGTATTAGAATCATTTGTTTTGCCGAGATTTTTATTTTATTTTTTATAAAATTGATATTCATATAAATTTTGTTGTAATGTTTGTATTCAATTTCGTTGTTTTATTGTATTGTGGATTTATTTATATCTGTAGATTTACTTATTATTATTAATTATTACGTTTATTAATTTTTGGTTTAGAATATAATTATTTTTTTTATAATTGTTTTTACCTCCTAAATATGGATAGTAGAAAGCTCAAAATTGGTTCTGTAAATCACAGACTTATTTTTATTTTTATTTTAGTCCTGTTCAACAGCCGTGATTATTGCAGGAGGGGGATTATTATCCGGCCACTTTACTCATCTACTCGATGAATTCATCAGTGTAAAACATGTCTCCCCTCTCTGGGATACGATCATACAACCGTGGTTTAGACATTGGTTTTAGAGTCGAGCGCGTTTACCACTCGAATTAAATAAGTATTTTAGCGTGGTCACATCGGAAAAGTATCTCATAACAAGTGAATATTATAGTAATCTATGTGTACAAAATTAAAGTCATCTATATGTATTGAAGTTACATTGAGGATTATTATCGTAAGGTAGTAAGTTACGATATGAAGAGATACTTACCGTCGATACTTGCTCGATCTGAAGATCACTGGACCAGTTTCAGCTATATCCCATCATCAGCAGAAGAACATGAAGCTCTGTAAATCGTAATGAACTCGAAAAGTCTACATAGAGAGTGAAGTCTTCACTCTTGTATTTAGTGTTCAGTATGTATTTAGAAAAAAAAAAATTAAGTAAATTCATTTAGATAAGTTATTATATCTATTTAAAGACTAACAAATCAAAACAAACATTTAATTTTATTGGAATAAATGTGGTTGGCTTAGCTTAGCAATATCAAATCATTTAGAGGTGCGTTTGTTGCCGTCGTCGACGGGACACTACCTACTCGATTATATAAATGATGTTTGTTCGAATTTATGTTTATATATATAATCTTTAACACATACAAAGTATTATTGATTAAAAAACACATGAATACTAAGATTAAAACAGAACCTAATTTACACTTATTTAATGACATCAAACTCTTAAACTAAAATATGAAATTTTGTCTTTGTTCCCATGAGGTAGAAAATTGAACGTAAAACTAAATTTTCCATAATTAAGATTATAATTCTCTTGTTTTCTCTGTAATAAATCTTAAAGAGGAAGAAAATGTATAATGAAATGTTATCAAAGCTTGTTTAATATTTTGTAATTCTCATTTACACATAAGTAGTTTAATATAAAGTTTGTTTCGTGCTTTTAAGTTCAAACTTAAGTTCTAATTGGACGAGTTGAAGGTAAAATATGTTTTATAAAACTCTTAAGCAGGATAAAGTTTCATTTTCCAAACATATTTCTTAAGAATTTCACATGTTTGAGGTATTTTCTAGTTCACATCAAAACACAGGTATAAGTCGTGTTTTGAAACACGACTTTTCTTTTTTTAATTTTATTAAGTTAATAGCATTATTAAAAGGATCTGAAAAAGATTTAATATGATATGATATTTAAATATTAAATAATTATATTGAAGAATTCTTGATAAGAAGATTTCTTTTTTAGCGAACTTTCAAAGAAAATTACGCTATTGCAATGGCTTCAAAATTCTTGTAATACGAATTTTTGAAAAGAATTTCCATGGAAATCCGTTTTAGACCATTCTAAATCGATTCCTAAAATTTAATACTTTTTTAGCGAATTTTCAAAGAAAATTACGCTATTGCAATGGCTTCAAAATTTTTGTAATACGAATTTTTGAAAAGAATTTCCATGGAAATCCGTTTTAGACCATTCTAAATCGATTCCTAAAATTTAATACTTTTTTAGCGAATTTTCAAAGAAAATTACGCTATTGCAATGGCTTCAAAATTTTTGTAATGCGAATTTTTGAAAAATGTTTCCATGGAAATCCGTTTTAGACCATTCTGAATCGATTCCTGAAATTTAACACTTTTTTTTATGTATGTATGTATATATGTATGTATATATGTATGTATATATGTATGTATATATGTATGTATATATGTGTGTATATATGTGTCACTCCAGACGATATCTCCCCTTGGGATGCACTTAAAAATTTCAAACAAATTTTAAAATGTCAATAATATCAAAAGAAAGGATGAGTTCGTTGGCCAGAATTTTTGGAGTCCATTTTGGGGTCAAATTTTGACCATATATGGTCAAAAAACGTGTTTTTTCCATTTTACCCCCCTTTTATGTGAAAATGTGATAAAAGTGTACACAACAACAATTACTGTACTCTTAAAGAGCTTTCCAACGACATGCATCTTGAAGGGTAAATACTATTTTGACTTTTGTACCTCGTACCCCTGTGTACCAAATTTTTTTTTCACCAATGCAAATTCTAAACCAAAATTTTCCTATATTATCATAAGCCAATAATACTCAGATTTCTTTGAAAATTCGCTCATTAAGTCATGGTGCATGACTGGACTTTTTTAGTTTAAGACAGCGAAGAAAATAAATCATTCTATAATATTAAAGAGAATCTGTAAACAAACAAGTCCAGTGAGTGAGAAAGAGAAGGATAGACTATACTATAGCAGCAGTAGGAGTTAGTGATATCTCTCCCCCATTGGACAGGAAGGAGATATCTCCCCCTTTTTAAAGAGGGATCTATTATAGCGTGGGTTGGAACAAGAAGGAGATATCTCCCCTTGTTTTTTTATTATAGCGTGGGTTGGAACAAGAAGGAGATATCTCCCTCTTTTTAAACAGGAATCTATTATAGCGTGCGTTGGAACAAGAAGGAGATATCGCCCCCTTTTTAAAGAGGGAACTATTATAGCGTGTCTTAGAACAGGAAGGAGATATCTCCCGCTTTTTAAACAGGGATCTGTTATAGCGTGCTTTGGAACAGAAAGGAGATACGAGTATTTCCTCCTTTTAAAAGAGGGTTCTATTATAGCGTGTGTTGGAACAAGAAGGAGATATCTCCCCCCATTTTAAAGGGGGAACTATTATAGCGTGCGTTGGAAAAGGAATGAGATACCTCGCACTACACCTTCTCTCGCTCTACGGCTAGCGTATGTTCGAATCCAGACAACCTATAACTTTGCGAATTTAAATTCGATTTACAGATTTTTTTTCATTCGACTTTTCTTTAATAGTAGTTTAGAGTTCGGCAAGTAATGTTTTATTATTGGAAAATTTCCCTTTAGTTTTCAATAGTCTCTTTCTTCTTACATTCGCCTCTTAGTTTTTATTTTTTATATTTCTTGAGAACGAACGTCGACAGCTATTACCTTTCATGTTATCCCGTCTTTATGCAGTCCTTTTCTTGAAGTTTGCCTTTATATTCCGCTATTTTGTGGGCAACAACGATCGGCAACAATCTTTCTCTGATACCCTCATGATCTCTTTTGACTCTATGTATATGCTTATCCCACAGATTGTCTCACCTGAAACAGTTTTTTTTCAGTGTGGAAATTCTATCATTTATTATCTAAGATCACATTTGAAGAAATTGTTCATTAAATTGCTTCCGAGCTTACTGAAGGTAACGCTACGAAATCGTTCTTGAAGAACGATAAATTTTTAGATCTCCGATTTTAAAAATTCCGAGACAGAAATCCTTTTCAGACATCAGGGAACATTTTTGGTTCCGTGTCTATCTGTGGCTCTATTTTTGTGAACATCATATCTTAAAAATTACACATCCGATTTTAATGAAATTTGGATGGTTGATCACGATTGGCCAATTGTTGGTCCCATATAAGTTTCAACATTCTGCGCTCATTTGTTTCTCTTCTACATCCACACAAACATACATTTATTTACACATACAGCTTCCTAAGTACTTATCTGATTTGTATGAAACTTTTATAGTTTATCAAAAGTAACCCGCAGATAACCCCAGAATAAGTTGAGCCGTCTGCGCTGTTTAACTTTTGATAAATTAATACTTTCATGTAAAAAATCAAAACAATTTTAACACATTAAAAAAAACGGGGGAAACAATCAAATTAGACAATAATGGTTTGTAAAAGCATAAAATCAATAAAGTACGTAATAAGATGCGAGGAAGCTATGTGCCTCACGAATTGGCAGTCTATTTTTTATACTCCTTTTAAACTGATCAAAAACGAAGGGGAATTGAAATATATTTTGATGAAATGTATCCACTCTAATGTAGAATTTATTTTAACCTTTCTGTAGATGGTTCATCGATTTTCACAAGTTTTACACGATTTAAGATTTAAACTCCTAATAAATCTCTAATGAGTCTCTCGTATGTGTAAACAATGAAGTCTAATATACCTACTATCTAACATTACAATTTTTGCGGAGTCAAATATAGTTGCTGTCCGTGCAATGTTTAGTGCAAATTTCCATGACCGCAGAATCCGCTTTTGAAAAATTACTTTATACTAAACTTTAATTGACCTTATTCTCATATATATCTAGCTAATTTTTAAACAAAAAGCCTAAATATACATACTATGTAGCATTATAACCTTAGCAAAGTGAAATATAGTTGCTCTCCGTGCAATCCAGTCCTACCGATTATAATTGTAATGCAAATTTGCGCATGCGCAAACACCGCTTTTAAAAAAAAATTAGTGGTTTTCTGAAATGGTAACACTGTAAATGTAATAAAGTTTCAGAAAACGTATACATGTGTATCTAATTAATTTTTCAACGATTTAAATTCTAATAAACTTTAATAAAATTGATAATTTTTAATTTACAATACCTACTTAATTTTACACTTTAATTTATGCAATGGCAACATAGTTGCACGCAAATCATTTTAAACATTTGTTTAAGTGTTTTCTTGTTAATCTCATAACCTCACGCGAAATTTCGTTTATACTTTATTGTTACTTTTCTCGAACTTTCGAGTAAATTAGCATTAACTTAAAGGTTCTCAGTTGTGTAAAATGACTTTAATTGCTTGTAAATCTTAAGAAATTTATTTGTTGTTGTTTTTTTTTTTAAATTTCTCATAATACTACCACAATATGTAGTGTAAATAGGGAATACTTATTGTGGGGGAGTGAAAATTCGATTTTGAGATTTTAATGGATTTAATTTGATCAAATAATATTAATTTGTCGTTTAATTATTAAATGTTTAATCAATTGTTTTTAAATTTTGATCGAATGTAATAAAATACTAGACCAAATACGTTTGTACTGATTCCAAAAATTTAATTAAGTACGAGTTCCATCGGATATTCGTACTAAGCTATGATTATGTCTCCTCCTTGTTAGGTTTCTGTACAAAGTACAAAAAGAAACCTTATATAACGGCTCTGTCTGTCTGTCTGTCTGCCCGTTGGTGTCTGTCCGTTGCTTGTTTCAATTTATAAACTACTATTGCTAGGAACATGAAATTCGGCACACAGGTGCATCTCGGCATTTGAGACAACTGGACACATTTTTTGATTTTTCACACTTAATATTTTCAAGATAGCGGCCAATATGGCGGGCCACTAAACAAAAAGTTTTTAGTCACCAGGACATGTTACATATCAATTTAAAGGTCTTGAAATGAAGATAAAGAATATGCAAATATTAAAATTTAACACGTAATATTTTCAAGATGGCGGCCAATATGAGGGCGACTAAAAAAGGTCTTAGTGACTATGACATGTTATACATCAATTAAAGGTCTTGAAGAGTAGAACAAGAATATTACTATTAAAATTAGTGTAATTATATTACACTTAATAATTTTAACTTTAATTTACAGAAACCGGCGATGATCGCCCCCACGTACTTACGTGTAGCGCGCCTTACTTGTTTCTTAGTTAAATTACCCATGCATGCATTTCAAAGGAATAGGAAATTTTTACCTTTATTGAACATTAACTCTTACAGGATAAGTTTATTGCAAATCTATACAGTATGTCCCCAGTTCAAAGAGTAACTTAAATAGTAACTTTTTTTCGAAAAATGAAATTTACTCTTATTGGCAACCCGATCCGGGGACAGTAGTGAGGTGGGTAATATTTGACATATTTTTTTTTAAACTTATATATGACATAAATTACCTTAGGATGTTAAATAAACAATTTTATATATGGTAACAATTTTTCGAAAAATCAAAAGTAACCCCACATTACTCCTGGTACTATATTTGAAAATTCCACTTTTTGGGTGCGGTTTACATACAGTTTGAACTTCTTAATATGATAATACTTTATTTCAAAACAAACAAACGTTATTATAAAGATAACTATTTCCCGATAAATGATTTTTTTGTAATTTACACCTATAGGTAACTCGAACTGAGGACATACTGTAGGTATACATACATATAGGACATACTGTGCCTATATAAAGTTCATATTGATTAATATAAAAAACTCCAAAAAAAAAAAAACATTAAAAAATAATTTTTATTATCCATAAATTGAATTTCAAAAGAACATTCAAGATGATTTTAATAACTTTTGTAGTTAACTTTTAAGCGAGTTTTGTATTTATTGCTTCCGAGCTTACCAAAGGTAACGGAAGCTATGTGATCTTTCTGAAAAACGAAACATTTTTAGATCTCCGATTTCAAAAATTCCAAGACAGACATCCGTTTCAGATATCAGAGATAATTTTTGGTTCCGTGTCTATCTGTCGGTCGGTCTGTCGTTCAATTTTTGCGAACCAACGTATCTTAAAAACTACACGTCCAATTTTAATGAAATTTGGGTGGTAGGTCAGGAGTAGCCCATTTAAGTTTCAACTTTCTACGCTCATTTCTTTCTCTTCCACATGTATTTAATCAATTTAAACTCATTATTATGAACAAATAACTACTTCGTTAAACATTTCAAAAACAATTTATATCTATTTTAATATTCTCGGACGGTATTTCACATGAGACGAGCATTATGTATTTGCGTTCCAGATTTCAAACAAATGTTATTTGTGATCAAGAATTCATTTTAATTTGTTTGGATTCTGTGAGTGTCTGAATTCACGGAGGTATACAAATAATTAATATCAATAATTTTATTTTCTGGATTTCAATTATTATTACATATACGTTCATGAGTGAGTTTTTCGTCGTTTCTATTGTGACAGTTAAATCATGATATGATGATAATTCTACAAAGTTATTTATTATTATTTAAAGATGACAACTTGATGATTCAAACGAAAAAACATGAAACCATGAAAGTAATGTCCAAAAGTAAGTCCAAAAATGTTTTTTGATGTCTGAAACGGATTTCTGACAAGACATTTTTGAATGCGAAGACAATGAGAAATGTCCATCTTCAGAATTCAGAACGACCTCAATGCTTCTTTTACCTTTGGTAAGTTTAGAAGGAAAAATCTAAACTTTTGGTAGAAAATGTCAGAAGTATAACAATCATTTTATTATAACTAACGGCTTGGAAAACAAAACTATTCTACAGCAGTAATACAATTTTGGTTTATGTTATACATTGATCGTACAGATTTCAAAACAAAAAACTTTTTCGTTCTCAAAGATAAATAGAAAAAAAAATTAATCTTCAAATGAAATATGTATAGAATACAAACAGAAATAAATCAAATTCAAATGAGTAAATAACACAAAATTAATTAAGCGAACAATTTTTAATTTATTTTACATTGAACCTTTCTTTCTAACAAGCATAATCTCAACTTTATTCATTAAAATCTAACAACATTTAATTCATTTTTAATTAATTACTGAGTTTGTTTATTTTTTGTTTAATTCTGAAACACAGTATCCTTTGAAAATGGTTATATCAGATTTCCATTTAACATTTTTACCTTTTTTTTAATATATATATATATATATATATATATATATATATATATATATATATATATATATATATATATATATATATATATATATATATATATATATTCATTATAGGTAATTCTAAACAATTTTTTTTTCACGTCGTTTCATATTATAAAAGTGGTATAGAGGATGAAAAAAAGAAGATGTTAGATTTTTTATCATAAAAAAAAATTCAGTAATTTTCCGGTTCGTTAAACAGAAAATAAATAATTAATGCCTGGTATCAGTTTTCCTACGGCAATAACCCTCTACTCCAGAGTATAAGCTACTTATTTAATATCTACGAGTAGAGCTTGTTCAGGCAAAGGCCGTGTACTAAGAAAGGATTAGTATATTAATAAAATAATAACAAGGCACGTTAGATGCAGTATAGTTTCCAAGTTTGAGCTTTCAGAACCCACAATATGCGAAGTATGATAAATTCCTAAAAAAAAAAGAACTTTTTAAATTTAATTTTGTTAGCGTTTTTGAAAGAAGTAATCTTTAATGACCCATGGCGCAAAGATGAATTGGTACAAAACTAAATCAAATATATATTCGTACTCAGGGCGTCCCTCTTTTATTTATTATTTGTTTTTAAGGATGATTATTTAGGATTTCCCTTATAAATAAAATAAATGTTTTTAAAACGAGGTAGGTTTTTATAGGAAGGAAATTTATAAGTACCTTCGTACTTTCTCATATATGGTACATATATATAAAGAGTGAAAATGAAAATAGCTCCATTGACACTTCTTGCGAAGCAAAAGCCTCCCCTTAAGGGGGTAAAAATTTTGTGGCAAGAAAATTATAAACAGTAAATTATAAATAACAAAAACAAAAAAGCATTTCATCAATTCCTCTTCTAATTATACATATTTTGGATAACTTTGTTCCAGCAATTCCTATCCTGTGCTGTTCTTTGCCACAAAATGCCTAGTTTCTCCACTATTTCATCCCTCCATCTCCTCCTAGGTCTTCCTCTCCTTCTTGAATAGTTCAAAGGTGTCCAGTCTGTTGAGATTTTAGCCCATCTATCTGTAGGTAGCCTGGCCACATGTCCGGCCCAGTTCCATTTAAGTTGGTGTGCTTGAGTCTGCAGGTTTTTCGTTCGGTGTTTTTTCATAATATCCTGGTTTTTTATTTTTTGTATTTTTTTAATGCTATATATGCTCCTGAGCATGCTCATTTGAGAGGTGTTAAGCTTTTTGCTTTGTTGAGCTGTGAGCTTCCAAGTTTGGCATCCGTATAGCAATGAAGGGAACACACAGCTTTCTAGCACTTTAATTTTGATATCAATTGACAGATTCCCTTTAAAAACTTTTTTAAGTGACCAATATTTTTTCCATCCTATTTTTATCCTCCTGTTTATTTCTCCTTGACTACAGTTATCAGTAAGGGATATACGTTGTCCTAAATATATGTATTCATCTTCATAAGCAATTATTGTATCTCCACACATAATTATGGGTTTCGATGAGTGTGTGAGTACTTTAGTTTTTTCCCAATTAATGCTCAGTCCGACCCTCTGACACTGAGTACTTAAGTCGTTGACCATTTCTTCTAGTTGGTGAGGATTTTCTGCAAAAACTACTATGTCGTCTGCGAACCTTAGATTGTTGAGGAAAGTCCCTTGTATGTTCAAACCTTTTTTTCCCCAATCTAGATGTTTGAACACTGACTCTAATACACAATTAAATAAAATTGGGGAGAGAGGGCAGCCTTGCCTCATTCCTCTATTTACTTTGAATTTCTGTCCATTTTTCTCTAATGCAATATATGCTTTAGAGTTTGCATATATTTGTTGAATGACTCTTACATATGTGCTACTGATTCCCATCTCTTTAAGTGGCAGCCAGATGTCGATATGCTCAACGGAGTCGAATGCTTTGTAGAAATCTATGAAGCAAATATATAGCTTTATACTATATTCTCTACTTTTTTCTATAAGTTGTCCCAAAGTATATAAAGAGTGATGGCGCCATAATTAGATTTTGATGGATTTAAACTGGGGGACCTCAAACCTGAGTCATGTCATGTGAAAAATGTAAGTCTGTCGTCTAGTTTCTGAGATATTAATGAGAATAGAATTTATATTTAAAAATCGAAAACAAAAGGTAAACAACCACTTGTTGAACTTTTTTTAAATATGTTTAAAAAAATAATTGTGGAATTTAAATACAGTATCTATATAAGAAAGTTTGTCTGCGTTGTCTTGGACAGATTTAAATCACATCATCATAATAAGTATTTAATCACTCCTTTAGCAGACCTAATCCTTTGATTTGTCTTCAGGACTTTTATATATGTTTTTAAGTTACTATCAATAAAAAGTAAACAAATGAACAAGACTGCTTAAGTCTAATTTGGAACCAAGGTGGACCAAGCTTCTAATTTACGAAACCCTCATAAGTCCAGTTGTCGCTCACGCGGAGTAAAAACGTGGAGCCTCACTAATAATGAGGAAAACCTACAAAGAATACCTGTATTTGAAAGGAAATTGATGATATCTTAGAAGGGGAAGATATAGTGAGGTTTATAAGAGCACAAAGATTAAAATGGCTAGGACATGTTGAAAGAAAGGAAGAAGGTAGAATGTCAAAGAATCTGCTGAACTGAAAAATATATGGACGGCCTAGGAAGAATAGGAAGAAATGGCTTCAGGATGTGGAGGAAGACTAAAAGTGCTTTGAGTGAGGAGTTGGAGAAACAGAGCTGGCAGGAGAGAAAAAATGGAGAATTTTTGTCAATCTCGGGCTGTAGTACTGCAGCAAATGTTTGATATAATTTGGTACACTTATACCAAATTACATCAAACATTTTTGGGTACTTCTTTAGATTGTTACTCCCCTTTTTTAATTTTTTTTTTAGAATATAAATAGATAAAATAATTATTTATATATAAATAACTATTAAGGCAAAAGGATGTTTAGTTCAATGTACTTGGGGACAAAGGAATATCACACTTTTATAAGAAGGTGTACGGAATGTTCTTCTTTAGATTGTTACTTCCTTCCGTTTTTTTCTTCTTTCTTTTCATTATGAGGGGAGTAACAATCTAAAGAAGTGTTACTTTTTGATTAATTCATTTTTCTCGCATTTTTTTTTTCTTATGTTGATTGGACTAATACTGGTCAAATGTGGCATTCTTCTGTTGTTAGGAGTGTTTTTTGAATACTTTTAAGTTGACAAGTACTTAAGATTCATTGGTCGGAACTGCTTTTAGACCTGAGCATCTACTTTTATCTTTAATTTTCTTGAAATGCCTAAATCCTATTTGATCCTATTGTCTGCCGGAACAACCCAATACCCGGTCATACCAAAAAAATGAATAAACGTATGTATTTAAGTATGTATATATGTAAGTATTTATGTAAGTAAATATTTATGTATGTAAGTATATACATATGTAGTAAGAATGTATGTATGAATTTATGTATGTAAGTAAGCATGTATGTAAATATGTATGTATGTATGTACAAGAATGGGGAATGGTCATTTATTGCTAAGTAGATATAAAAAAAATATTTTCGTGACAAAGTATTGCAATAATTAACTCAGCTTTAACAACAGTTATAAAATTTAAGTGTAATCAATAACAAGTGGAACTGATTAAAACCATCTAATCATTGTATCGCCGGTAATTCATTAGTTATATTGGAGGTAGATTCGTGTTTGTTTTTTTGTAATTTAGTTTCGATTTTGTTAGACAAAGAGAATTGAAGTTAACGAGTTTGTCAGTTGGAATTAAACTGGTTTTTCATTAGTCTGTGTTTCCAAAGCCAGGCTTGGCTGATTGAAAACGCCTCAACGCATTAAACTGAAAACCAAATGGTAATCAATCGAAATTTAACACCGAATTGCTTTAACTCGTACATTCAACTTATAAAAAAACAAAATTTTCTTTTGTACCCTTCTTTATACTTTTTGTAGAAATTTCTTGAGAAATTTGGCCTTTTTTTAGGGTTTTAAATTTTTTAAACTTTTATTATATATTAAATATAATAAAAATAAAAAACTTCCACTCTTCTTTAAAAAATGCTATATTTCGCCATCACATTATGGCTTCTTCAGGCTTGTAAATTCCCTCTCATATGAGTCTTATTTTGTCAAAAGTTCCCTTTAAAAATTTCTAAATGTAACATTACATTTTGTCACTGTACATATGAAACTGGGAATACACTTTATAAAACCATATATATATATACATACACACAAATCCATATATATATATATGAGTATCACATAGCACTACTACATATTTAAAATAAAAATAAAAATATTTCTGAATCCTCCCTGTTTAAATTCCAGGGAGAGACTCTCACATTATATATATATATATATATATATATATATATATATATATATATATATATATATATATATATATATATATATATATATATATATATATATATATATATATATATATATATATATATACATATATACATACATACATATATATACTTTATTTGGAATTGACTTAAGACCCGTGGTTATTTTATATGTTAATAATTTTATGTTAAATTTAATATTTATAAATTTAAATTCTTCTTTTCTTCCAAAGTGAATGCAATTATTTTTACCCTAGGAGGTTATAAAGAAATTGTTGCTCTTTAGGAGAGATTTCTAATCCAGGGGTATCGGTATGGTTTTAGGGTTACTAATTTACTTGGTTACTCATTTATACCAATAAAATATTAAGACAAAATAAATAAACACAAAATAATTGACACATTACGTAATAAATTAAATTGTAATTTTTAAAACAACTGCTGGTGCAACTTGATAATATAATACACAAGATTAAGTATCTGGCGTTAACAGGAGGGGGGGGGGGGGGGTAAACAGTTAAACTTGTGTTGACCGTAAACTTCCTCTTGTTTAAAGGCCAGATCAGATGTCCAATATTGTTACAAGCTTTGAATTATTCAATTTTAATTTACGTATGTGTATAATAAGCTAGAAACGACGCTATTTTATTAGCTTTAATTCAATAGACTGCCAATTGGTGTGGCACATAGCTTCCTCGCATGCTATCACATACTTTTTGATTTTATGCTTTACAAGCCATTATTGTCTTATTTGTTTAACTGTTTCCCCTGTTTTTTTAATCAGTCAAAATTGTTTTGATTTTTTACTTGAATTAAAGTATTAATTTAGCAAAAGTTAAAGAGCGCAGGCTGATCAAAGTAATCTGGGGCTATCTGCGGGCAACTTTCAATAAACTATAAAAGTTTCATACAAATCAGATGAGTACTTTTGAAGCTATAGGTGTAAATTAATGTATGTTTGTGCGCATGTGGAAGAGAAAGAAATGAGCGTAGAAAGTTAAAACTTAAATGGGCTACTCCTGACCTACTACCCAAATGTCATTAAAATTGGACGTGTAGTTTTTAAGATACTCTTGATTAAATAGATTACAAATAAATATAACTTTTTCAGTGGTAATTCATTGTTTCGTATTTATACATTATTTCACAGCTTTTGTATTTCATGAAATTGTATGAAACTCTCCTTCACTGGAACGACTAAATAATCATTTAATACATACGATTATACTTTACAAGAAGATTTTTATTGAATTTGCCTCAATGTGATAAATTATTGCTGACTGGTAGGTTTTTACTATATTAGTTCTTAGGTTAAACTTTCGATGTCGATCATTGTTTGGTTCGTTCTCCTCCATAAGTCTTTATTTGAGATAATTAATACACAGAGAAAATTACTCTCCTCTTCAGATTTCTTCTGTGGGACACTCTGCATACTGTTGTTTGTGTGGAGACTTCTGAAAACAATTGCTCTCCTCTCCAGATTTCTTTTGTGGGACACTCTGCATACTGTTGTTTGTGTGGAGACTTCTGAAAACAATTACTCTCCTCTTCAGATTTCTTTTGTGGGACACTCTGCATACTGTTGTTTGTGTGGAGACTTCTGAAAACAATTACTCTCCTCTTCAGATTTCTTCTGTGGGACACTCTGCATACTGTTGTTTGTGTGGAGACTTCTGAAAACAATTACTCTCCTCTCCAGATTTCTTTTGTGGGACACTCTGCATACTGTTGTTTGTGTGGAGACTTCTGAAAACAATTACTCTCCTCTTCAGATTTCTTCTGTGGGACACTCTGCATACTGTTGTTTGTGTGGAGACTTCTGAAAACAATTACTCTCCTCTTCAGATTTCTTTTGTGGGACACTCTGCATACTGTTGTTTGTGTGGAGACTTCTGAAAACAATTACTCTCCTCTTCAGATTTCTTCTGTGGGACACTCTGCATACTGTTGTTTGTGTGGAGACTTCTGAAAACAATTACTCTCCTCTTCAGATTTCTTTTGTGGGACACTCTGCATACTGTTGTTTGTGTGGAGACTTCTGAAAACAATTACTCTCCTCTTCAGATTTCTTCTGTGGAGCACTATGTATACTATTATGATCATTTTAAAACTTCTGAACACAACTAGAAGACCTTAATTTAATCATGTCTAGCTATTTTTATACCAATATGTATATCTATGGTATTTTCATTCACTGTACTAAACATAGACAACAATAAAGCAAAAACGCTGCTGTTTTTTTCAATAAATTAATTCCTATAAGTTCTTCATTGTTATTTATTTCTTCATAGCAGAATAAATTAAATTTCTCATTATCTTGATTAGATAATTCTTCCGAACTACCCCATTATCTTAAATTTTCACATTTATATTATTAATTCTTCATTGATGAACTTGAAAAAGTTAGCACCTTTGTTATCTTTTGAAATAATAATTTTTAATAATAATCTTTTGTGATCCCTATTTCCCAAAATTCTATTATGAAATTTTGTCTGGTACATACCACAACTGAGTGTAGGTGAAAATGACACAATGTAATAATAAATTATGTTATATAGAGGATTCCCTAATAGGGATTATCTTGAAAAGGAATTAAATCTAAAGGGATTATTCTTTATAAAATCTTAATTTCCTCACTGCTCGACCCCTAATTCTACTCACATAATGCTGAATGGAAACAGAGATCTCTACGGACCTCATTAAATATTAAGCTCATTGGGGGGATTATCTGCTTCAATAATTTGAATTCGTTTTAAAATATATTTGCAATTCTTCAATCCCATTTTGCTTTGAGATTTATTTTATTTATTGAGGTTATGGTTGTTTATTTAATTTTACTCTATTACCATTTAAAAGCGTCAATAAAATCGTTTAATTTTATATTGTGTAATTCAAAGGATTAAGTACATAAATGAAAGTACCCAAAATATGTAAAATATTAAAAATGTTTGCAAATATTTTATAGTTTTTAACTTTTTGTACTGCTGTCAGAAATGTTTTATCGATAAAAACAGTTTTCATGGTAACAATTAAATACATAACATACGACAAACGGCAACATAACAATAATTGAAGTTGGATATGACAAAGTTACAAAGATATATTTTAGAAACAATTACATCATAACTTTATGGTAACTTACACACCTTTGTCATTGAAAGTTATCCACATTCTTGTCATAACAGGTTTAATTCTTTAAAAATATTTTTCCCAAAAAGAAAATTGTCTACATAATGTGAGTTAATCAAACTGATATGAGTGATAAGATAATTACATGTTAACTTATATATACACTACATGTTATCTATGTTATAATATAACATACAATGTAATTATATGTTATCTAAGTTATGTAATGCAATTATGCAATTATTAGTTATCTAATTACTAAAATGTAAGTCCTTATTTACTTTTATTTATAATGTTACAATTACTGATCTGAGATTGTTATGTTTATCTATTGGAAGTATTAATTTAATTGTATGTTATATTTAGGATTCCATAAATCATAACTTACTCTACTGTGAACTAAAGATTATTCTTATAATGTTTTAACAAGAGCACTAAAAAGAACTCTTATTTGCTCTGAAAATCATTTTCTTTGTATGATTACACAAATGCATATGCAAACTTAGTCCATAAATATAATACCACAAAGAAAAGATAACATTATACTAGATTTAGTTATTACGTCCTTGAATTATTATCATTCACAACAGAGTTATATCTTAATGTCAACTGCGAAGTTATTTTCAGTTGTTGTTATAGCTTTTCTTAGTCAATTCCGCTCTTTCAATTGTTTTATTACTTGAAAATTATCTTTGAACGTTTATAAACTATAATTATAAATTAAATTATACAGTTCTAGGTAAGTTTTTATATCGTAAATTTGTTTTATAAATATTATCGCTTCTGTGCTTTAAGTAAGTAAAATATTAATAATAATGGTGGATTCAACATAAATTAGTTTGTAGTTATGGAAGCGTCGGAGGTCATCATAATTAATAATATAAATTGTCTCTCCACGTAAACTGGCTAATTTGTTTATTTTAATTTACAAAGCAGCTTTCAGCCTTCATAAGGCCATAAGTAGTTACATTATATAAATGAAAAGTATATGATTGAGTCCAGTCTACTTCATGTCGGAGATCAAGGTAAGTCTGAGTCTTTCACATTCTGGCACTGATGATGGCCTTATGAAGGCTGAAAGCTGCTTTGTAATTTAAAATATACATGGGCGTAGCCAGGGTTGCCTTTAGGGGGGGGCTAATTTTTTTGGATATATATATATATATATATATATATATATATATATATATATATATATATATATATATATATATATATATATATATATATATACATATACATATATATATATATATATATATATATATATATATATATATATATATATATATATATATATATATATACACACAAATATATATATATATATATATTTGTGTGTGTGTGTAGTTTGGTGTATGCAAAACCAAAAAAGTGTTTTCCTTAAAAATGCCAAGAGTCTGACAGTACCATTATTAATATTTTCAGAAGGATTTATTTTAATAAAAAAAAACTCAATAGAACTATTAATTATAGGGGAAAAAATTGTTTATTTGAAATAGATTTTTTTAAGGAAAACTTGCTGTTTAAATCCACTCTTAATGTAAAATAGTTCACCTTAAGATTGGACAGAGAGTATTTGAAGCGATGTTAGCGCTTCCTAGAGATATTGTCTGAATTAAGTGGCGTAACTATGGGCCCGCGCGGGCCCGCATTGCGGAGGGGGCCCCCAAATCTAGAAATATCTGGAATTACTATCCTTGTACCAACGTCGAGGGGGCCCCCAATCCTGAATGTAAGAGGTTGTTATTTTTTTTTTTTTTCCTCATCGATTTTCTTTGGCGAGGGGCCCCCAAAAATTTCTTGCGGGGGGCCCCCAATGGTCTAGCTACGCCACTGTCTGAACTACTACATCTCTAATTTTAAATTTTAAATAAATAGTAATTAATTGTTTTTTAAGAATCAAATATGCAGAACCATACTGAGTTTTATTGCAAAACCATAACCAAATAAAATTAGTAGGGTATCTAACAGTCCAGTCAATAAATACAAATAATTTCAAGATAAATAGAACTTTTTATATACTACGTTTTTAAATTGATATACATATTTGAAATAATATAATCGATATTTCCTGTTTTGCTGTCATTCAATGTTTATCTATCACAAATTTGAGACCCGTCAAAATGAAGATTGCAAATACTATGGGATATGTCAAAACAAATAAAATAACTTCCGGATTTTTTCCGAACTAACATTCCGTACAGCAAAATTTGCTGAAAACCAATTAAATTCTGCTGAAAGATGGCTAAAAGTATTAAAATAATGTATTGTCATCGTGTTCTGAGCTATGCTAAAAGTTTCAAATGTCTAGCTATTTGGGAAGTTAGTTAGAAATCGATTGCCAGATTTGTACCGGACAAACAAACAAACAAGAAAGCAAGCTAATAAAAACGTTGTAAAAATAGTCTTCCTTACGAAAGGTCGGGTATCTGCGATTTTTAAAATCTTATTCTACAATTGAACCCGTTTCCAAATTAATTAATATTAATTATATTATAATTAAAATACGATAATTAAATTATACGATATAATTAATTATACGATAATTAAAAACTATTCTAATGACTGCTATTAACTATTTTAATTAAATTTAATTAATATATTAAAATAAAACTGTAGATTAAAATAAAAACTCTTAAACAAGAAAATATTTCATTAAAAACTTGATCTAAAAATTTTATATCGTAACCATTCATTCAAAATAAATAATGGATAATAATAGTCGGGAAGAAATTCGTCCCACTAAAAATTTCTGACCATGCGCAGTCGTAATTTTAGGTAGATTTTTTTTTAAGTTCTAAAGACTATAGACGACACTTTTTTACCCAGGAGGTATATGTACTTAGAGCTCCATCGTACATAATATACTAGGAGGTATATGTACTTTGGCTTTAGGGGGGGGGGGACGTCTTATTAAACGCCAAAAAAAATATGTCGGGCTAAACTAGGTATATAATTACCTGTTATATTTATTTATTTTTTTGACGATCACAACACTATTACTTGAACATGTGCTGCAGAATTGCATACTTAAATGTTAGGTCTTTGGCTTTGGGGGGATGCCCCGGGCCCCCTGTGCCCCCCACTGGGTGCGCCACTGGCTGAGAGAAGGAAAACATAATAATATATTGTCCAGCTTCTTTTCCTATCATAAACATATTTTTTACCAAAGCGATGCTAACCAAACCAGTGCAGCTACGCCACAGCTGTAGTAACTTCACAACTAAAACGAGATTTACATTTTTTTTACCTCAAGACCCCCTCTAGCCATAAAATAAATATGTATAATAATAATTATATATATATATTATTATACAAAATTATTTTTACTTTTTATTTATTTATTTTTATTTTAACCTGTATATGTATAATAATCGTATTTTTTTTAGAGTTGAGCCGGCCTAGGGGGGGGCCATGGCCCCCCCCTGCCCCCCCCTGGCTACGCCCATGAAAATATACAAATAAGCCATTTTACACGGAGAGACCATTTATAGTATTCATTTATTAGTATGTATGTGTTGAAATAAAGTAATTTATGAATATAGCAACCTAAAATAAAATTGATTTTTTTTTTTTCGTAGCTTATTACTATAACTATAAGTATTGTTTTTAAATTTATATTATAATTTGATAATGTATAATTGTTAAATACATTTAGTGATTTTAAATAAAGAGTCTTATAAGATATCTAGGTAAGTAGATAAGCTACTTGTTTGTTAAGTTATATGTATACATATATATATATATATATATATATATATATATATATATATATATATATATATATATATATATATATCTGACCAAAAACCACTTGTGTGGTAAAAAAACACCCCGCCAAGTCTGTGGTCCAAAGAAGTTGTGAAATCAACTTTCTGTCCCGCCAAGTGATGTTGGCACTTTCTCCTGACCCAACACTGTCAACTTAGATATTTATCAGCTTCTTCTCCTTGGCGGTGTTCCTGCAGTACTTCCCAAAGTTAACTGGTTGTACCCCACGCATCCTCTGCAAAGAAAGTAGTAGTTGCATGGGGTCATTCCTTGAAAGCTTAATCGAGAAGAGCCTTCAAAAACACTGTTAAAAGGCTTTCCTCACACCGCCAAGGAGAAGAAGCTGATAAATATCTAAGTTGACAGTGTTGGGTCAGGAGAAAGTGCCAACATCACTTGGCGGGACAGAAAGTTGATTTCACAACTTTTTTGGACCACAGACTTGGCGGGGTGTTTTTTTACCACACAAGTGGTTTTTGGTCAGATTTCATGACTTTTTGTACGGTCCCTAAGGAAGGATTCTCTAAACTGTTTATTCCCACACATTAGAGTCAAATAAAAGTGAAGTTAAGAGCTGGACAAGGCCTATGGAGATTGGAGAACTACGAGACCTATGACATTGAAAGAACTTAACATTCTTATAGTAGCAGCATAATATAAAGATTTTTAGCGGCATTTGGCCACCTAGATACACTAACGTTGCTATCATTTGCGCATATCCAGCTGGATCCTGACCTTATATAAGTAACGAAGTGACCCCTTAATATTGTCTTAATTATATACCTTAATTATAAAGTATATATATGTTAAAAGTAACTAATGGTATAATTACAATAATATATATTATTATTACATATATTGTTGATTATTATTATTATTATCATTATAATATATATATATATATATATATATATATATATATATATATATATATATATATATATATATATATATATATATATATATATATTATTATCATTATAATATATATATATATATATATATATATATGTATGTATGTAATAATTATTTTTTATTTGTAATAATATAATATAGGCTCACTACTTCGCATGACGCTTACTTGGTTTCTCGCTCCACATTCAGCATAGGAATAAGTTGATTGATTGTAGGGGGGGGGGGGGAGGATGAGTTGGGGGGGGGGGATGCACTAGGGCTCTAGACAAATCCAAAAAGCCCTCATTTATTAAAATCGGTTCAGTAGTTTAGGCTGTAGGTGCGTCAACGTTAAAGTGACTGTTCGCTAGCTTGGTTTCTCGTTCCGCGTTCAGCGTAGGGATGAGTTATCTAAATTTTTTGATCTAGAAATGCACTAGGGCCCTAGACGAATCCAAAAAGCCCTCATTCATTAAAATCGGTTCAGCAGTTTAGGCTGTAGGTGCGTCAACGTAAAATGAAGGAAGAATAAGAATAAGATTAAGAATAAGAATAAGAAGTCATCAAAACTATCATTTTCAAACCTATTTTTCTCTACTTCTACTTGACCGATTACGACATTTTTTTTTTTAATTTTGATCTACAGGACACGGCCTTCAAAGATATTAAAAAATTATTTAGGTAGCTTGTATGTATTCCACGCTGCAGACCCTCAAAAACCCTAGTTCGTCACCTACAGTATATATACACTGGCAGCTTTTGTGAAATTTTAACTTTTTGACTTGGCGGGGCGGAACGCTGCTGCGTTCCTAAATATATATATATATATTATATATATATATATATTCATCATGTTCATTAATAGTAAGTAGAGATTTGAGTGGGCAAATAAGAGGAAAGATTTTTTAATTGTTGACTATAATTCGCCTCCATTTTATTAGTGACCTGTTTTTTAATACTGCTTATTTTTTTAATTGTTAGCAACCTGTTTGTTATTACCCATTATTTTTTTAATTATTAGCAACTTGTTAGTTATTACTCTTTATTTTTTAATTATTAGCAACTTGTTAGTTATTACTCTTTATTTTTTAATTATTAGCAACTTGTTAGTTATTACTCTTTATTTTTTAATTATTAGCAACTTGTTAGTTATTACTCTTTATTTTTAAATTATTAGAAACTTGTTAGTTATTTCTCTTTATTTTATTTTTTTAAATTATTAACAACCTGCTAGTTATTACACCTTTTTTTAACTACTTAGAACCTGTTAATTACACTGTTCTGCAAAATTTAACGAACTTTCGGGCTCCAAGAAAATTGTATCTGAACTTTATGTTTTCGAGGTTGCTGATTCCGAACCTAAAGTCAAAATTTATCCTATACGTACAGTTGTGCGCCTAAAGTTCGGAAAAATTGTGTTCTTGGGGGTCAGTCATTTATATTTTAAAAAACATAGAGGAGTAACAATCTAAAGAAGTGCCAAAAAACAAATAAGTAAGATTAGCACATTTTTATTTAACTTTAGATTCGTGTTCAAACGCCCAATATATATATATATATTTTTTTTTTTTTTTTTACAAACATTTTTTGTGCCAAAATTGGGGTAATAATTCCCCCCCCCCCCTTAAAGAAACAACATTTCTCTGAACTTTAGGCACATTTTCCGGAGAAGGAATACTTCAGAAAAGAACACGCAGCTATTTTGCAAAACAGTGTTATTACACCTTATTTAATGAATTTAGGTTGATAAAAAACTAATATATTCCCTTGCGTATGTAGTATCATTATGATTTTAAGAAAGCTCTGTTCTATTTTATTTAGTTCAATTTGCTTTTACAAAATTGAAATAGGTCCAATTTCATGATACGTTTAATACAATTTAATTTAACCGTTGTTTTGTAATTTTAAAAAAGGTCCTATTTCTTGATAAGTTAAGAGAGCTTTTTTTTTTTAAATGTTCCAGGGTAGATAAATATTTAGAAGGTTCATATTTCAGCTTCTTATTGGTTCGTTTGCAGGTGTCAAATAAATAATTGCTTCCGAGCTTACAGAAGGTTACGGATCGTTCTGCAGAACGAAAATATTTTATGTCTCCGATTTAAAAAATTCCAAAACAGAAATCCATTTCAGACATCAGAGAATGCCGCTAAATTCGTGGGAACCAACATACCTTAAAAACTACTCGGGCACATTGGGCTAGTTATGACTTGCCATCTAAATTAAAAAAATTGGACGAGTAGTTTTTAAGATAATATGTTGGTTCGCAGACATTAAGCGTTAGACAGCCCAGACCGACAGATAATTTCTGTCTTGGAATTTTTGAAATCGGAGACCCTAAAAAAAATTCGTTTTTCAGAACAATCACACAGCTGCCGTTACCTTCGGTAAGCTCAATAGCAAGATTCTATTGTTCCGATTGTATTTTTGTTGTTTATTAAAATTTGCATCTTTTATTTGAACAAAAGAAGAAAATTTAGCCTATTTGAACATCAGTTAAACTATTTCTTGCTTCCGAGCTTACCGAAGGTAACAGAAGTATTGTGTTCACTTTTGAGAACGAAAAACTTTCCCCAATTTTAAAAATTCCAAGACAGAAATCCGATTCAGACATCAGGGAACATTTTTGGTCTCGTGTCTGTCTGTCTGTCAGTCTGCCTGTCTGTCTGTCTGTCTGTCTGTCGGTCTGTATCCGCGAATTATGAAACGTGCGACGATAGCTTGAGTAGTTGTCGACCGATTTTTATCAAATTTGGTAGACATGTTCATTTTACCAATTCCCAGGACGAGTTCGTTGTACTACGTTATCCGTCCTAGCGTTCACAAGCAACGCTCGCGTAAACGTGAACTTCAAATTTAAAATTGGAATTTTAGGTCGGGAAAAAATCTAACTTCGTCTATTCAATGAGACAAACATTTTTTACAAATACAATTTTTTAGTAAAACCAACAGCGACACCGCTATGAAGTGTTAAAGATCGCTAAAACTATTAATATTTTTTACACAATAAACATAATAAAATAAAATATAACAATAAAAATAAAATAAAATATAACAATAAAAATAAAATAAAATATATTAACAATATTAACAATATATTAATATATAAAATATATTAACAATATATTAATATATAAAATATATTAACAATAAAATAAAATATAACAATAAAGTAATATAACAATAATTTTAATGTTAATATAACAATAAAGTACATGATAGGATGTGAGGAAGTTATGTGCCACACTAATTGTCATTCTATTTTTTCTTTTCTCGGGAAAATCTAGGTGTCAAAATTCTGTCGCTTTATGAAGACAGAAGAATATGTATAATCACTGTAAAAATATATTTATAATAAATAATAACCTTTTTTCTTTGTTTATTTAAATTGATAATGAATTTAATTTTTTTTTTGTTAGTTACGCGTGTTCGATTCGTTTTCTTAAACTTCCTTTAGAAAGAAGAGAAAAAGCCAAGAGAGGTTCTTCTTCTTTTTTTATATTTTAAGTGCCATTTGAAAAAAGAAATCTTCTTGACAAAGGGAATGCCGCATGCTTTGTTTAATTCAAGTTTTCTTTTTGTAATAAATAAAAGAAGTTAGTAAATAAACCTTTATAACAATTGTCTTCTTTCTTAATCTTTTGTACAATATTTTTTTGGTAACCAAAAATTAAATTATCTATCTCAGACATTTTTAATTGTGTTTTTAGAAAGGAATAGATGTACCCGCACCATCTATCACTTTCTTATATTCATAGGGATTTTAGGTTAGCATTTAGGTTTGTACACTGTACAAAACCCATGTTGGCACATTACACAACAATAGTTTCATATGTTGGTTAGTAGTGTCGACCACTGACCGATAGTGTCGACCATGGTTTTCCTGGCCGAAACCTGGTTGTGTTAACACTTTCGAGCAGCTACCTATTCGTTTAAGAAATGCTAGGTGAACATTAAGGGCACGCAGCAGGGGGCCCGGTCCAGGGAATTGAACTCAGAGATGTGTTTTCGCCCGTCTAACTACTGACCATGGACGATGCTGCTTACCTTAAATGATTAAGAGCTAACCACCCTCCAATACGAGCTACCCAGACCACTTCTTGATCATCTGATACAACTATTTCAATGATACAACTAATCTTGTGCAGAGGCATTATCGTAACCAATGAAGATGTACTGAGGTGCGATTATTGCTATTTGAAAACTTTAAACTTTTTGACTTAACAACTATTTCATTAGAAATAAAGAAATTACGTCTCCCTATTTAAAGTAAGTTAATTGTACTATGCCGGCTTTGAACTAGTTTTGGTCAACTTCAGTACCGGAGATACGAGTAGAATTTAAAACTTCGCACATATATGTAACAGTATTGAGAAGGTCTATAACAGTTTTAAAAAAGGTAACCACCTATTCATAATAAGTTTGTTCCAACCAAGCAGTGTACCGTCCGGGATCGTCACGGGCATGCGCAATGGATATAAAAAGCCGTTTCAACCCGATTTGTACAGTGTTTCGTACCGTTCTCCAAACTGTTTCAACCAGCGCAGAGATCGTTTGCGAACAGTTTACTGGACTGTCCAAACGATCCTATAATAATACCAAATACTCGTTAATATGACATGCGCATTTATGGCAATTGTCACACATGTCAACAGGAAGGTTCTCTAACTGTTAGGTTTCTTTGAATGATTTTAAAACGGTGTGAAGTATAGTCCTAAACCCGTTCCAACCTGACATGATTTTACTACAGTACAATGTTAGCACTTGCGTATAAAACCTGTCCTAAACGATTTCCCAACGATCCGTGGAACGATACAAAGGAAGGTACAAATAGGGTAGTTGGAACAAACTATTTAATGTAAATAAACAATTAGTCTATTGCAGACAAATGAAGTGTGTGTATCTCTTTAACCTCTTCTAACTTACCCAACTTATACATTAATCTGATTCTATACTATCAGATTCCAATAGGTAATGCGATCCAACTACCTGTCAGCAGTTGATTGGCTCTCTCCTTATCTGGAAACTTATACATGATCTGACTTATACAGTCATTGAGCTGAGTTAATTCAATGCTGAACCAAATAAAGTGCATTGGAACGCTGCTAAAAGGGTACCGTGTTATGACATCTGTGACCTACCACAAGCTTAGGAGTACATTTTCAAAAGTCCAAAGACTAATTGATGCAGACTTGACTGGCCAAGTAATAGACAGAAAGTCCTATAATGATGATAACATCTTCACACTTTCTTGAGCAGCAGTTTCTTGGGAATCACGAAAGCAGTTTATAGTTGCACTTGCACTCTCTAGCACAGAGGCGGAGTACATTTCTCTCATCAATGCTGCAGAAGAGGCGGCTTGCCTTCGCAGGATACTCGCAGAAGACTACGCTATAGGACTTCCTGCACTGTTCAGTATAGCAGCCAGAACGCTAAACATCTTGTGGTTAATGAAGGGCATCATCCATGAACCAAACATATAGATGTTCGCAGCCACTACATTATAGAGAAGCGCAGAGGAATGGAATCATCCAATAGAACATTTGCTGACTGATCAATGTAATGGCCTTCGCCTCCACAAAGAATGGCCTCGGCATTGATAGGGGGGCATAGCTCTTCAAAATTTAGCAGTGAAGCTGATGTGGGTAATGACGAGCGATTCGAGTAGCGGGCTGATACCCCTAGTTATTAATTATTAGAAATATACCATTTCGTTTATTTTAAAATCATTTATTTTTTTAGAAAACATTTAATTATTTTGTATATAGATTGTAGTACGTGCTGTTATTTTTATTTTTATCTATTTTTACCATCTTAAGTCAAGACTTACGTTGTATTTAGCCGTGTTTTCGTGACGTACTTTTTTTTTTCATTTATTTTATTAATTTCATTTTATTATCTTTTTCTCTTTCCGTTTGAATTATCTATTTATGCAAAGTGCAGAATATAGTTAATTTGAGGATTCCAGAGAGTTGAGGCAAAGGAAAGCATGCCTCATAGCGTGACCTCAACTGTTTGGTGACGCCAATACCCCGCTCTCACGGCAATGTTTATAATTCATCGTCTAGTTTTGTTTCATTTTCTTTCTTCTCTCTCACTCATTTCTATTTTTCAAACAATTATTAATTTTGAGTAAGTAAAACACGCAAATACTTTATCAAACTGAAACCCTTGTGCAAATATACACTCTCTCTTTGTTTGTAGTCCCCAATTACTTGTATATTTCTTTCTCTTTTGCTTTTACTGATACTAATGCCTTTCTCGCTTATTTCTTTCAACTGCAATAAATGAACATTCTTTCTTTATCGTTCTAATCGTCCCACACTTTCACTATTCCTTATTCTCGCTTAATAGTGTACTCTGTCATTCTCATTTGAATTCACTCTTTCTGTCACTATTTTCCATTCACACAAAACAAAATACGGATTCATCCTTACTCAATTATTTCCACTCTAATAAATTAAAATGATTTCTTTTCAGTCTAAATTATCCTTCTTCATCACTATATCTTATTCAAACTAAATAGAACACTCTATCTTTTTATTTTATATTCATACTCAGTCACTATCTTCCAATCACCAAAAACAGACTACATATTCTTTCTCTAATGAATTATGATTCTTTCGTTTTTGGGGCTATCACTATTTCTTATTCACACTTAATAGAGTACTCTCTCTTTCTCATTTACTTTTACGCTCTCATCTCATATCACTATTTTCTATTTTCACTGAACTTTACATTCCCGCATATATTCCCTCAATCATTTGCCCTCTGATGTATTTTGTGAATGTTTGTTTACGAATGTTAATGAACGTTAATGTACACAATAGATGGTAAATATTTGCTGTTTTCCTTAAGCCGAAAAATCATATTAAGCTTTAGGGGTATATGTTCAGGTACACTAATGTGACTTTGCTACTTTTCGTGATTGCAAATATTGATTTTAGCCTCGAATTCAGATAATTTCCTAACGAGCACAAACATTGTAATCTACACATGCGTTAATTATCCAAAACATTTTCTTTTACAAACCACGCATTATTGGATAAACGAGAACAGAGTTCAAGCTTAGAGAGATCATGAACTATTGATAAAAGTGTGTTAATTATAAGATATACTTTGGTATTTATTTACATCTTCTTTGCGCGTATGCACTCATTAATTTCTTAAGGTGTTTCCCGCTTTTCCATTACGAAGCACGATATCTTCCTTTAATCTGAAAAATTCAAAAGTAAAGTCTATTTTCTTTATGTTCTGTCCACAACTCATCTCAATATAACCCAAATAAAATGTCATTTTTCATTGTGGATAGATAGAGGATATTGCAAAAGAAATAAGGTGATTTATTCCATGAATCTTTATTGTCTATATTTCAGTCCTCTCGCGGAACATATTCACGGGAGGAATTATTTGTTAACATTTTATTAACTTCACCATTCTTACTTTCCCGCATAAAGAGAAAGTATTGTAATGGCTCGAAAATTCGATTTTGATGGATTTACACGTTTTGAGGTCCCCTGAGTTTAAAAAAGTGGTTTTTAAGAAATGTCTGGGCCGATTTTGACGAAATTAGGCATACATGTTCAGAAAAATCAAACCCCTAGGTGAAATCGAGAAATGAATTTTAGCTCACCAAATTTGGAGGTGCTACCCCCCAAAAACTCTTCTCGAAAATTATTTCGACGATTTCGATTAAAAAAATTCTAAAATGTGTCTATTTTAATACGAATCTAACGATATCCTGAGAAAATTGCTTCAAATGCGCAGGGATAGAGGCCGGGTTCGATTCCCCACCGTGGAGAAGTTATTTTTATGATAAATTTTGATATAATGTTCAATAATAATAAACTGTAGCATCGTGGTAATTGTAAGGTAACCAGGTTAAAACCAGAGCCTATATTATATAAAGAGGAAATAATAAAATTATCACAATGCTTCCGTTCCCTTCGGTAAGCTTGGAAGCAAAAAATTCAATGATACTAAGTTAACTAGAATTAATTTACTTGTATGTAAACAATGCCGTTTAATTAACTCATTTACTTACTGACACTAGTATCCGTTGATTGAAGTGAATGTCACGGGGTGCAGTGGTATATTGATATAGATCACTAAATAATTCAAATTGCAAACCCATCAGGTTGTCATTGAGAGGAAATGGATAGCTCAATGTTTGCTGTTAGTAATGAATCTGAAAATGAAACACCACTTAAGATATACGTATAATTATTATTACTTTGTTATTTACTGTTATATTATATGTTTTTGGGCTAAGGGTCAAGACATTTCCGTCATACAAAAAAACGACATAAATTTTCATGTCGCTTTGGTGTCGTTTTGGTGTCGTTTTTTGGTAACGTTTTTCGAATTTATGTGCCAAAGTAAAGACATGAAAATGTCAAAAATTCGAGTGTGCAGATTCTTGCGTTTGTAAATTAGGAATCAAATTGAATATAATATGTAGTGCACGAAGAAAGAAAGTACTTTTCTTCTTTTCCAGTTTATTAAGAAGTAATCTTTTAGCTTCTTCACCCATATTTTTATAATAAATGCAAAAAATTATAGGTTAACAAAAATAAAAAATAAATTTCATGTATGTAAGTGTAATAGGAATAAAATTCTAAGGGTTATGGCGTTTGTCCGATGCAAATCGGAGAGTAGAACTAAAGTTGTAGTTGGGGGGGGGGCGCCACTGGGACTCTTGAGTGACTACTGGAGTGGTAGCGAAGAGAGTGACACGTGTTAGGTAGCCGATCGGAAGGGCAGGGGGTGGGTAGGCCTTTCCAAGCGCGATAGTGGGAGACACTACACCTAGAGCGGGCAGACTCGGTTGAACACCTCCTATATCTTCCTAACTCCCTGTTCCTATATCTTCCCTACTCGTGTAACGCTAGTTTTTGGTAACGCTTTTCGAGGTTATGTGCCATAGCCAAGACATGAAAATGTCAAAATGTGACGCTCTTTAGTAAAGTATTAAGAAGTTAGGATATACCAGGAGGTTGCTCAGTGTTTTTTTTTTATTACTATATTTCGCCAATAGGAGCGCACCATGTCAACAATTTTTAGAGGGGAGGTGTAAAGGTTGGCTACACTTTATTCATTGCGCATAACCAGGATTCAACGTTTTTCTATGTGGTGGAGAAAATTCCAACAATGTCTTACCTCTGATTTGATTTTTATGAAAGGTTATATAAAAATCAGGTTATAAACATTGTATATTTTTTTAATGATAACTTAATTTTCTTTAATTTTCTTTGACCCCCGCCCAAAAATTTAGCTTTATGAAATTATTGAATAATCATTGGTTGTGTTTCAATTACAAAGGCAGTAGAAACACTCGAGTGATGAGAATACGAACAGTTTGAGTTGCTTGAATGATGTGCCAAGACAAGAACTTAGACCTTGCCAAATGAAGATAAATGGTGCCAAAGGAAGACGCCCTTAATAGAGGCATGTTATTGGTCCAATTACCGCTCCAGTTGTCTTATATTCTGGAAAATGCAATTTGGTTGCTTTTGGGGTTAAATTGGGGTAATTGTCATTTCTGTTTATTCCAACTTGAATAATGATTATTAATTGAAAACGAGAAACTTATAAATAATGCTTTCATTTTTACTTTTTCATATAAAGAGAAAGTATTGTGATGGCGCGAAAAATAGATTTCGAGATTATGATGGATTTACAGGTTTTAAGGTCCCTTGAGTCCAAAAAAGTGGTTATTAAGAAATATCTGTTGTCTCTGTAGACGCGTGAAGCCTAAACTACTGAGCTGACTTGATGGCATACGTTTTCAGAAAAATCATACCCCAAGATGAAATTGAGAAATGAATTTTAGCTAACATGGTAGTCGAGTTTGGCAGTTTCAGTGGAACTGCTACAATTTCTTTACTTTCAATGAATGACCGGATCAATCTTATCATTATAATAATATATTGTTTTACAGTTTTAATTAACGAAGTTTTATTATTGTATGTTTCAGGGGAGGATGAAAACTTACCATAAAGGTCCCATATAGGATGGTTCTCTGGGCCACCTTAATAATATTCATCTATGGAGCAGTACTCGTTGGTGAGAATCTTTATACTTTCATAAGTTATCATACATGTTAAATTATCAAAAGAAAATAGCGTATATATATATATATATATATATATATATATATATATATATATATATATATATATATATATATATATATATATATATATATATATAATCGATATTAAATATCAGTGCGCTTTTGGTTTTTGTGGTATTCTTTTAATGTTTTGGTAAACCGTAAGTTATTAAATCAGCTCAAGCACTTTTATTACGAAATTGATTGAAGATGGTTATAGCATATTTTCTGAAACATCAATTATTTCAACCGAGAAGCGTTCGTAAGAAGACTGACCACTTTCGTAAAACCTTCGGTTATTTAGCAGTTACAACCGCTTCGATCGAGTCCAGATCACGAATAGTTTGGTTAGTAACCATAGTGTTACCTTCTATGGCGCTATTATATAATAATTTAAATGTTAAAAACAATGTTAACTTCATTGTGCTCCGCAATTTTGTACCATTACCGTACTCCTTCATCCAATCATTTGTTTTTTATTTACTACTATACTCACAAACTTTAAACGATACGAAATAATACAGTTTGTATTCGTGAGTACTTACAATAGCTTCACACTCACACCTAACAACAAAATAGTTTGAGTTTATAACCTTTTCGGTCAACGACTTCGATCGATTGGTCAGTCGATCTGGGACTCACTCATACCGTTTTGGGGATCGCTTATGCAAATATTAAATGTAAACTTTTATGTGCCCTAGTACTTATTGAGGTTCTAATCAATGCAACGTAAGTTATTAATGGACTGGGGCTCAGCTACTTTACTTTTGTGCTCGTTGGGTGAGAGCCAGCGCGTCCGTGAGGCTTAAGGCACCTGTCCCGTCTGCACGGCTATATAAATTGAGGGTGACTCAAGGTCGTGGGTTCGATCCCACGCCATGGTAATCTGATTTCACCTCTCGGCACAGCCTAAACTGCTCTTGACTTACATCAGAGCAACGGCATGGGAACCTCTTAGGAGGTTCTCTTGATTTTGTTCCACCCTCGGTTCATAGATGTAAATCAGATTACCACCCTTCCACATCATCAGTGCACCAAGGCGTGGAGTCATACTCATGACCCCTGTACGGTGCAGGGGTCATGAGTATGACTCTACGCCTTGGTGCACTGATGATGTAGAGAGTGGTATGTTTACAGTGATGATGTGTGAAGTCGCTGGAACTCTCTACCATCAACCAAGGGGGTTAATAAAATAGGCCTATTTGCTAGGTTCGAACCACCCGTTTGGATGGACCACTCGTCCATCTCATCCGTCTAGTACTACTACTATACTCGATGGGTACTATTACTGTACTGAGTGAATCATGTCCCACCTCTTTGGGTTTCGAACCTCCACCAGATTTTTCTGTGTATGGACTGTGGGTTTTTGGCGAGCTGGTAGAGGACTATCCACTTTTATCTATTACTACTTATCACTTACCTGCTTATTATTACTTTATTTAAACATGATTTGACCGACAATTGATATTCGACTAAATATTCAAGTATTTCTATCCTATCAAAATCGTTAACAAAGTTAAACTTTTAGTTTAAATTTGTTTGAAAGAGTAGTTAAACCATAGTTTAATTCGTATAAAAATGGCTCAATTATGATAAATTGTTTTAAAAGTTATGAACTAACTATTTTGAAAAATAATTATTTCTAAGAAGTTTTTAACAATGTTAACAATTTCTTTTATCCAAATTTAGAATAATAAAAATTATTCCCTTTATCCAAATTAAGTTAGAACATTCAATACATAAAAAAGAAAGAAAGTTATTTCTCTTATTTTTTGGGACTATTATTACTATGGAGATTTTTAGTTGTTTAGTTTGTTATATAAGAATATAATTAAATAGATATAATAACTTATCTAAATAAATACACTTTTCATTCTGCTAAGGTAAGCACATTTATTCCAATTAAAATGAATGTTTGTTTTGATTTGTTGGTCTTTAAATAGATATAATAACTTATCTAAATTAATTTACCTAATTTTACTTTTTTTCTAAACATAAAATAAAGCCTGTTGTCACGGGCCTAAGGGCTCGGTGCTATGAAGTGAGTATTGCTTCCATTTAACGATATCTGCATATCAAAAGCTCGTTCGCTCAAATAGGCTCATCAACATGGAGTTTGCTATTTCACTGAATGTTTGATTTCACATTGAATTGAAATGCACTATAACTATGAGTAGGTACGGGACTAGCCTACGGCTTAAGCCTCCCCCCCCCCCCCCCCCCCCTCCACTTGATAATTTTTTTCGTAGTTATAAATAATAACTAGCTGCAGAATTGTGACTCGAGTACTAACTAATAAATAGTGGTTTAATTTTACTAGTAGTACTAATCAAGTTGTAATGGTACTAAAGTAATCAAATATATTACTTAGTAGTTTTCATAACTTGTACTACTAACTAATGCCTAGTAGCACTAACCAATAATTAGTAGTACTAATGCCTAGTTCTTACTAACAACTACTATGTCAAAATTAAGCGTGAATAATATCATAAGGGATTTTAAGATGTTGTTATTAAAGAACTATTTGGCCTTTTTAAGGATCATCAAGGAATAATTAGTCAAATTAATTTGAGAAAGGTGAGTCTTATTACGTCAGGGTCTATCATGAGACAAGTGAGTTATACTACTTAACTCTGTCTTACGTTGGTTCCGGAGATAATATAAACTCTATTTTAATGTTCTTTTAAAGACTGAAAGCTGAATATGCATTAGTTGAGAAGGGCGAATGTATTTTTAAATCGTAAAATAACCTTACACGTAGTAACTTATTCTATAGCTTAGGTTTCCCCGGCTAATCTAGGAAGAGTACTTGGTCAGTAATCTTCTGGAAGAGTACTTGGTCAGAGTCTAATAAATCTAGATCTTCCGAAGGAGACCTCAGTCAGAGTCTAATAAATCTAGATCTTCCTGAGGAGACCTCGATCAGAGTCTAATAAATCTAGATCTTCCGAGGAAGACCTCAGTCAGAGTGTAATAAATCTAGATCTTCCCGGGGGAGACCGCAGTCAAATTCTAATAAATCTAGATCTTCCCGGGGGAGACCTCAGTCAAAGTCTAATAAATCTAGATCTTCCGGAGGAGACCTCGATTAGAGTCTAATAAATCCAGATCTTTCAGAGGAAACCGCGGCAAGAGTATAATAAATAGATCTTCCGAAGGAGACAGCAGCTCAGATTTTGTGAATCTCGACGTTCCAACAAATCTGCGTTAGCAGAACATTCTAAAGCCACCATTGATTTCAAACTGTAGATAAAAATTCTTGAGAGAGGCCACTCAAATAAAAAAAAACCTTTGGTAATTTAAATTAAGATAAAAAAAAACCTGAACTCTCCCACACATCAGGTAATATTATTACGTCAGTATCTAGTAAATACCATCTCTACTGGAGTTAATCCAGGTCAGTTCACCCTAAAGTGTCTTCGGATACAACCTTAGACCTAGGTTTAAACAGATATGACAACCTGACTCGTCAATTATGAAGTCATGAGCAACTTTATTGAGATGATCTCTGACGTGGTCTCCTCCGTAAGATCTAAATTTCGTATGATTTAATTGACTGAATTTAACACCTGCTGAAAAGTCATTTAATCTCTTAGAATAAGTATGTAATATTGTACTTTGTATATATTCTAGTTGATTTTTTTTTTTTTTTTTTTTTTTTTCTGTCGTAGGGAGCGTACCGTACGGAGGGGCGCCGGAAAACATCACAATCATGTTCCTCTCTCCCTCGGAGGTGAAAGTGTCGTGGAGGACACAGGCGCAGGCTGTGGAAAAATATGACGTCACCTATAAACCCACTGATGCTAGGTCGGTCAGCAGCCATTATACATTTAATTCATTTTATCATTCTTACTTACTTATTTATCTTGGTGCTACAGCATTTGAAGGCCCTTGGTCTCACCCATCACTTTTGCCCTCCAGTTGTCTTGTGACAGCGCCATTCCTCTCAATTTTCGCACCTGCAGTTTCCGAAGTTCCTTCTCCTCCGCCTCCTCCAGTCCTTTTTCCTCCTCTTCCTCCTTCAGGACTTTTGTCCTCAACAACTTCCTCCTCTTCCTCCTCCAGGACATTTGTCCTCCAGCCGTCTCGTGACAGTGCCATTCCTTTCCATTTTCGCACCTGCAGTTTCCTAAAGTCCTCCTCCACATCTTTTAATCAGTTTCCTTGACTTCTCACAGGTCGGTATCCATCTGGTGTCGAATTCATCGCTTTTCTTGGAACTCTTTTCTCGTCCATAACGCTGTGCGTGCCCAAGCCACCGTGGTCTATTTGCTTTAATTTGTCATTCTTACGTTTTCTTTACTTGTTAGCAGTTTATTCAAGATTCTAGCTACCTTTTCTTGTTAAAGATATAAGATTAAGAAATACAACTTTACCCAAGTAACGACAGCATTGTGATTGTTCTGAAGAACGAAATGTTTTTGTCGAAGTGTAAACGAAGTGTTTACAGGAGTAAAAATTATTGTTTTTTATATACTATCTGCGATCCATCTCTACTACTAAATTGATTATTGTTATCACTTAAATACGGTTTTTGATTCCTTGTAATAGAAATTCTATAAGAAACAGAGTAAATCGCATTCATAAGCTAATTTTCTCGATCACTTAAGTGGTTCCAAGAAAAGTAACAACCTTTTATTTAAAAATTCAATTTTTAAAAATTAAATCTTTTTTATATAAAAGTTTTATTTTAATATATAATTTCACTAAGAGGGATCACTTAGCATGGTAGAAACCCAGTCTGCAATACAATTTTGGCACGGTATCTATAAAATTAAGTATTCGAATTTTACTGAGTAAGTCTAAACTCCACAAAATCCCCAGTAGAACAACTAACCAATGATAAACAATTCTATCTATAATTACGTTTCTCGCCTTCTATTTTTATCATAAAATGTTAATTTCAAACATCTAAAAAGATCAAGAGTAAATAAAGATTCTCTCTTCACTTCTAAAAATATTTGAAATAACTAGAGAGCTGAGTGTTCGCTGAATTATAAATATCTTAAGAAAGAGGAAAAACAATCTGTGAATGATATTTATGTATTTTATGTATATCACTTACAAGCCTGTATTTAGTTATCAGCCAATTTTATTGTCTATTTATGCCAATTTTTTTTTTCTTTTGATCTTTCTTCAATCCATTTAAATCCAATCGTTTTGTACTATTCAGAATTTTATTGCAATTACATGCTACTTCTTGTTTACATTAGTGTGAACATATTGTTGAAAACATTGTGTGAACAAATGCTTATAAATGTAAAACAGAATCCTTCAGAAGATTGCTGAAACATTCAATTTATGTTTATTAATTTATTTTTAATCTTCGAACTAACACTTTGCATACAATGCTGCGTTCGAGTCAACTATAGACTTGAATGTTTACTGTTTCCTCATTAACCTAACATCTGGATTTGGTATATTAGACAAAAAAATCATTTTTCGAAAAATACATATTTTTATAAGAGAGGGAAGAAAGTAATAAAGCTATAGTATCTTATAGATCTCTAAAATAATATTTATTCTATAAATCTACATATATATTTATATTTATATATGCTTATTTATAAATTTATATTTATAATTATTATTGTAGATTAGATAATAAGAGAAAAATTATAATATTAGAAAGGACAAACTTAAAATATAAGTATGATCCAAGAAATTATCTTCCGAGCTTACCGAAGGCAACAGAGGCATTGTGACGATAGTGAAGAGTGAATTTGGTTTGCCTCCGAATTCAGAAATTCCTACACAGAAATGCATTTCAGGCACCAGAAAACATGTTTGTCTCGTGTTTGTTCTGTCTGTCGGTTTATCCAAATTTATATATTTGGGTGGTAAATGATAATTCGCCCACTCCTAGTACAATCTTATTTTCAACCTTCTACGCCCATTGTTATATTTTCGCTTATAATATTTTTTCATCAACACATACACCTATAAAGCTACTTATCCGATTTTAAAGATATTCGGATGGTTTGTCAAAGTAACCGTCTGCGAACAGTTAAATATTAAACCAAAATAATTGTACCCTTAGTGGGAATCAAAACAGGTCCCCACAACTACACTTTCAATTCACATGTGACCATATGTCTAATAAAGGACACGAGAAAGCCATAAATATGCCACACAAATTTACAGACTATTTTGTCATCTTGTCTTTGACATAAGTAATTGTTATATGAATCCCATTCATTTACATATATTTAAAAATAGTGACATTTCAAAACACTACCACTGGCAGTTCCAAGCCAAAAATATTTTTTAATCGATCTGTTCGTGACAAACTTTCTCATTTACCCAATAAATGTATCCATTGTTTTCTATTTGTTAGTTGTTGCGAGTTGTCTTGGTTAGATAATTTTTGTTACACATTTATATACAAGATAATAAACGCAAATAACTTAACTTAGACACAGAATGGAATAATTGGTGATAAAGCTGCCTTACTGACTAAGAAATCAACATACAAATTATTTATAAAATGTAACATAACATAATCTAACGGCAATTACCTAAAACGTTAATACTTAATCAGTAGTCTTAAAATCTTACCATAAAATTATAAAGAAGAAACGGAGAGAGACATAAAAATACACTCCAAATTACAAATCCTTAGATTAAAGCATCTAAAGCTTTTTCAACTGAGCTCCGGAGGAATTACTAGTCACGAATTGTCATAAATTTAACTTTTTGCAGCACAAATCGACTTTCTTAATTAAGATCTTACTGGATGGATTTTGTCTACCAATGTAAGAAGTCTAAACCCTGACTTAGAACACTGAATCTTAGCGGGTGGATTAGTGGACTGTATGTATATTATTGTTAAAAACAATGGTGGAGAGCCTAAAAAGTTTTATCGTATTTTAAGCTTACCTTTGCTGATTTTCTAATGACAAGATAGCCGTGCAGTAGGAAAATCTGTGTTTATGGGTAGGAGGTTCGACAGAACGTGATAGCAGGGATTTTCTTCTTGAGGAGGAGATACACATGCCTGTAGTTTCCACAAAAACATGCCATCTACTTACACGAGGATATGTTAAATGGCATGCCTGTAGCTGGCAAGCAAGCAGATAAAAACTTTAAAAAATCCTTAGTATGCCAGTTCATGGTAAATACCCTCTTTTGGCATGCAAGCTACTTCCCCAATTTGACGGCATGTTTATCTCCACCTCTACCTACATTAGGTATATTTTTTAGCGAAACAGAGTAGTGCTGCTACACCATTTTCAGTGATCAAACTTTAAAACTTTGTATGTACATTGACCGGTTTCAGTTGGTTGGCGGAAGTCATCGAAGTCTATTTCGCATGTCTGGACGCTAGAAAATATACGATATCGAACAAAAATCTAAAAAAACTCAAAAAAGAAAAACCGATAAAACAATCCACTTACCGGCTTAGCCTTGCCAAGTATACATTTTTTCCTGTAATCTCGAACAAAACTTTAACATATACATAGGGATAGCGAAATTAAATCTAATTAAATCTATTTAAAATTATTATTTTATGGAGCCCACACACCTTTAGTATAACTGCGCAGTTTATCAAGTGTGACGTCAGTCTGAGTGATAAACGGAGACAAATACGCTGTTAGATGGGTTTTACACAGGCCGTTCACCTGCGGAATCTTTTGCGTGACGATAAACTACTCAGTTTCCTCCAGTAATCGTACAGTTCACACAGTCTTTTCATGCCATCTCCACTCACCTGTTGTGTGTCACCCTGAACTGAGAGAACTGAGCACGTATCTGAAGGGAAACTGAGTGTAGCGACCATACCTTCTGACAACTGCACAGATCCATGTACAGGTTTTATAGACGGATAACTGCACAGATCCATGTACAGATTTTATAGACGGATAACTGCACAGATCCATGTACAGATTTTATAGACGGATAACTGCACAGATCCATGTACAGATTTTATAGACGGATAACTGCACAGATCCATGTACAGATTTTATAGACGGATAACTGCACAGATCCATGTACAGATTTTATAGACGGATAACTGCACAGATCCATGTACAGGTTTTATAGACGGATAACTGCACAGATCCATGTACAGGTTTTATAGACGGATAACTGCACAGATCCATGTACAGATTTTATAGACGGATAAATGGACAGTTAAACTGAAGGTTTGTGTGAGCATGTGATTAATTGTTTTTAATTTTAGAAAAATCAAATTTATATACATCATTATATCGGAAACTGCGATTTATATGGTTAAATTCGTATTTAAATGGACTAAAAATTTAATTTTTTTAAGTGAAATTCGTCGAAACTGAATTTGAGATTTTTTTTTACTTTTAGGTGAGACAGAGAAGTCAAATTTAGAAAAATTAATTTATTGATTTTGACTATGAATCTTCTGAACTTGTATGTTAAATTTAATCGGAATCGGTTCTGGAGTTTAGGCTTCACGTGTTTGCACAGTCAGCAGATGTCAGACTAACCCCTTTTTAGGACTCGGGGGACTTTAAAATGTTTTAATTTTTAATCCATCAAAATATCCAAAACAAATGATTCACCATCACAATACTTTCTCTTTATATATAATACGTAAAAGAGAAAGTAATAAAAAATAGACTGCCAATTAGTGTGGCACACAGCTTCCTCGCATCCTATCATGTACTTTATTGATTTTATGCTTTTACAAGCCATTATTGTCTAATTATGTAATTTCATTGTTTACACGTATTTTAGGGTCCGTAGGCAAATCCAAGGACCCTTATATTTTCCTGCGTGTGTCTGTCCGTCCGTCCTGTCGCATGCTCTCACGGCTACACCTTTCGTCCGATCACTTTGAAATTTGGCATGTATGTGTCTTGTACCTGCCCACATATTTTAAAAATATAGCGACTTAAAAAAAATATTTTTCAAAAAAATTAGGGTAAAAAAACTTGAGGGTTAAATTTTTTTAATTTTTTTTCGACACCGTAAGGGGTATCGTATGAAAGGGTACGTGGAGCTGATTACAAAAATATATAATTCTTTGGTTATAACTTTGATAGGGCGAGCGTAGGCAAGTTTGAAGTGGGTGTGAAACGTGTCCCCCCTTCTATCTCGCTTATGTGAAGTGCAAAAAATCTGAAAAAATTCCTGCACATTCTTCGACCAAAAGTAAAGATACCACTTTTTGGAAATTTCGAAAAAAATATTATTTAATTTTTTATTGACAAAATACGTTTTTTTATAACTATGGTCTTTTCGATGTATTTATATGGTTGTAGTCCGGTTCAGTGGCAAAAAAATACTTTATCAGAAGTTTGTTTATGTGTTTTGAGAATATCAGACCCATAGAATAGTTCAAAGTAAGCTTATTAGCATTTTAAAAAAACCATCAATAGGGTACTACTTAAACTATACAGGATTGCCTACGGACCCTCGCTGTGTGCTGACTAGCACACACTTGACCTGTTTATTTAATGTCAAAATTGTCTTGATTTTTTACATGAATTAAAATATCAATTTATGAAAATTTTAAGAGGGCTATCTGCGGTTTGCTTTCGAAAAACCATCTAAATTTCATAAAAATCAGATGAGTACCTACTTTAGAAGATAAAGGTGTAAATATATGTATGTTTGTGCGTATGTTGAAGAGATATAAACGGGCAATGAAGGTTAAAACTTAAATGGGACCAACAATTTACTAATTACTACCGACCATAAAAATTGCATTAAAGTCGGACGTGTAGTTTTTAAGATATGTTAGTTTGCAAAAATTGAGCTTATACGTCATCTAATGGTCTTTCATATTACATTAAAATGTGAAGCACAATTTAAGTAGTCGCATGAAGTGAATAATCTTAATGATATCGCTTAATTATTAAGTAGTCATAGAGTGAATAATCTTAATGATATCGCTTAATTATTAAGTAGTCATAGAGTGAATAATCTTAATGATATCGCTTAATTATTAAGTAGTCATAGAGTGAATAATCTTAATGATATCGCTTAATTATTAAGTAGTCATAGAGTGAATAATCTTAATGATATCGCTTAATTATTAAGTAGTCATAGAGTGAATAATCTTAATGATATCGCTTAATTATTAAGTAGTCATAGAGTGAATAATCTTAATGATATCGCTTAATTATTAAGTAGTCATAGAGTGAATAATCTTAATGATAGCGCTTAATTATTAAGTAGTCATAGAGTGAATTTGAACGAAATCTTAATGAGTGCTTAATCAGTGTACGATCTCTTAGTAGAAATTAGATGACAGTTTCATATATAATTGTGTTTTATAAAACTTTTCTTAACTTAATTCGAAGTATTTAGTCGATTCTACAGAGTTAAGTTAACAATGGGTTAAGTTATTTTCGTTGGATAGTTGTGTGTAAATACGGCCCGTTATCATATTGTTTGTACATTGGATTAAGGTTTCCCCTTTAGAGTTAACAAGGAGTTTCTTCTCTCACTTTATCAAAACAACCCTTAGTTCTAGACTCTAGACGAACCTTACTAATTGGATAGCTTTGAGATACCTTGTATAAATTATCCAAAGCAATAGTATAGAAGAAGTAATACAGGCATCTCTAGTCATGCGTTTGACTTTAATTTGTACGTTTTTTTTACTTTCTCATATGGGAAGTATACATGCATATTGAATAAAGTACATATTATAGAGAAATATATTGTGCTGGAGCAAAAAATTCAATTAGGAGGATTAAAGGTGGGTTCGCAGCTAGCGTATCTCGGCGTGTATCCAGCCATGTAGTTAACAATATATTCATGAAGCCTTGGATATGTATTCGCTGGTTTGCTTCACGCTGTTGTCAGGTGTCAAGTTATAAAAAGGTTGTTTGTTACTGGGCCTTATCGATGAAATTTGGCATACAGGTTCAGAAAAATCATATCCCAAGGTGATTTCGAGCTATAAATTTTAGCTCTATATTATTGGACGCTACTCCCAAAAAAAGCTCTGAAAAAACTTAATAGAAATTATACCATTTCAATTGAGTCTTTAGGGGTTATAAATTGTTAGACTTTTTCAATTTTAAAAAGGTGATATTTCATTCCTTTATTGGGAAATCTTCAAACCTAGTTATGAAATCATGTTTTGTTTCTATTATATGTTATGATGGTTACAATTAATTTATCTTTATTAAGAAGAAAATCGTATACCCGTCTTCCATAACTTATCAGGAAATACTGCCTTATTATAAGAGCTTTAGCTTATTATAACGTGAGCTATAAAGAGATCTTTTAACGTGAGTTATAAGAGCTCTAGCTTATTATAACGTGAGTTATAAGAGCTCTAGCTTATTATGACGTGAGTTATAAGAGCTCTAGCTTATTATAACGTGAGTTATAAGAGCTCTAGCTTATTATAACGTGAGTTATAAGAGCTCTAGCTTATTATAACGTGAGTTATAAGAGCTCTAGCTTATTATAACGTGAGTTATAAGAGCTCTAGCTTATTATAATGTGAGTTATAAGAGCTCTAGCTTATTATAACGTAAGCTGTAAGAGATCTTTTAACGTGAGTTATAAGAGCTCTAGCTTATTATTACGTGAGTTATAAGAGCTCTAGCTTATTATAACGTGAGCTATAAGAGATTTTATAACGTGAGTTATAAGAGATATTATAACGTGAGTTTATTATTAGCAAAGGTTAACAAATTTTAACTGTAGTCATTTCTAATAACGTAGATTAATTGGAATTTAAATTGGATTTGACAAAATGTAAGGTCATTTCGCTCTTTCAAACGGTTAAACATTAAACCATTATAAACCGTTGCATGTAATGTCATTTTTAATCGGTCTCAATTACGGTGTCATTATGTTACAGTTGTTGGTTCGTAATAAAGATGATGTACTAATATTTTAATATATCGTTGGAAAGCACTCTTAGAGTACTCCTTAAAAATTTAAAATCACAAAATTTTAGGAAGCCAGACAAAGTTATTGTTATTTTACAATCTAAAAAAGGCAAACTGAAAAATTAATAATAATTATAAAGCTACTTTTTTCGCACTTTATTTAGTATAATTTATTTTGTTTTAGCGCTTTCATGACATTCATATACTTAAAGACTTTCGTAAGCGGTTTCCTCTCTGTTTCAATCGCCATTTTAAAATATCAAAGCCATAAAGTATATTGTACATGAATTTATTTAGTATAAAATAAAAACCTCACCCAAATATTTACATATGAAACACACATATATATTTTGAGATCCTTAATACATACCGCAGGTACATTTAGTTATGTAATAGCTATTTACGTACCTAGAGCAATGAGGGCGAAGTTTGAAAGCACGAGTGTGTTTAACGCCCGAGGCCTGTCATGTCGCTTACTGCTCGTGGTGCTTACACTATTTTATCGCCCACCACATGTAAACTAATTACTAAACATGCAAACTATTTTACCTACGATTGATACGAAATATAAACATTATATCTCTGTTTAGATGCGTAGAAAGTGATTCTTACGTACTTGTAGTCATTGCGCATGCGCGTCTCATAGTTCTGAAGAATTCCTCTTCTTTACCAACCTAGGGCGGTAAAGAAGAGGAATTCTTCAGCTTTACGCACGATTAGCGAGTTTGTTTACATTTAACAAAACTAATTTGCTGTTCTTTTATTAAAGTAACTGTTTAAATCGAGTTTTTAGTGAAAAACAATGAGTGAATCAAGTGACTTTGACGAAAATATGGAGAATAATACTCCTCCAGAAATAATTAATTCGGCAAAAAATACAACTCAAGAATTGATGCTATCTTTATCAAGAGAGAGATACGGCCAGGAAGCGGCTGCTTCTCGAACTACTAGCGGCCCTGTAAAGATAAAGCATGCATTTTTACAGGCCCTAGGGCTGTAAAATGGAACGTTACAGCCCGCTCAGGATAGGAATGTTTACAAGTGGAGGGCGATAATAGCTATTTACGTACCTAGAGCAGTAAGAGCGTTATTACAGGCCGAGGGCGAAGTTTGAAAGCACGAGTGCGTTTAACGCCCGAGGCCTGTCATGTCGCTTAATGCTCATGGTGCGTACACTATTTTATCGCCCACCACATGTAATCTAATTACTAAACATGCAAACTATTTTGCCGTAATCTTCAAAACAATAAATGCATATTAAGGTTACATCAGTACAAAAACAAAACGCAGTTATAAAAATATTGATTGTTACTAATTAAACAGCTGACGCTGAGAACTACTAGCGCTTCCTGAACGGAGCGGCCCGGCCAGGAAGCGGCCGCTTCCCGAACTACTAGTGGCCCTGTAAAGAAAAAGCATGCAGTTTTACTGGCCCCAGGGCTGTAAAATGAAACTTAACCGGGCGCTCAGGATAGGAATGTTTACAAGTGAAGGGCGATAAATAGTTTTAAGTCCCCGCTAAAAAAATGTACTGAATGGTACATCTTGCATACCCTGACTCTGTGTTAGTAAAAGATTACACGCCCTCTTTTGGAGTATTCACCACTTTTAATACGTAATTTTTTTTAATTTTCTTCTTTTTCTTGTTTCTAGATTATTTACATAGTTATGAAACAACAATTGTTTCTCTCATTGTGTTGTTTGATAGTTACAGGGTGGTGGTGGTTGTCGCCGGTAACAGTGAATCTGTAACGCTGACCGGCCTCCAGGCCGGAACACAGTACCAGGTGGTCATCACTGCAGTGGCCCAGGGAAAAAAGTTCAGGTCAAGGCCTGTTGTCTTCAAAACACTAGGTAACATCTTTCACTTATTTTTTTAGTAGTACAAGGTCCAAGTACTAGACTGGTAGGATGGACCACTTGCTCGAACCTAGCATGAGACCTTATTTTTAGGCCCATTTTACTAGCCTCGTAGTGGAGAGTTCCAGCAACTTAACACATCACCATGTACCACTGTACAATGTCCCGCCAAAGCGAGTATGGTGTATGGTGTGTTCATTAGAGAGCCATATAAATCAGAGTGTGAGCCATGCCTATAACAACTCTGTAGCGCTTTTGAGTCACAGATACAAATAAGTGCACGACAGCAGAGAATCCCAAATGGGTACCTTCTAATCCGATTCTCGATTCATTGATGTAAATCAGAGTATCATAACATGGCATCGAATCTACAACCATATGTATCTCCATTCATTGATAGCCGCAAGCAGACGTGGCAGGTGTCTGTAGCCCAATGATCTCTCTGGCTCTTTAATCGTTCATTAAAGAAACATTTTTGTCAAGTTCTTTGATTTTAAATAAAAAAAAATGTGGGCATTATTGGATAAGAATTAGTAATGTTGGCCCCTCTCGGCGATAGATTTTCGTTATAGAGTTATATTTAGTCCATAACAAGTAGGGCTATAATTAGTTGAAATAAAATTCGTGGTATTCACTCCTTTAATGAGTCTAATACTTACAGTCTGTCCCAAACGAGAGTTAGTGCGTTGACAGCGCGGGAAAAACTAGCAAATGGGATGGGAAGCCAATGAGAGCTTGAGATTTTCCCGGACAAAAGGTCGGGCAAACTAGGCAAGGATAAATGTTTTTTCCCTCAGAGAGGTTGGCCAATCTGTGTCACTTGATTTCCCGCGCTGTCAACGCACTAACTCTCGTTTGGGACAGACTGTAAGTAAAAGATAAGATAATTTAAAAAATTAGTTAATGGTTCCTAGTAGTTTTCAATTCTTGAGTTGTAGGCTCTATTATTAGGAATTAAAGGGGTTACTTATGAGATATTACAACCCCTTCTTGAGCCGAAGTTGACTAGAAGTATTGTGATGGTTTTTAAAAATTCTTCTGATTGAATCATTCTGATTCCCGTCATTTTACCTGAATTAAGGTAATGCTTATTTCAATTCTATTATATAAATATCTTCAAAGATCAATTATTAAATAATGAAAAAAATCCTAATTTAAAATATTTGTTCATTGGTGATTATAATATTCCTTCAATCACAGGTACAGACTTCGATCTAGCTAAAGGTTCAAATACAATTAACTGTTTATTAGATTTTATGAACATGTACGATTTATCAATGTATAATAATGTAAAAAATTTCATGGCAAGAACTTTAGATTTAGTCCTGTGTAGTATTCCCGTAAAAGTTACACATGAGTCTTCTCCGCTAGTAGTGGAAGATAATTACCATCCGGCATTAAACCTTGAGATAAAAATTGTAAAACTTAATTCGCTTACAAATAATGTTTCTCATCTTTTTTATAATTTTAATAAATGTAATCTTGACGATTTAAAATTGGATTTACTCTCTGTAAATTGGACTCCTTTATATAAGTTAACTTGTCCTAATGAATCGGTTAATTATCTGTATTCTGTATTAAATTGTTGTATCGACAAAATTGTTCCACTGTGTAAAGTAAGGCCAGTTACAAAATTTCCATGCTGGTACAGCGAAATTACAAAAAATACTGTAAAAAAGAAAAATAAATTATTTAAGAAAAGTAAATATTCCGAATATCATAAAATTCTATATAATAACATTAGAAGAGATCTTAAAGCACTCATTATTTCTGACTACAAAAGGTATATATCAAATGTGCAATCTAGTATTGTATCAGACTCCTCCTTCTTTTGGAGCTATGTTAAATGTCTAAGAGCAGATTTTAATGTCACACCTATCAGTATGGAGCTAAACAACACTGTATATAATGGAAAGCATGTAGTGGACGGCTTCGCCTCATACTTCTCTGATTCATATAGTAAAAATGTTTCTACTTATAATGTTAATCAATTATATGCCAACACCGTAGCAAATCCAAACATCAATATTGACATATCTCCTATAACTAGTAATGATGTTATCGAATCGTTCAGTAAGCTTAAAAATAAAAAGAGTAGTGGTCCAGACGGTATACCCATGTATATTTTCAAGTACCTGTTAGAGCCTTTATTGGAGCCTTTAGTTTTTATTTTTAATTTAATTATTTCATCCTGTGTCTTTCCGGATATTTGGAAGATTGCTAAAATCACTCCGGTTTTTAAAAAAGGCCATAAGAGTAATATAGCCAACTACAGACCTATAAGCCTGTTGAATGCGCCGGCTAAAGTATTCGAAAGACTAATTTATAACAAACTATTTTATCAAACTCAACCCTACTTGTCTGAGAGTCAACATGGCTTTCTACCGGGAAGATCCACAGTCACAAATCTCCTTGTTTTTAATAATTATGTCTCTTCAATTTTAGACCGTTCCGGTAGAGTCGACACAATTTATTTTGACTTCAGTAAAGCCTTTGACCGAGTAATTCATGATGTTCTTTTAAAAGTATTAATTGAGTTTGGATTTTCCTTACCCGTAGTTCATCTTTTCGCTAGTTATCTCAATAATAGATTACAATACGTCTGTTTTAATAATTTTCAATCTAAAACCTTTGTCGCTTCATCTGGCGTTGGACAGGGCTCCATTTTAGGACCTTTCTTATTTCTTATTTTTGTTAATAATTTGCCCAGTGTTTTTAATTACTCGTTTTCTCTATTGTACGCTGACGATCTCAAATTGTATAGAGAAGTGACATCCGTCGATGACACACTTCAAATTCAAAAGGATGTGAATAACCTAATTTCTTGGTGCGATGAATATAAATTAGACCTGAATATTTCTAAGTGTACTTTTGTTTCTTACAGTAGAAAAGCTAATAGTGTGAAAACTAAATATAAAATCAACCAGTCTATTATTCAATTCTCCGGCACTGTCAGTGATCTAGGTGTGACTTTTTGTAGTAATTTTAAATTTAATCTTCATGTTAACAATGTAATTTCTAGTTCCTATAAATTATTAGGCTTTATAAAAAGATCGACACAAGGATTTACAGATTCAAAAAGTCTCATAGTTCTCTACACCTCACTCATAAGAAGCAAATTAGATTATGCCGATATCATTTGGTCTCCTAATGAAATAAATAAATGTTTAGTAAACAAAATTGAAATTTTTCAGAATAAGTTTTTAAGATATCTCGAATATAAAATGTCTGGTAATATATATCCGTATAATAGTTCTGTATCTTTGCTCAACGAAAAATATAAGTTATCTACTTTAGAAGATAGAAGAAATTTCCATGATTTATGTTTTTTGTATAAAATTGTCAATAATTTGTTACAATGCCCACTACTCCTATCTCAAATTAATTTCTACGTCAGACCTATAAACTGTAGGCACAACAGGCTTTTCTTTGTTGCCAAATCTAGAACTACGAGTCATGAATTTTGTCCTACTAATAGAATGATGAAACTCTACAATTCATATTTCTTTTCTCAAGTTGATCTATTTTCATGTAATTACCAAGCATTCAGAACTTTTTGTTTTACATTATTAACCAGTTGATATAGAAGTGTATAATACTTTCATTTATTTTGCACAGTTTTTGTTATATTTTGCAATATAAATTCAATGTGTTTTTTGTTACTTATTAAAGACTAACTATGTGATTATTTTTCTTATGAAGGCCGACTTGGGGAAACCTGTGGTCTTATAATTATTTATATGTACTTTGATATGTATTGTTATTATTAAATAAATAAATAAATAAATAAATAAATAAATCTTTGTAAGCTACATATTTCTACTCAGTTTCTCAATTTTAAATTCTTCTGAAGCAGTTGCACATTCATAGTGTTTGAACCTAACCAATGCTTGACTGAGTCAGTCAGCAAACAGTCAGGGATGCCCATCCCCCTCAAGACCCATGGCTCAAACCCCCTCAAAAACTACCCCAATCACTTGGAATTTTTGAAAAAATCCCTAAACTGGATACCCCAAAAATTCTGATGAAGCAGCTTGTGCCATCAAACCCCCCTGTCAGTACCCCTTGTCACAGTATCACAGTGTAAAAATATCCACTGACTGTCACAGTGTCATATTGTCGAAATATCCTCTGTCACAGTCTAACCACTGCCTGACTGTCACACTATGTGGTTTGAGGCAAACACTACACAATATACGTCAGCTTCAGAAGACCATCACAATCCTTTGACATTTTACAGAATTCACAGCTCGCAGTTTATCCTTTATATATACTGCTGAGATATTCTAACCAGATTTTAGTTGCTGACTATCACGAAACTACCAAAGATCGATTCAAATACCATTAAATCGAGCGAAAGAAGTTAAGTTTAACTCGGATTATGGAATGATAATATTGTTAAATTTCGTAGAGCTAAAAATAAGAAATGGGGAATTACTATGTCTTTTAAGGATATTCAATAATAAATAATTAGGTATTTTATTCTTACTTGAAACCTCAAACTTGTTATTTGGTTGTTACCTAGAGTAAAATTAGAATTCTTTTGCTAGAATTTTCAGTCAAATTTCAATCAATAATGGAAAATTAAAGTTTGAAAGAACAAATTACTAAAGTTGAAGTGGTCTATTTTGAATGAAGTGGTGTAAAACCGTTCTAGATATCAATTTGGAATAGTATTAATAGTATAATATAAATCCAGCTGTTTATATACGAATATAAACAATAAGTGCTCCAACCAGAAGCAGGAATTCTTGTTCTTTCTGGCCGTAAACGAGTTAGATGTAAATTCTGATTGAACTCATTACTCTGTCTCTTTTTCTTTCGCATTCCGATTTCAAAAGAATCAGATGTAAATACTGCCTTAACTCATACTCTGTCTCTTTTTCTTTCGTATTCCGATATCAAAAGAATCAGATGTAAATACTGCTTTAACTCAAACTCTGTCTCTTTTTCTTTCGTATTCCGATATCAAAAGAATCAGATGTAAATACTGCCTTAACTCATACTCTGTCTCTTTTTCTTTCGTATTCCGATATCAAAAGAATCAGATGTAAATACTGCCTTAACTCATACTCTGTCTCTTTTTCTTTCGCATTCCGATTTCAAAAGAATCAGATGTAAATACTGCCTTAACTCATACTCTGTCTCTTTTTCTTTCGTATTCCGATATCAAAAGAATCAGATGTAAATACTGCCTTACCTCATACTCTGTCTTTTTTTCTTTCGTATTCCGATATCAAAAGAATCAGATGTAAATACTGCCTTAACTCATACTCTGTCTCTTTTTCTTTCGTATTCCGATATCAAAAGAATCAGATGTAAATACTGCCTTAACTCATACTCTGTCTCTTTTTCTTTCGTATTCCGATATCAAAAGAATCAGATGTAAATACTGCCTTAACTCATACTCTGTCTCTTTTTCTTTCGTATTCCGATATCAAAAGAATCAGATGTAAATACTGCCTTAACTCATACTCTGTCTCTTTTTCTTTCGTATTCCGATATCAAAAGAATTAGATGTAAATACTGACTTAACTCATACTCTGTCTCTTTTTCTTTCGTATTCCGATATCAAAAGAGTCAGGTGTAAATACTACCTTAACTCATATACTCTGTCTCTTTTTCTTTCGCATTCCGATAACAAAAGAATCAGATGTAATTATGCCTTAACTCATACTATTTCAAATAATAAATGGTACTTTAAATCAAATTATAATTATCGATAACTGCGGGAGACATACAGAGAAAAATAGACCCGTCACAGGTGCTCTTGTAACGGATTAATAGGAGGACCCGTGGTTCGAGTCCCGGTGCGGGGGTCTATTTTTCTGTGTATGTCTGCCGTAGTTATTGATAATTATAATTTGATTTCAAGTAAAATTTAATCTTTCTGTAGTATGAATACTACCAAAAACTTAAAAATAATGAATGGTAAAATAGTAATGTATTGATTTACAGGAAATCGAATATATTTTATTCAAGAAATATCACAAATTTACTTTCAAACTTAAACAATTGTCCATTATCAGTGAGAAAATTCTGCATAAACTTATCTCTACTTTTGCTAATGCTAATAAAAGGCATATCGTCTTCGTTTAGAGGTTTAAAGCTGTATGTATATCATAAAAAACCTTCATTAAAACTACTCACTTTCTTGATGCAATTCCTAAAGAGACGAGTTTTAAGTGAATTGGATAGATGAGTGAAAAGTAATTTTTCCTCAGACCATTTCGTGTCTTAATTTTCTAAGTTTCTTTATCCTAATCTAAGTTGTTCATTGAGAGTACTCTGAGAAAGTTAAGTTCTTGCGTTAAGTTTGTTCTTGTATAAGTTTAAAGTTAGAGCTGAAAGCGTAGCTCTTACTTTATTACTTTAATTACTTCTTTACCAAGACGACACGGTCCCAATAACTCGGAGTGGATTTGTATCCATCCCAAGGTGCTCAAAAGATTTCTTGAATACGTTTGTATGGACCCCAAACCGCTGGCTTACCCTTAAGTCCGGAGGCATTTTCGACCTAAACTTTGACTGTACCCTTTATGCCGCCATTTAGGCAGTGTTTTTTTTTTTTTTACACTCACTTTTCTGACTCTTTTCATTTTACATCCCGTATATAAAGAGTCAGGTGTAAATATTTGCCTTAACTTGTACTCTGACTTTTCACATTCCCACCGCAAAAGAGTCAGATTTGAAGTATTTTCTTGACTCCATCTCCTACTCTTTTCCTTTCACATTTCCACCGCAAAAGAGTCAGATGTGAAGTACTTTCTTAACTCATCAGATAGTTAGGCAGCACTTCAAGCACTTTGCACCCCAAGGGTAGAGTCACCTCTAGTTAAGGAGTGCCAAGAGGCATTAGAACTGCTTGCAGAGAGAAAAGAGGTCACACTGCTTTGGGTCCCAGGGAATGTAGTAGAGGTGATATAGGGTTTAGGGTGGAACTAATTCCCACAAAAACGGAGTTTGATTTTTTTAGTTCTTTGATGGTGTCTGATTGACATACTAAAAGTCTAGAAAAATCCAACTATGCAAAATGCGTTTTTTGGCCGCTATCTTGGAAAATAACGGCTCATTTGCTTGTAATTCCTTACATATTGCAGATAGAAAAAAAAGTTTTAAATAACAAATGTAGAAAACAATAAAATAAACAACTTTTGTCCTTAAAAACTTTTCTCTAAACCAAATAGGTTTTGAGTTATAGACGATCTAGTTTTATTAGTCCGTGCAATAGAAACCATATGAGACCATACCTGGGAGAATTCATGTTAGCTATGGAAATGGGGTAACTTTTAGTTTTTTGGGTCACTGAAACCGAATTTTGAACTTCTCAACTAAAATCCCCCCCGCAACTCCCCCAAATTTTTAATGAACCCCTCAAAAATTGTATTTTTAAAAAATAAATATATACGTGATTGTTTTTGTGAGAAATTAAATAGATATTCTTCAAGAAGGCAAAATTTGCAACAAAAATTTATTTTATTACATTTTGACGTAGGACGGCCAGAGCAGCGCTGGCGCGCCTCAGAAAATATGCCTCGGCATGGTGGAGCTGATGGATGCACTAAGTTACACAAGGAGTGTTAGGATCCAACGGAAGAGCTATATAAATATTTTTTTCTAAAAAAAAACTAAAAAAATCAAACTCCATTTTTGTGGGAATTAGTTCCTCCTAACTCATATTTTTTTCCTATTTCTCCTCTACTAATGAGAAGGCAGATGAAGTAGAAAAGATAGGAGTTTCCATGCCATTCTGTCGACCGGAACCCGCCATCGATTGGTCTAGAGGACCAGGCGAGGTCAGCCATCAAGGCGTGGATCTGGAAAGAAGCAAGGAGGGCATGGATAGGAACGGTGGGTTGCAGGCAGTCAAAATTGATGCTGCCTGACCTAGACAAAAGGAAAACTAGATGGCTTATGGGACTGAGTAGACCCAACCTTAGTAAAATGGTTGGAATCTTAACTGGACATTGCCAACTAAGAAGACATCTGGCATTAGAATATGGAGGAGGACCCCACCTGTCCAATGTGCAGCGAAGAAGAGGAGACAGCTTACCACTATATGGGAGTGTGCGAAGAATATGGCAGACAGTGCTTTCATGTATTAGGTACAGGGGATATCAGGGAAGAGGAACTTGTTACACTAGAAGTGGCTAGACATCCTCTCCTTTGTGACCCAAACTACGAGATTTGAGGGTAAAACTGAGATAGTTTGATGGGTGTGACTTCAGGGATTGGCAAAAAGGACCCGAATGCGGTCTAATTGTTAGGCCTGGCCTCCCCGCCCCCTTACTACTACTACTACTACCCTAACTCATACTCTGACTCTTCACATTCCCACCCCAAAAGAGTCAGATGTGAAACCTACTCTAACTCATTCTATTTTCCTTTCATATTCCGACCGTAGAAGAGTAAAATGCAAACATCTGGCAACTTCTCTACTACCTTCTGAATTTACTTATCTCTCCTGCACTGAAGATGATCATTAAAAAATCAGCTTTTTATAATAAAGCTACGTTTTAATGTGAGACATCTTTCTTTATTATAATAAATTAATTCCATTGCTCATCTATTTAAATTAACATCATTGTTTATAGATTTTTTTATTTCTCTATTTTATACTTTCTTCTATTTTTTGTATTAGTCTTTATTTCTTACCCAACAGCAGGTTAGTGTCGCCATTTCACGTATCCTAATAAAGCAATACCTATGACATAATCTACTGTAATAATGTAAATCTAAGTCGCGCTCCTCTGGCAAGCGATACCAGTTTATGTTTAGACCTTTGTTCTTGTATTATCATACAAGTGGTCTATTATTACGCTACATAAGAAAAGGATTGTCTTTAAAAGAAGGCGAGAGTAATGGCTCTAAGTGAGGTACGTGATCCCTAATCCTTGCACGAACTCTTTCCTTTACCTATAATGATTTTATATGATCACATTTTTATCACTTAACATAGGTTTTCTGTAGATGACTCAATTACTTCCAAATGCCTGATTTAATTAATGGTGCTTGTTTAAAGCTTTTAATCTTCCTTATCACGAGGACAATAATACTGGATGGTATCTATATTAAAACAAATATATTTTAAATGACAGGCGTACTTTTTAAAAATATATGAGTACTTATCCTAGTTAAGTAAAGGGGTGGTACGCCAGTGATGGTGGATCCATCACTTTTAACATTGATACGAGTGTCTTCTTTCTTATGAATGACAAAGATTACACGCTGTTATGTTGTACGTGGCATGCCAGTGTCACCCAATTCCCCCCCCCCGGAAAAACAACCAATTTCCGAAAAACAAGCTTGTGACTGACATCTTGTATGTTTGTTGTACACGTTTCCCCAGCAATATCAGACATGTGCTTTATTATCAATTACATTTAAGCAGCTGGAAAAAGTAATTAGTATGCAAATAGACGAGTAATTGTGTTTCTCATTGAAGCGAGCGTAAGCGAGCTTCTTACATTCAACGAAATATGCATCTTGTCTGTCTGTCTGTCTGTCTGTCTGTGTGTAACGTTTACGTGTCCGACGATAACTTGAGTAAAAGTTGACCGATTTAGTTGAAATTTGATATACATCTTCCTTTTACTAATACTCAGGCTAAGTTCGTTGGACAGCGTGATCCGTCCAAGAGTTCGCGCGCAATAAAATTGAAGCTCGCGTAAACGTGAGCTTCAAATTTAAAATTGGAATTTCAGGACGGGAAAAAATTCTATCATCACCTATTCGATGAGACAAACATTTTTTACACATAACATTTTTTAGTAAAACCAACAACGACACCGCTGTGAATTAATAAAGATCGCTAAAATTATTAAAGCGGACCTAAACGTTTATAATAGAGAAAACAACCTTTTTACCGATATCTTACGTTCTAATGTAACGATTTTAATAAAACTTCATATACTCCATCTAATGCACAATTGAAACAGGCATGCAAAATTTCAATTTGATACATGCTGTAGTTGTGTTGTAGCAAAGAGATACATTTTATAATAATTGGAAAGGAGATGGTGTGGTCAGAGGAATAGTAAGAATGCAGGGTGGTTCCCCTACTACAAGCCGCTGTACTATTACTATACCCATTATCTATCAACTCATCATTATTCATGATTATTATTTTTCAATAATAATAAAAATATTCAATACATATTTATTACTTTACGCTCGCTTCAATGATAGAGCCACGCGATGCCTAGTTGTACTAAGATGTTAGTATCAAGCTGAATAAACAACCTATTTCAGGAAGAGGATTTGTTGATTTGTTAGTTTTTATACAAATTTACAATTTTATACCATTGCTTAGTGGCACTTCATACACTGTACATCAAAACAAGAGGAAGAGTTAATAATTTAACAAAAGGAAGGGCTATGAATTGACAAGAGGAGGGGGCCATGATTTAACAAGAGGAGGGGGCCATAATTTAATTACCCAAATTTTAATTACAACTGAAATGAAACAGTCATTCGGAACAAAGTTAAAATGTGGAGGGCCAACTGCGAGCCAGTCGGGTGTCGAGGTGGGGGAATTTCCACTTACCAACTCGCCGACTGGTTCGATTGTGAATGGGTGTCTTATCTGAATGAATATATATATAGAATGTGAATATTAAGTCTCATCTTAAGACATAGTTGAACAATAACTTAGTTAAAAGTATTTACTATTTAATACATTTTATACCAAGACAAATTGAAATGTCAAAGATAATAATAAAAGTTATAGGTTAGTTTTAACGAATAGATGCGCATGCTCGTTATCCGGTGAACTACGCTAGGTTGAAATAAAACTTATATTATGTATTATTGTTTAAAAATACTCGTAGTTGGTTAAATATGTGTTTGTCAAATGTCAAATTAACATGTTTGCTTCTACAAAATGCAGTTAAAAGAAAAAGTTGAAAGTCTTGAAATGTGACATTTTTTTGTATACAATATTTTATACTACATACTTTCTCAAACTGTCTCTCCTGTCGTGTACAATATTAGTATACTAATAAAGTCAATGTTTAACTATAACATGCTCACTTTATTTTCCTTACTTCTTCTTATAATATATGAGTTCAGTGTAAAGGGGAAAAAATGCTTATATTCCTCCTTTTCATCATTGTTTCTCCATTTCTGAACAAATGGAATTATGTTTATTCAAATTCTGAATTTTCACATCTATGATCTTAAAGAGTTATAAACTAGCATCTTAGGGGTGATCATTGTGAAAAAGAGATTAACCAAATTTAAGCATTAACCAAAGTATACTTGATTTTTTTTTTTTTTTTTTTTTTTTTTTTTTTTCAAAGAGGAACACAGAGACAGTGCAACGAATTCTGGAGACGCAACTACGACATCCAACGAGGAACATATTATCTTTCCAATAATGAACACAAGTAAACATTATGCCAAATAACACCAAAATATACCTCTTGATTTAATGATAATATAGTTAATTTAAATTATAGAATATTAAATTATCGATATACATACACCCTTAACATTTTTAGAGTGTACAGTTATTATCTAAAATTTATTTTAAAAATTCTCTTATTTAATTATAATAATAAAAAAACTAGCTTAAAAAAGTATGTAGACATTGTCACCTAAACAGCACTTTCAGTAGGGTCATAATAACATTACAAGTAAATTACAACCAGTAATGAAGTAATATCAAGTAAATAAAAAACTAAACACTGTAGTGACATACTATCAAGTAAATCACACTCAGTAATGACAATTACAACAATAAAATAACACGTAAATTGCACTCGGTAATGACGTAATATTAAGAAAATTAATCCTAAACACAGTAGTGACATAATGACAAGTAAATCACACTCAGTAATAACAACTAATCAATAAAATAACATATAAATTACACCCAGTAATGACGTAACATTAAGTAAATTAAACCTAAACACAGTAGTGACATAAATTACACTCTGTAATGGCGCAATATCAAGTAAATTAAATCTAAATTTGGTAGTGATGTAATAACAAACAAATCGCACTCAGTGTTGACTTAATTAAAACAATAAAATAACACAGTAATTATGTGATATGATTATGATTATAATGTAAAATAATACAACCAAATGCATGTAATGGCATAGTAACATAAAACGTAAATCAAGCCCAGTAATGACTTAATAACCTATAAGTAAATCACCCTTAGGGTAGTGACACACTTCGCCACCCGGTCGTCAATGAGAATAGAATGCAACCTGCCACACGAGGTGGCGCCACCCGCCGGGTGGCACTACCTGGTCGACCGCCCCACGGTCTAGCCGCCACCTACAGGTGGCGCCACCCTGTCAGCCCATTGTTCTTAATTGAGCCCGTCACACGGTGCCACCCAAGTCTCTGCCACTCAGCCCCCACTCCTTCAATCAACATCAAGTTTTCTGTCTTGGAATGTTTGAAATCGGAGACCTAATAATGTTTCCTTCTTTAGAACGATTACATAGCTTCCGTTACCTTCGGTAAGCTCGAAAGCAAAATTTTCTTATAATCATAGGGAGGAAGATTGATTAAATACTCCTCTTCAACTTGGGTAACTTGTTATGATTAAGGTTATATGGTAACTAGTTATCATTAAGATTATAATATGGGAACTTTTCGTATTCCTTTCAGTCACACAAATCCTCCTGCTTATGTTATTGTACTATAATTTTCCCTTTGTATTTTTGCTTTAAAACATTTTCATTTTGAAGCTGTTTTAAGGTAAAACTGTCCAGGATATTATGTGAAAAGTAATATAAATTCTTTCAGGTAACACATATAAGTAAACCCCCTTTAAGGGAAAGCATTAAAAAAAATTGGGGCCAGGAAAATAATCAATGAGAGTAAAATTGGAAGGTGTGATACCTTGAGCCCAAGGGTTTGTTTACTAGCTGTAATATAGTGGCAGATTGGCAGATACAGTGTGTGTTGTAAGGTATTAATCTTGGCTGGGGTTCTCTAGGGGGCTGTACACCTAACAAATTCTATCATCCTTTTTTTAACACGGCTAAAGACTTTATTACCTTGTCGCTCAAGCACCATTAACAACAATGTAATCAAACTCCGAAACTTTACAGCAAGTATCGTTACATTTCATTTCATAGTGTGCTTTAGACAAAAGCAAAAGCTTTTTTCGTGCTGGATTGTAAAGAAGTAAAAAGAAAAAGTAGTTGGGGCTGATTTCATTATTAATTGGCTGTATACTGTCCCTAGTGTGACATGATTAGGTGGGTAATCAAGGTATTACAGTACTATTATCTAATTACTTCATAAGTTATATGAAATTGTATAACTCACAACATTCACAGTCATATACTTTGTTTTCCTCCCGGGGGACTTTGAAAATAAAGTTAAACCCGATGCAGTTAAACCCGATGCAGTTAAACCTCATATGCTGGTTTAAGAAGCAATTTCGCTTTAATAAATTTTCTTATTGAGCTGTGCGAAGCGAAGCTCTTATACTACACTTCGCATTTGTTTGGACGCATACTCCTCCTGAACGGCTGAACCGATCCGCACAAAATCCGGCACTGGCAATGTTAACAACCATAAATCTGAAATGGTCCATATTGGTACTCAAGGGTACGGGGTAAGGGGTACAAAAGTTAAAAGAGTATATGCCCTTCATGATGCATGTCGTTGGAAAGCTCTTTAAGAGTACAGTTATTGTTGTTATGTTCACTTTTGTCATATTTTCATTTAAGAGGAGGTAAAATAAAAAAAACAGGGAAAAATGCTGTTTAATTAATAATTAGAAATATTGCTATTTTTGATCCGATTTCAGCTGTTCATAAATAAAAATGTTTATTGTTTAAGATTAATGCACGCTCAGCTCAATATAATGCAAGCAGACAACTGCATTGCACACTTAGTTGTATTCTACCCACACAATTGAGTACCAAGCTTAGGGGAAGAGACTTAAGTTCTTCAGTTGGCAGAATGGCTAAGCCAAAGATTTCTCACCTCAGGCAAGTTAATATCCTCAGGACAATAAGTTATTGCTTTTGTCTAAAGCACTCGTTGAAATGCTACGATACTAGCTGAAAAGATTCGGAGTTTGATTACATTGTTCTTAAAGGTCGACTAAGAAGTCAGGAAAATCTGAGGAGTGCGCTAGTGTCGTTGTTTTGGTGTCATATATAGTCAGTTTTTAATAAAATAGACCACTGTCAAAAAACACAGTGTTGTTCTTTTGTTATTAATAATGATAACTTCATATTTTTTTGCAATAGGCAACAACTGTACCTGATAAGAAATCACTAATAATGTACGAGAATATCTTTATGTTATTATTTATTGATTATTCATAATAATTTTTTTTAAATCAAAATCGATTTTTTCTTTCTTAATCTATTTTTTTCTTCCTCTTTGAGGTTTGATATTCAAATGTTACTGTAAATCAAAGTGGTAACCAATTAAGGGATAAACTAACATCAACTTAATTTTTAATCTACTGACTAATTTTGTACTCAGGATCATCACATTGTCCACCATAATTGGCGGGGCATAGCCGCTCTCCACCGGTTTGTTTTTTTCTAATGTCTATTGCCAAGCTATGTCCCGCAGACGAACTTAGCCGACCCCGTATTCTTAAAAGGCACTAAAAAATTAACTTTTACACAAAATTCTAGCTTGATGTTAGTCAGGAACTTTTTTGCCCTCTATCTCCTGGACTATACTAACTAATTTTATAGCAATAGAATTTTAAGTGTTTAAAAGGTATACTCATTTACTTTATTACGCACCCTATATTTGTTACCATTTATATGGAATTTGTTTGTCTTAATTACTATTAAGACAAAGGGATATTTAGTCCAGCAAACAACGCAACGTTTTGGGAGAAAGTAACGCACTTCTGACCATAAAGGTGATTACATCACTTAGTCCAATTAATTATTAAGACAAGGGTATATTTTCACATTGAAGTAATTTGGGATGGGTATCCAAGAAAATTAGAGCCTTTTATAATATTTAGGAGTACATAAACCAAATGACAAATATAGGGAGATTACACACATAAAATAATTGGTACTTCTTTAGATTGTCACTCCCCTCTGTTTTTTGTTGTTTTTTTTTAGAATGTAAATGACTTTGACTAAATAACTATTTAGTGCAGGGATGTTTAGTCCAATGTACTTTGGGTCAAAGGAGTAACACGCATTTCTGTGTTATAAAGGGAGTAACAGTCGAAAGAAGAACATTCCACACACCTTCTTTAGATTGTTACTCCCCCTCTGTTTTTTTTATAAGGGGATTAACAATCTAAAGAAGAGCCAAATAGGTAATCTAACTTCAGTATCGTAAATTAGACGGGGCAAAACGATGGTTCCAGGTTCCCTTTTGAGGGATACTGGAGCCCCTCTACCTACATCCCAAGGTCATCCAGACCCCATATTATATTCGTTGAATTATTTTATCAACATATTTTATTTTAAGCAGGTATAATTATCTTGACTTAATTTATCAATTATTATCACTATTGCCCCAAATGAATCAAAGAAAAAGAAGTTAATTCAAGATATTGTGTTTTCAAAACAAGAAAACTACTTACGTAAAGGTTATCCTACACGTGCTAATATTACGTAAATATTATTTATGATTTTGTAATTTTAACGCACTTAATATTTTACAAGGTTTAAAACTCAAGATATTTTTGTCTTTCATTGTGATATTTCGGTGTTGAGGTAGAGTTGGTAATGAATTACTGCTTCAGTTCTAAAGACAATGCTAAGGTAGTCAGAATTAATAAATATTATGACTTTGATGAATGATAAACGTATAAATTAAAAATTCATTTAATAACGAGTTGTTTTTATGCTGACAGCTGACCTTTAAAAATAAAATGGTATATCTGACATTGTTTCTTACTTTCATAATAATTTTTAAAATGTATTTTCTTGCTGGTGAGAATATTTTAAAATTCTTGTAGATAATCATTTCCAGATTGCCGAAAATTGTCTATTTTTACCTTTCCTCACCTATGGTAGGAAATTATTGTTTTCATCCAAACATTTTTTTTTTAGATTTCAACTGAATTATCCGTTTTGGGTGTTTTTAAGACCACCTTAGAGGTTTTCAGCATGACGTCTGATTGTGTGTATGTATGTATGTGTTTTCATCGTATCACCGGGGGTATTTAACCTAGAGAGTTAGTTAGTTGTAAGTGGGCGATCTATAGGATAGTTAAAAGTGGAACGATCGAGATGAAATTTGGCACGAATGAACCTCTTTGTATGACAAACAAATCCACCAAATTTTGTAATATTGGCCGCCATTTTGAAGTTCTTGATTTTTGAATTTTGAAACTTTGATCTTTAATAATACCGAAAGCATAAATACTTTTTTTTACATACTTTAGCATATCGTTGGAACCGGTAAAAATAAGGAACAAATAATAAAAAAAAAGAAAAAAATAGTGAAATTCCATTAATTAGTTTAAAGCCTCGTCCAGAATTGCCGAACCAAACAGTGGAAATGAGGCGGGCATTAGTATCTTCGCATGCCCAGTCTAAAGTATGCTTGCGCATCTCAGACTGGGCATGCGCAGAGACCAATGCTCGGCTCATTTCTTCTGTTTGGTTCGGCAGTCTGGACACGGCTTAAAAGTTAAAAGCGAACATAATTATTGATTAGTGCATACCAGGGGTATCCGACTCCAGTATTCTAGAGGTGTAAGAGCACTAGCGCTCCACGAGAATATGGTGGTTAAAATTGTAAACTACTTATGATCTTTTGACATTTGTACTATTTTGTAAATAAACAATACAAAAAAATAAACAGCCTCGGTGGCCGAATGAGATGCGCGATAGCTCAGAATGAGAAAGTTCCCGGGTTCGAATCTAGTAAATTGATAAATTAATTTATTAATTTATTTCTTTGAATTAAGAAGCTCTAAATCTTTTGAATGGTGTAAAAGATTTAGTTAAAAAAATTCCCATGGAGTGCTAGTAGTCTAACACAGGTAGATAAAGAGGGGAGTTGGAAATCTTTCCGTTTAAGGATTCTATGATCGCTGGTGCATACTTTTGTTAAACGTCAAAGTTTGTTTACATCTGTCAAAATATCGCCAAATACATTCAAAAACGTAATAATAAATGAAATAAAAATAATGAATAAAAAGTTTTTTGAAAAATGTTAATAAAAAAAAATCGTAAGATCAAAACTGTCACCCATCCAAGTACTGACCACGCTCAATGCTGCTTCCTCCTGCTGCTTCGCAGCTGGAGAGGCCATTTTAGTGGCCTCTGAAGTAAGGAAAAGTTTTGAGGTACCTAACCCGATTTTTTTTTTATATTTTATTGAGTTTTGTACACCAGTTTAGTTGTATACCGATTACATACTAGCAACCCAAGCAGGCAGGTTTAATCAGATAGATGAGAAACCGAGAAAAAAGAATGCTGGATCATTTTGTACCCCTGATGATTGTACTTTTAAATATCCCTTGTCATTTAATTTTAAAAACTCTTTAAAAAAAAGAAGAAATAGCATTGTAATTTAGAAGTATTTCTGATAATTTGTGACCTCAGAATAAATTATTAATTTATTGCGTTTGCAGTGTATTGTAATTTCCATTTTAGTAGTCATTGTACTTTGTACATGCCAATAAATAATTAATTGTAAACAGGAAATCAATTTCATTTCCTCAACATTACAAGTATTTTAAAAGTTAACAGTTTCTTTAATTCTTTTTTTATAGTTGTTATTTTTAGGTTAATATATATATTACTTAGCAAAACTTAGCCTTAGCGTGACATTCTTTATCTCATTTAATCATTTGTAACAAAAAAAGTTTTGCTAAGTTTTTATTCTCCACACTTTTTTCCTTCTAAATGTCCACGACTATACCTAACTTATTAATTAGTCTATCTATTAATTTTTACATTTCTTAGACTTATTTTTACATTTCTTATATTTCACGACTACCTCACTTGTTATTACGTTTCTTAGAATTAATAAAGTAAAAGTTCTAAATTTATAACCCGTTCCTTCCTTATTGACCATATAATACATTTAAAATTACTATTTATTTTAGTGTTAGATTATAGGTGTTAACGCCCTATTCTTTTAATTTATTTTCGAAGTGTAACTTCTTTAGCCGCGTTTGAGTAAATTTGTTTGTGTACCACCGTTATGCTTATATGAAAATATGACAAAAGTGTACATAACAACAATTACTGTACTCTTAAAGAGCTTTCCAACGACATGAATCTTGAAGGGTATACAGTATTTTGACTTTTTGTACCCCGTACCCCTGAGTACCAAATTCTTTTTTTCACCTATCCAAATTCTAAACCAAAATTTTCCAAAATATATTATTATAAGCCAATAATACGCAGATTTCTTTGAAAATTTGCTTATTAAGTCATAGTGCAGGACTGGACTTTTTTACTTTCTTCTTATATAGCTTGAATCATCTAGGCCTTCTTCTATTTCTTTTATCATCCTCAGTTATTTTTTCTTCATTTTTTTTACTTCCACATTCTCAACTTGTATCATTTAGGCCAATGATTCCTAGCCATTTTGATATCACGATACACTAATCCTAATCTATAACCGTGGCATACTTGACACACTAATCCTAACCTATATTTACATACATGACACACTAATTGACTGACTAGTGTGTTTATTTAGGTTAGGAAAACTCGGGTAAAATCATAATTCAATCGAATTGAAAAATTATTGAATTGATATAGTTGGTTAACGTACATTTTTCCAACTTTTCTTGAAGGCTTTCCATGAATTTCACGGCAAAACTATGGAGATCACACGGCAAAACTATGGAGATCACACGGCAAACCAATGTGACTCGGCACACCGGTTGGGAAACACTTATATATGTCATATTTTATTTCCAACATCATCCTCTGTTATTTTTCCTTCCTTTTATCGAATTTTCGAAAAAAATTTAGCTATTGCATTGGCTTCAAAAATTATTTAATGCTAATTTTTTAAATTTTCTCCATGGAAATCCGTTTTAGACCATTCTTAATCGATTCCTGAAACTGAATACTTTTTTATGTATGTATGTATATATTATGTATACATGTATATAATATGTATGTGTCACTCCAGACGATATCTCACCCTAGGATGCACTTAAAAAATCCAAACAAATATAAAATGTCAATAATATCAAAATTAAGGATGAGTTCCAATTTGATTTGGAATGACCAGAATTTTTTAGTCAATTTAGGGGTCTAATTTTGAGGATTTAGGGTCAAAAATAGCATAAAAACGTGTTTCTTCCATTTTACCCCCCTCTTATATGAAAATATGACAAAAGTGTACATAACAACAATTACTGTACTCTTAAAGAGCTTTCCAATGCATCTTGTTTCTCTTACTTCCACATTTTCAACTTGTATCGTCTAGGCCTCTATTTCCTTTATCATCCCGTTATTTTTCCTGCTTTTTTTCGTATTTCCACATTATCAACTTGTATTGTCTAGGCCTCTATTTCCTTTATCATCCCCTGTTATTTTTCCTGCTTTTTTTCTTATTTCCACATTCTCAGCTTGTATCGCCTAGGCCTCTATTTTTTATCTTCCTCTGTTATTTTTCCTTCCTTTTTCTCTTACTTCCCCATTGTCAACTTGTATCATCCAGGCCTCTATTTTCTTTATCATCCTTTGTTATTTTTCTTTCCTTTTTTCTTATTTTCACATTCTCAGCTTGTATCGCCTAGGCCTCTATATTTTTATCTTCCTCTGTTATTTTTCCTTCCTTTTTCTCTTACTTCCACATTGTCAACTTGTATCATCTAGGCCTCTATTTTCTTTATCATCCCCTGTTATTTTTCCTGCTTTTTTTCTTATTTCCACATTATCAACTTGTATCTTCTAGGCCGCTATTTCTTTTATCATCTCCAGCCATCCTTACTTACTCTTCTTCATCTAAGCCTTCTTTTTTCTTCTCTATCATCCTCACTTATAATTCATCCATATTTTCAACCCTTATCGTCGTCTCTCTTCTTCTCTCTTCTCCATCATTTACATCCATTCTATAATATTATTTACTTTGATATCCATTTTCATGTTCTAAACATTCTTTTGTGTGACTGGTTTTTTTTTTTTTTTTATTAAAGATTTTGTTTGTTCTGTTGCAGAAATATCACCCCCTCAGGATCCTGTCCACATAACAGGCATTCCTCCCGGGCCAGCGAGCAAGAATTACAGACCAATACCTCCGCACCCTAATACTAATCCACAATTAGTTCAGGTCAGTATTAGCAAATATTATTTTTCAAATAATATTATAGATATCTTCTTATTAGATAAAAATTATTATTACCTTCTAAATATGGCTATCGTAGGTTATAAAAAAGTTATGTTTTATGACTTTTTTGCCTGCGCATGAAATTTGAACAATATTAGTCTAAAGTTTTAGACACACTTATACTCGTACACTATAAGTTTAAGTAAATTAGGATCGATTCAGAGATGTTATTTAAAACCAAATAATTTTTTCGTAATGTCCACGTGATTTTGGGATGAAAATAAAATAATTTAAGCAAACCGTTTGCTTAATGATTCAAGCATTTATTTTCTCAATTCCCTTTCCTACAAAATATTTCTAAACTATTTTTTAACATTCTTTTTTCCTTTAAAAAAAACCACACAATATCTAGTTTAATATTCAAATTAGGTCATTCGTTACATTTCAAGTCACGCTTTCCATTGGTTTTAACTCGTCCAATCAGAATATAGTTCGCTATATAGTTATTGGTTCATTGCATCAACCCATGGTGATGTTTTTTTTTTATATAAGTTATTATTCGTTCTTTGTTGCAGCTAGACTCTCTCTATCCCCTTTAAACATTTAAGACTATAGATCTCTAATAATCCATCTATATGATTTTCATATTTTTTCTGCATTTGCAACTTCCACGTATTAAGCATTTGAGTCAGAAGAATTTATCTTACTTCAAAATGCAGTTACATCCTGGCTTTATAATATGGAAGCTTGGCTAAATTTTATGAGTTATTTAATATTAACTCACTTTTCGGCTTAGTTTTAATCTAAATATAGAATTAGAACATATGAAGTTAAAAGTGGCTATATAATGTTAAGGCCTTACTGCTAATATTTAAAATTTCAGACCTTAATTAACACTAACTCCCGGATATTAAGTCACTGATGGTCCATACAAAATTACCCATATCCTCTCTCTCCTATTTAGACTCGCATCCTCTAGACTAAAAGTAATTATTTACTCTGCCGTGGATGAACGAGATTTAATCACTCAAGGTAAAGAATCTTACTTTTTTTCGTCCCGATCAGCAACATCCTGTAATTGCATTAGGTTATTACAGGACAAGAATCTATCTTACACAACTCGCACTGAACTTTCTTATATACGACAACTGTTAGAACGCCGAGAGAATGTTCGTGCAACATTTATTTTGGGTCGATTTTACATCCTAACTATTGAGATATATCGATATTCCTCTAGGTATATATTCTCGAGGAATATTCTCGAGGAGTTCTGGCCTTTACTACCTTGCAGTATTATAATACTATACACTCGATAGGCATAGTCACCATTCCGCCTAACTCTATTTTATTCCTTTAAATGGTGATATTCACCTATATTAGGATACATTATTAGGATAAAAATAAGTCATATTTCTTTAACCTACGTTTCCTAAAAAAGTAAAATATTTCAAAACGCATGATATCCAACAGTTCCAACTGTATATAAATACTTGGTACAGTATTTTCCATTAAAAATTAATTTAAATATTAGTTGTTTCGATTTTTTCGTTTATATTTGAAAATAAACACAAAATTGAAACACATGTTGTTCAAGCTAAAATATATATATTTGTCTAACCACAATTTTTATATATTACAATCAGACGATCGTTTAAAATTTTCAAAAACTACACAGTTGTCACAAATACTGAGATGCACCTGTGTGCCAAATTTCGTTCAAGTCGATCAATATTTGCACCAGTTATCGTTAGACAAATAAACAATCGAACACACTTTTACAAGCATTAGTCGCTGAAATAAAAAATACTCTATAACGCTTATGAACATCCTGTGCACGTATGTGTGTGTGAGAAAATAAGAAACATAAACACCTGATATTAATTTTTTTAAACAAAATTGATGACTGATGGATATTGACATTCAACATATTTAAGATATGTTGTCTAAGATAGTATCTAACAACGCTAATTATACTCATCGAAATGCGGTTATCATCAGAAGATGAAGAACCAACCGTAGAAGATTACGTATAAAAACAACCGTAAATATGGTTTAATCAATAATTTAAGAAAGACGATCTTATTTGTTTCCATTTCTTTAACCTCCCCATCATCACATCATTAGGTTATTGGTGGACGGTGAATCAGGCACTTTACACATCTTTCTCGGCACTTCTTTAGATTGTTACTCCCCTATGATTTTTTAGAATGTAAATTACTTTGAATAAATAATTATTATGAACTACTTACTTTGGGACAAAGGAATATCACACTTCTGTTTTTATTAGGGGAGTAACAATCTAAAGAAGAACATTCCGTGCACCTTCATTAGATTGTTACTCCCCTCTGTTTTATTTATAAGGGGAGTAACAATCTAAAGAAGTGCTGCTTTCTCCATATGATATTCATTGTGAAACGTGTCTCATCTCTCTGATAATTGAACCAGATATCTCGGTGTTTTGACCTAAGTGGCAGGCGAGTTGCATGCACGCTATTTACTAGGCCATGCCGATCCCATAAAATTTGTAATCTATTAGCAAAAAATATCAAATTACTTTTAATACACCTTATTCCTACAAATATATTAATATAACAACTGAAATAGACGATTTTCTTTCTCCAAAATTGTTCTCTCTTTTGTTTCCTTTCATTATAATACTCGTATACCAAACGAGACAGGGTTGGATTTCCCTACAGACTTTGCTGTCCTGGTTCTAGAGTGTTGTAATGCCAATCAATTTGAAAAAGTTTAGCGTGATAAGGAAACCACCGGGGAATTCTTCCTTTCCTTCCGCATATCATAGACATAATAAAGGTTAAAGATTGTCAATTAGTAAGGGGGTGAACATTTTACTATTAGAGTCAGGAAATTAATTTGTAAATACGGTTTAGATGTGGAATAAAGATAATATTGTTGTAATAGAATATTAAGGCAATGATAATCAAGAACTGTTTGCCGAGTTAATTTATAGGTAAAACTGTAATTATCCAGCCATCTTGGAGAAGAGGTTAGAAAAGTGGCCTCTCTTGAATGTATTGTTTTAACAAAGGGGTATTATCTTTCAAATGTAAAAAACACAGATATAATCTCTCAATCTTACAAATGTCAAGCGAGCTTGTGCCGATGAAGATTCTCGACTGTATGGATCACTGCAGAATAACCAATTAAGATTATAGGAAGAGTTATGTTTCTTACCGATTGTATTATTAAATCAGTTTTAAATCCGGTACTTCTTTAGATTGTTACTCCCTTATGTTTTTTTAGTATGTAAATGACTCTGACTAAATAACTATTAAGACAAAGGGATGCTTAGTCCAATGTACTTTGGGACAAAGGAATATCACACTTCAGTTTTTATAAGGGGAGTAACAGTCTAAAAATGAATATTCCGTACACCTTCTTTAAATTGTTACTCCTCTCTGTTGTTTTTATAAGGGGGAGTAACCATCTAAAGAAGTGCCTTAAAACCTAAAATCGAACACAGTGCCCAGCTGTAACTTGAACTGATTCAATATCATCTAAATTTCTCTGCAAATACAAATTACTTTATTGGTTCACACGTCCAATCGGATTTCATTATTACTCAGATCTCCAAGATATTGAATCGTTTCAATTGTCTTTAATGTATATTGGGTTCTGAACGACCTATTTTGCCTCTTTCAGTTAACTCAAAAGTAACGGTTTGAGCTAGAGACTTCGGAGTAGTTGTATAGCATTGGACGACAAAAATGTATTTCATGGCTTTTTTAGCCTTCCATCTAGAAATGGCTGGGCCGATTATGCTTATTCAAGAACTTGTCCAATTTTTTAAACTGTTTGCGGGACCTTTTGTGAGTACAGAAAGCCCATTTTTATTGCCTCTAAACGTAATTTCCCCATTGCCATTGTTGAAAATAGGTAAAATCGGTTTCAACTGTTTCACCCAAGTGACTAGGCTAACTTTCTCATTGTCCTTACTGTGGCGTTTAGAGTCGGCTTAGCTGTCACTACTCTTGTCACCAGAATGTTTGTTTTAAGTTAACGTAGGGATCTACTGTGGTTTACTGTGTTTGTTTTATTGCCTCTAAACGTAATTTCCCCATTGAAATTGTTGAAAATGGGCGAAATTGGTTTCAACTGTTTCACCCAAGTGACTAGGCTAACTTTCTCATTGTCCTTACTGTGGCGTTTAGAATCGGTTTAGCTGACACCACTTTTGTAACCAAAAGGTTTATTTTAAGTTGTACGAAGGAATCTAATGTGGTTTACTATGTTTATTCTGTTACAGGGAGTGTATCAGGTACGTGGGGTCGAGGTTGGAATAGTTTGCCTGGTGCTTGTGGTGTGGGTAGCTGCCATAGCTCTGTTCTTCAACCGTTGGGGCAAGATCCGCATGCTGCTGCCCTACCAACCCGACTATAAGGACAGCCAGCTCAAGGTACCCGGCTCATGCCAGACCAACAACCACTCCACATGCCAACAAAACTCTACTATTCCCTTCTGCTCTTCCCAGGTAACCCCCCCGAACCCCCTCGAGCACTTCTTCTTCTTCTTCAACACTTCTTCTTAACCCCTTAACCTTTTCTCTCCTCTTTCTCAAACAAAAATTCTTTTCTCTTCTATTTCTCTTTTCTTTAATTCTTTTTATCATTTTTTTGGAATATCTTGACACGCAACTGCACCAACTCCTTGTCCTTTTATCTTTCTCTTTTTTTTCTTTCGTTCTCTCTATCACTCACACTCTCTCTCTCTCTCTATTATCCTTTACATTTTAAAATCTATTTGAAGCTTATTTCATAATTTAAAAAATATATTTAGGTTAGCATTTAATTAATATAAAATAATTTAATGTACTGTAATATTTATATATTATAATATACGTACAATAAATCAATACTAATTACTATAATTACTAATTACAATAATTAAACGATAATGAATAAATAATGTAATAATGCATATAACAATATTCAACAATAGTAAAACAAAAACACTAATAATAATAAAAAATTCAAAAAATTAAATTAAAAATAGGAATAAATAAAATTATTAAAAAATAAATAAATACAAGTGATAACGCAAATATGAAGTTATATACAAAATAAAACCTGCAAAATAATGTACTACAATCATAAAAATTAACCATAATAAGAATAATAAAGAAACAATTAACAATGAATCGAAAGAAAAAGAAAAAAGTGATAATGCAAAGCAAAGTAAAATAAATATAATAATACATACTAATAAAATAATCATCATTCAAAATAATTAGAATAACAATATAATAACATAGTAATAAATACATGTAAAATAACTTAACTTACCGTAAAACAAACATAACTTGTATCATTATTACTATTGTTATTTATCTCTATTTTTGCATAGGTAATATTAATATATTAATTTCCAATCCTCCATTTCATAAACTATTAATTAAAAAAAGAATAAAATATATTTCACCATAAATATAAAATGTTTTTTAGATTCATTCATTTTTATAATACATAAGTATAAATATAGGTCTTTTGAAGGAGATCAGGTCAGAGATTTTGTTGATGCCCAAGTTTCGAAACTATTACAGGGTTCATTCTCAAGGGTTATTTTAGGTACTTCTTTAGATTGTTACTCCCCTATGTTGTTTTAGAATGAAAATAGCTTTGACTAAATAACTATTAAGAAAAAGAGATGTTTAGTCCAATTTATTTTGGGACAAAGGAATGTCACACTTCTGTTTTTATAAGGGTAGTAACAGTCTACAGAAGAACATTCCATAAACCTTCTTTAGATCGTTACTCCCCTCTGTTTTTGGGACAAAGTTCCTTATCGCTCCCTGAGACAGCGCCGAGAGTCGGGGAGTGAATCCGAGAAAAACGACCAGTAACGGAATCGACCGATGAAGATAACTTAAATAAAATTTGACTGATTTAGTTGAAATTTAGGGTCCTTTCTGTTACCCCCCCCCCCCCCCCCCCCATTTGTACCGGGCGCGTTTTCGCACATACAGGGTTGCACCCTTCAACTTTTATGGGGTTTTCAAATTTCCTAAGACCGTCTAGTGCACAAAAAGCTAAAAAAAAAAAAAAACACGCGTTAGGTTGATCACCTCATTATTTATATAATATATATATATATACATATATATATGCGATGCAGGACATGGCGTAATGCCGAGCCAATATGTGTCACGCTTGCGTGGCACATCCCTTGGTGTCTCTCACTAACACAAATTGTGTACCTTATTGCAGTGTGCAAAAACACGGTAGTACATTGCTGATGTGTTTTGCCAGCCAAGCAAGAATGGCGGTGTGAGGGCACGCTCGTCTCTGATAAAGTCCTATATCTGATCTTCTTGATTTGGTATAGGTCCAGAGTTGGGTGGGCATCGTCGGGCCCCTGATGAGTCGGACGCGACGAAACGATGCAGGACATGGCGTAATGCCGAGCCAACATCTTTGTGACGTATAGTCTAATGTTGGAACAGTTCCTATGTGTCACGCTTGCGTGTCACATCCCTTGGTGTCTCTCACTAACACAAATTGTGTATATATATATATAAATACTTTTTTGAACTTGTCCAAAACTACGTTATGCAGATATTGTTATTATCTCATTAGAGTTTTCAAGGAAAAATCAATCGTCAATCACTCTACTAGGTATTAGTATAATAAATGTTAGTTTGCTGCAACCAATTAGAAGAGATATGCCGTTGTTCGACCTTCGAGACCTGTTTGAACACGTTCAGCCATAAAAGTTGAAGGGTGCAACACTGTGTTCGCGAAAACGCGCCCGGTAGGAATGGGTGGGGAATAACAGAAAAACCCGAAATTTATAAATAGATATTTATGCACCTAGGGAGTAAAGTAAGCCATTATTGCCTGAGCGAAAAATTTGATTCTTGAGGCGAAGCCGAAGGAACCATGGTCCCTAAATACCGAGGCGAAGCCGAGGGAATTTGACTTTTTTAATTCCCGTGGCGCAGCCGCGGGAATAACGATAATTAGCTCCCGAGGTGCAGCCGAGGGAGATAATTATCGCGAGGGGAATAATAGCACTTTACTCCCGAGGTGCATGCAATATTTTATCTCCAGTAGAGAGAAAATACACATTTTCATCCATTGCACAGTTTTTATTTATTATTTTAATTAATAGCAATAATTGTTAGCATTTTTAATAGCAGATATAAGAGATTCAATATTAAAAACAAAAAGTAGAATTGGAATTAAACTCAAATAAAAGGTTATTTAGATGCAGGTTAAAAACAATGATAAACAAGGTCGAAAAAGCAGTGTCGCCAACCTGATTTCAATAACTTCATTACATAAGCCATTAATTCTCTACTATTTATAAAATAATTAAGTTGTCAATCCTTCTTTTTCCCCCTACTTTACTTTTTCGCCTTACTTTTACTTTTTCTCCCTACTTTTGAGTTCAGGGAAGAAAAGACTTATTTTAGTCCCTCTAAACTAATCCAAAATCATAACTTTTTCTCTCTACTGGAGATAAAGTAAAAATATATAAGTGAACAAGATTTTGGTGTATTTGTTGTGATCTACGATAAGGTATAGATAGTCTTGAATTTTTTTTTACTTCATTATTGGATCATTATTGTTACGATACTATGTATTATCAAAAAGAGGAAAAACGTACATTTTGACGTAGAAAAATAACAAAGGATTTTTCCTCATAAGTAAAATATTTGTTGCAGATTTTATTGTAGAGAGAGTTTCCCTTATTATTTATAATGGCTCTCAAAGACTTTGAAACAATGAAAATTGTAAGAAAATACGAAACCCAAACATAATATTGGCAATTTTTTTTTAATATATTCATTGGGTTCAATGTACCATTAAACTAATTTGGAAGTTTATTACTAATAGCTGTTTAAGTTTGGTCCATATTTTACAATAGCTTACTTTAGAAATTCAACCCTTTCTAGTTTTTTTTTTCTTTTTTAGAGAGTTATAATTAAATTAGAAGTTATAAATTTACATTTTTTTAATCCAATTAGTGGACCAACTAGCTTCCTCGTGTCCTATCGCTCATACTTTATAATTTTATGCAGTTACAACCCTTATTTGTCTAATTTATTTCATTTTTTTTCCCTTCTTTTTTTTAAAAAAAAAAAAAATCATCAAAATTGTTGTGAGTTTTTTACATGAATAAAAATATCAATTTAGCAATATTTAATTTATACAAATTTACTTTCGACAAACCATCAAAATTTCTTAAAAAATTTGATGAGTACTTTTGACGAATAGATATAATCTTTTTGCATGTATGAAAGAGAAACAAATGGGTGGAGATGATTTAAACTTATATTGGACCAACATTGGCAAATATGTCCAACATAGGCTAATTATGACTATGAATAATTTTGAATTATTAGAATTTTATGTTAGTACTCAAAAACTAAACAACTTATACGAGACCAAAAATGTTTCCTTCTGTCTAAAACGGATAAACCATCACATTACTTCCGTTACCTTTTACCTTCGTTTAGCTCGAAAGCAAAATTTAAAAATCACAGGGAAGTACTTGCGTCCAAGTACTTTTTAGGGTTTTTTAGACGATTAAACATACCCGTTATGAAATAATGATTTTTTTTCTTCGATCTCAAGGGTCCCGGGTTCGATACCCCGGGGAGTCACAATAATTTTTATCGGTAATAACGAAAATATAAATTTCATTCTTCAGGAAATTTTTATCGCCCCACAATAAGGTTTTAGCATGAATTATTTCGAAATTTTAGAACCAGACGTTATATAGTTTTTGGGGGGGGGGGAGATTTTTTTGGGGTATATTTTGACTTATAAAACCAATAAAAAATGAAAAATTTAAAAAATCAAATATATATTTGTATCCTGCTCTTCAGCAGCTTTCATTTGATACCCCACTCAAAATTTTAAAAAATAAAATTTTGAGTGCACTTCAAATTTTCACGCACACAATTAGTAATTTTTAAAAAACTGAGAATGCCCTCCCGGAATTTTCATCGCCCCACAATAAGGTATTAGCATGAATTATTTCGAAATTTTAGGACCAGCCGTTATATAGTGGTTGGGGGGGGGGGGGATTTGTTTTGGGTATATTTTGATTTTTTTACCCAATAAGGAATGCAAAATTTAAAAAAGTATATATATTTGCGTCCTACTCTTCAGCAGCTTCCATTTGATACCCCACTCGAAAATTAAAAAAAAAAAAATTGAGTTTCCCACATTTTTGCGAATTGTGAATGCGCATTGTGCATTGTGTATGCGCACAATCTTTTCGCGCATTGTGCATGCGCGAAAAGTGTTTCAAATTTCAGCACTTTCGCTTAAACGGTTCGGGCCCTATGAACCAAAGAGTGACGGACAGACGGACACATCACCCTCGGCATAAGGGTTTCGAGAAGTATCTACAAAACCCTAAAAATCGGTGTAATAAATCCCACAAAACTTTCTTATATAGATATTATTTAAAATGTATTTTAAATCCCATATTACCTCATCTATCGTTTACTTTTTTCGATTTTCAACAAAATAAGATTTGTTTTCATAAGATTTTTCATAAGTTTTTAATAAGATTAGATTCATATTTTAATGGATATTACATTTTTAATCAAAATAGTCGGAACCGTTTTCAAGGAATAATTTGTTTTCACGTTTTTTCAGTTTTGGGGATAGCGCATTCAAATTTAGAGCTAAAATTCATTACCTCGGGTTATGATTGTTCTGAATTTGTATACCAAATTTCATCAAAAATCGGCAGAGAAGTTTAGGTCCACTTGTTCAGACATTTTAAAAGTACATACCACGTTATGGACTCAGTGTGCCTCAAACGTTTAAATCTATCAAAATTCACGCTATTAAAGTACGTTCTACAGTTATACTACGTAAGTTACTTCATAATTATGACTAGAGAGGTTAATAAAAACAACCAATTATTTGTATGTTACTTCGTTGATATAATATAGCAGTAGGTAGTAATGAAAACATACTCGGGTGCGTTTTGAGATAGATGAAAGGGATTAGAAAGGGCTAAAGGTGATTTAAGGGGTTTAGACCTCAAACCATCGTTTGGGGGTAGTTAGCCGTGGTTAGATATGGTTCAAGGTAGTTAAAGATGGTTCAGGGTAGTTAGAGGAGGTTGGAGATGATTCAGGGTAGTTAGAGGTGGTTAGAAATGGTCCAGGGTAGTTAGAGATGGGTCAGTGTAGTTAGAGGTGGTTAGAAATGGTTCAGGGTAGTTAGAGATGGTTCAGGGTAGTTAGTAGTTAGAGATGGGTCAGTGTAGTTAGAGATGGTTGGACGAACTTAATGGTTGGTATTGTTGGTAAAAAGAACAGTTTGGTCAGGAGTACGTCATTTTATTTGTTTCCTAGCCCTATTACGTCTAATTATGAGTGAATCATAGTTATAGTTTCGACCTATTTCAGCTTTATTATTACAGGAAAACCTAGCTATAAGACTAAACGTAGAATTATCTAGTATAACTAAGTATATTAAAAAGTAAAAAAATAAACTGGATTTCCGAAAAAGTAATTTGAAGGTGATGGTGTTAATAAAGTTTTTTTGCACTCATAGAGACCCTCAAAATTTCAATATAAAATGCTTATTATATATTATTGTTCTCTGTATATATTATTATATATATTCTACATATATGAGAATGAACAAATAAATTGTTCACAATACCCGTGCATAAAGTCGAAACGAAGTATTCGAGATAAAATGTTATAAATATAATATAAAGACCGTGGTTTTTTACTCAGGAAATGAGAACTGTCAAACCCATATTCATCCTAAAAAGCTAACTTAAAGCTAATATATTATTTAAGGCAAATTGATTTTTCTCCAAAAAGAATATATATATATATATATATATATATATATATATATATATATATATATATATATATATATATATATATATACATTTGTTGTTTTAAAAAGAAAATATTTATAAATATATTATATATACAATATATATATATATATATATATATATATATATATATATATATATATATATATATATATATATATATATATATATATGTTGTTTTTTTTATCCTGGAAATACATAATTGAATTTGTTTTTGTCAGGTTACAAAAAATTTAATTTCGATTTGATGGTTATCCGATATCAAAAATGATCTGGTGATTGCCTATAAAAATAAATGTAACTTCTACTTTTTTGACATAAAAGACATTGCAGTAAAAACTAACAGTAAAGAGAATTTCTAATAATATTTTACGTGTTTTCTTTCTCACATACTCAGTTTGAGAAAGTAAAAAAAAAGTCTTACTTTATTTAGTTTTTATAGTCAATTTATATTGTTTTAGATACTCTTGAATAAAACATTATGAAAGAATCTTTTATTTAATATTCAATGTGCACAGACGATTGAAATTAATTTGGAACCATCTATTTCTATGGGCTACTTTCAAAAAACCATCCAATTTTTTTTTTTTTTAAATCGGATAAGTATACTTTTAAAGATAAAGTGGTTCAAAAAAAGAAGTTTGTACACACGTGGACAACAATTGGCGCAGAGGGATGAAATTATTATGGGATCAACAATGGGCAAATTATAACCTACCATCCAAATTCAATTAAAATCAGACACGCATTTTTTATATATATGGTTCGCAAAAATGTTGATAGAGAGACCGACTGACAGACACGAGACCTATATAAGATGTTCCCTGATGTCAAAAATAATTTCGTTCTTCAAAAATGATCACAATGCTTCCGTTACCTTCGGTAAGCTCGGAAGCAGTACTGCTTCAGAATGATCACAATGCTTCCGTTACCTTCGGTTAGCTCGGAAGCAGTACTGCTTCAGAATGATCACAATGCTTCCGTTACCTTCGGTTAGCTCGGAAGCAGTACTGCTTCAGAATGATCACAATGCTTCCGTTACCTTCGATTAGCTCGGAAGCAGTACTGCTTCAGAATGATCACAATGCTTCCGTTACCTTCGGTTAGCTCGGAAGCAGTACTGCTTCAGAATGATCACAATGCTTCCGTTACCTTCGGTTAGCTCGGAAGCAGTACTGCTTCAGAATGATCACAATGCTTCCGTTACCTTCGATTAGCTCGGAAGCAGTACTGCTTCAGAATGATCACAATGCTTCCGTTACCTTCGGTTAGCTCGGAAGCAGTACTGCTTCAGAATGATCACAATGCTTCCGTTACCTTCGGTTAGCTCGGAAGCAGTACTGCTTCAGAATGATCACAATGCTTCCGTTACCTTCGGTTAGCTCGGAAGCAGTACTGCTTCAGAATGATCACAATGCTTCCTTTACCTTCGGTTAGCTCGGAAGCAGTACTGCTTCAGAATGATCACAATGCTTCCGTTACCTTCGGTTAGCTCGGAAGCAGTACTGCTTCAGAATGATCACAATGCTTCCGTTACCTTCGGTTAGCTCGGAAGCAGTACTGCTTCAGAATGATCACAATGCTTCCGTTACCTTCGGTAAGCTCGGAGGCAGTACTGCTTCAGAATGATCACAATGCTTCCGTTACCTTCGGTAAGCTCGGAGGCAGTACTGCTTCAGAATGATCACATTGCTTCCGTTACCTTCGGTAAGCTCTGAGGCAGTACTGCTTGAGAATGATCACATTGCTTCCGTTACCTTCGGTAAGCTCGGAGGCAGTACTGCTTCAGAATGATCACAATGCTTCCGTTACCTTCGGTAAGCTCGGAAGCAGTACTGCTTCAGAATGATCACAATGCTTCCTTTACCTTCGGTTAGCTCGGAAGCAGTACTGCTTCAGAATGATCACAATGCTTCCGTTACCTTCGGTAAGCTCGGAGGCAGTACTGCTTCAGAATGATCACATTGCTTCCGTTACCTTCGGTAAGCTCTGAGGCAGTACTGCTTGAGAATGATCACATTGCTTCCGTTACCTTCGGTTAGCTCGGAAGCAGTACTGCTTCAGAATGATCACAATGCTTCCGATACCTTCGGTAAGCTCGGAGGCAGTACTGCTTCAGAATGATCACATTGCTTCCGTTACCTTCGGTAAGCTCTGAGGCAGTACTGCTTCAGAATGATCACATTGCTTCCGTTACCTTCGGTTAGCTCGGAAGCAGTACTGCTTCAGAATGATCACAATGCTTCCGATACCTTCGGTAAGCTCGGAGGCAGTACTGCTTCAGAATGATCACATTGCTTCTCAACTTATTAGTAAACTCAGACTTCACTGTAGGACAACCTATTGTGTCCCGCGCCCCCTTATCTGTCTTTGTGCCTTGTTCCAACGATGCAGTCTATCTCCGGTTCCAATGGACCAATTTTCCTCTAACAAGTTTTATTATAATTATATGTCTCTATTCAACATTATCAATGAATCAATATATACATGTTTTTATTATACTTCACTTGCCTATGAGAGACAAATATTGTAATCTATATTTGACCAACTTAGAAATCAGCAATCATTCTGAAATTTGACAGAGATTCACGTTCCGGATTTCATTGGAGTGAAGTATCCCTCGGAATAGTTTTCTAATGATATGTAGACCAAATTTAGTTGAAATAATAACGTAAAAATATGTATATCCCTGCACTTCTAACACTACGTCTCTGAGGCGTACATGCTGACTTTAGTTGATAGCTCTCGGTCAGTGCCGTAGCTAGACCATTGGGCCCCCCCCCCCCCGCAAAAAAATTTTGGGGGGCCCCTCACCAACGAAAATCGATGAGCCAAAAAAAAAAAAAAAACCTTGCGTTCAGGATTGGGGGCCCCCCTCGACGTTGGTACAAGGATAGTAATTCCAGTTATTTCTGGATTTGGGGCCCCCTGGCGCTGGGGCCCCCCCCGCAATGTTTAGTTATAGCTACGCCACTGCTCTCGGTGCGCAAGCGTGCCAGCCATTAGTCCTTCTAGGTATGGTATCTCTGCTGAATTAACCTTCAGATCGCATCAAAGTCGGGTCTTTGCTGTGCTTTTATTATTAGTAATTTACCACTTATTTTAGTCTACTGTGCCTCAGGGGCCCTATCAAGCCTAACCTTATCGAGCTTGTTGCCTTTAATTGGCTTTTTTTTTGTTCTTAAAATTTGATTATTAAATATTATATTGCCATAATATGAAAAATTCATTAGATTATCATAACATAATTTCAGATTTAAAAGCAGCAGGTGCTAGTGAGGAAAATTGTAAAATGAATATTTTGACCTGCTCTTTTCAGGTTAAAGGGTCAGTTTGGTAATAATTTTCTCCCTAAAGAGCACCTTTTAACCATTTTATTATTATAAAGAAATGTTTCAAGTTCACGATTTTATCATCATTTAAATCTTAAACGTGTATAAGTTGGTCTAATTTTAATGTACGTCTGAGAGGCGTAGTGTTAGAAATAATGGACTATTAGACAGTGTTAGTAAGGCAGGGATATAAAAGGGGCTATAACAACAAAATTTGTCCATGACATAAAATTTTGTAATGAACAACCCAAATATGTTCCCTTCCCATAAACATTATTACACCATTATGTGCAGAATGAAGACAGGAAATATATTTGTAAATGAGCTTTTTTTCTGGAGTTGACCGATTTGTAAAGTTTAATTAACTTATATCTTAAAAATTTCTTTAATTAATAATTAATAAAATAATGAACTAAATCCAATAAATCGCATTAATTATTATGTTTACATCTCCTTTCCAATTTTTAGAAAATTACCAGAAGAAACTATAATAGTTATATATACTACCTTAAATACATAATCGTTCCTTTGTTCACTTCCCTTATTTTAATTTGAGAAAGAAATATACCATTTAAAGTACCTTTCCTTTTCCTTCATCCTATCACTGCTTTAAAACAAAATGCAATTTTTATTACCAATTTAAAAAATAAAATTGTTTCGCTTTAAAACTGCTTATTTATGTTAAGGCGCAAATTTATTTTTATTAACCAGGAAACGTTACTGGGCATTAATAACACTTTTTTTTTCATCACACTTATATTAAATTATATAATATAATAATATTGTATTCTATTTTTTTTTATAATATGTATTCATGTATATTACTTTATGTTGTATTTGTTATTTTGTTTAAAATCATCAGTTTATATCCAACTGTGACTTCAATATTTACATATATATATATATATATTTCTTTACCATAAATTATATTTATTTATAATTAAACATTTTTCATTAATTATTTTATTTAAAATTATTTACCTCATTAATCCACTTTATACAGTAATTTAATTTTCTATTATATATTCATTCCCTTAATTTATTATACAATTTTATATATTCGCTTTATGATGTTTCTTCATTTTATTTTTTAGCATTCATACTATAATTTTTACTATTTAAATATTTTATTATTATGATTTGTTATAAATTACTTTATATTTTTAATACATTTTTCATTAACAAGAAACGTTTAGTTATAATTATTTGCATCTTAAAACTTTGAGCTAATAAACTATAAAGATTCTTTTATAAGACCTTTATTTTTTTTTTAATTTAACTTATTCCTTTTAATATCAAAGTTTATACTTTGAAGCAATTTTTCATATGTTTACTGTTAATCTTAAAATGAATTGAAAATTCCTGTATTAATTTTAAAATGATACTTGCTATGCATTTATTTATTTTAAAGCAATTTAAAATGATTCTTAGAAAATATCTTATTTTTATAAGATTTCAAAACAAACAACTTGGATGACTCAGTCCAGATGAACAACTTTTCGTAAGTATTATTTTAAATTGCTGGGGAAATTGCTTCAAACTATAACGTTAAAAGGGCTTTAAATCCTGGGGCCAACTAATATCTTAAATAATACTTCCCCTAGGTTGATATCAAGTTGATATATCAGCAATGTAATTCCGTGTGTCTGCACACTGCAATAGGGTACACAAATTGTGATTTATATATACGAGGTATATCCACAAAGTAAGTTCCGTTTCTATTTCTATCCGCGGCAGCGCTGCGATCGCAGTTCTGAGCATGCGCGGCAGTTACTCTGACTCAAGGAGAAGAAATGTACGCCATTTTCAGATCGCTGCTGCCGACGTGTTCTTTGTAGTGCTTCTTTATAATGTCAGCCTTAATTTAAAATGCCGCCGCTTGTGAAATCAGATCTGTGATTTGTTTTATAAATGAAAGAGAAGACTGTTCAATGAAGGACGTGATTAAGTGCACGATGAAGAACGAAGTGGACGCCCATCTTTAGTTACTGATGAATTGGTTCACGCAATTAAAGAGAAGCTTAAGCAAAACCGCGAGCACGCACACAAGCGGCCGCATTTTCAATTAAGGCTGACATTATAAATAAGCAATACAAAGAACAAGTCGGCAGCAGCGATCTGAAAATGGCGTACATTTCTTCTCCTTGAGTCGGAGTAAGTGCCGCGCATGCTCAGAACTGCGAACGCAGCGCTGCCGCGGATAGAAATAGAAACGGAACTTACTTTGTGGATATACCTCATATATATGTATTAAATATATATATTAATTAAAAATGATATTTAAACATAAGTAATTTCATATTAATTAAGATGAAATTAATTTTTTTTGTTTTCTACCCTTAGTCATTTGGTCCTGAAAAAGTATAGTTTGACTCTTTGAACTAAGTTGTTAACCAGTTGGTAATTAAACATTAACATTTCTTATAATGATAATAAGTGAAGATATTATTTAACATATAATAACACTTAAATGGTAATAAAGGACTAAATCACTCTAAAAAAAATTAAAACTGATTTTGGCCCCCCAAAATGGAAGGTTCTGGTCCTCAATAGGTGGAAGCTCCTACTTAGACCCTATTTTTCCCTGCCATCCCCCTGATTAGGGTCCAAAAGCAGCTTTACCTCTTTCAAACTGCTACCTCTCTCAGCTCTCTAGTACAAGTGTAGAGCTGGCTCTTGGAGAGCTAAGGGCTTTTAGTGGTTAGCTGTCTAAGCAGATTGCTACTGTACTCACTTCAGGTTGTCTAGCTGCCTTAAAAGTGGCATCGATTTCAGCCTGAAAAAACAATGATGAGCCTACCTATAGTATGATCAAGAAAAAAGTTAATCCTCACAGCTCAAGCTGGGCAACCTATGTGCGGAAAGAAATTAAATCACTTTAGTAGTTATCCTGAGGGCCATACTCCTCCACCAGTGAATTTTTATTTGCCTAGTTGGCCAATCTTTTACATGTCAAAATCTCAAGCTCTCATCCACACTCCAGTTTGTCATTCAACTTTCTTCTCATAGAGAAGAAATTGAAGGACTATTTAAAAAATAGGGTAAACGACTAGGATTATGAACAGTTTGTCAATTTTCCCACACTTTCAAAAATTAAATATTTTTATCCTATTATAGCAGATATCCTTCAGGGGTTCAGGAACTCTTTATATGATATAGTCCCACATGATACTAATTTAGATTGTCACTCCCCTATATTTTTTTAGAATATAAATGGATATAATTATTTAGACATTTTTTTTTTAAATAACTAAGACAAAGGGATGTTTAGTCCAATGTACTTTGGGACAAAGGAACATCACACTTCTGTTTTAATAAGGGGAGTGGCAGTCTAAAGAAGAACTTTTCTGTACACCTTCTTTAGAATGTTACTACCTACTTTTTTTTTAAGGGGAGTAACAGTCTAAAGAAGTACCCCATTCCTATAACTCTCCACTTTGATTTTGCTAGTCACACTTACTTGTGTACCTTCCCATTAGATAGTTCTATGATTAACCAGTTCAATTTCTAGTGATGATTACTGTGAACTTAATATCCTGTTCTGAAATTTACCATTAGATTTCTATAAATTTCAATAGACAAGTTGTTCTAAAATTTACTGATTCCTATCTATATGTTTGCTCAGTTTAATATCCTTTTTTATAATCAGTTAATCAAGCCAAGCAATGATTACTGTAAACTTGATATTCGTTCTGAAAATATCCACTAAATATCTCTTAATTAAATTTTATCCATCCTAACATAAGCTCTATCCCCAATATCCTATTTTTAGGGTTTTGTAGATTCTTCTCAAAACCCTTATGCCGAGGGTGATGTGTCCGTCTGTCCGTCGCTCTTTGGTTCATAGGGCCCGAACCGTTTAAGCTAAAGAGCTGAAATTTGAAATACTGATGCAACTTTTTGACCCAACCACAGGAAAAATATACAGAGAAGTTCAAAATTAAATATGCGCATGCGCAATTCGCAAAAATGTTGTAAACTCAAAAATTTATATTTTTTTTAATTTTCGAGTGGGGTATCAAATGAAAGCTGCTGAAGAGTAGGACGCAAATATATATAAGCTTTTGTAAATTTTACATTCCTTATTGGGTAAAAAAATCAAAATATACCCAAAAAAAAAATCCCCCCCCCCCCCAACCACTATACTTCGGCTGGCCCTAAAATTTCGAAATAATTCATGCAAATGCCTTATTGTGGGGCGATGAAAATTCCGGGAGTTCATCCCAAATTTTAAAATATTGCCAATTTTAGGCGCGAAAATTTAAAGTGCGCCAAAAATTTTATTTTTTTAAAATTTTGAGTTGGGTATCAAATGAAAGCTGCTGAAGAGTAGGACGCAAAGATATATATACAATTTTAAATTTTGCATTCCTTATTGGGTAAAAAAATAAAAATATACCCAAAAAAAAATTCCCCCCCCCCCCCCCACCACTATACTTCGGCTGGTCCTAAAATTTCGAAATAATTCATGCTAATGCCTTATTGTGGGGCGATAAAAATTCCGGTAGTTCATCCCAAATTTTAAAAAATTGCCAATTTTAGGCGCGAAAATTTGAAGTGCGCCAAAAATTTTATTTTTTTAAAATTTTGAGTTGGGTATCATATGAAAGCTGGTGAAGAGTAGGATTCAAATATATATTTGCTTTTTTTAATTTTTTATTCTTTATTAATGTTATAAGTCAAAATATACCCCAAAAATTTCCCCCCTCCCCAACCACTATATAACGGGTGGTCCTAAAATTTCGAAATAATTCATGGTTATACCTTATGGCGAAGCAATGGAAATGGTTTGAAAAAATGAATTTTTCTAGTCGTTATTACCGATGAAAAACATTGTGACCACCCGGGGGATCGAACCCGGACCCTTGAGATCGAAGAATAAAATCATAATTACATAACGGGCATGCTTAATCTTCTACAAAACCCTAAAAAGTACTTGGCCGCAAGTACTTCCCTGTGATTTTTTTCTATTGTTATATAATTATTTACTATTATCTATTATCCACTATTTACAGGGTTCACACTGACCTGGAAAGTCAGGGAAAATCAGGGAATGTCAGGGAAATAAATCGAGGTCAGGGAAAGTCAGGGAAACTTTTTGAAATAACCCTAAAATCAGGGAAAATAACCAAACTTTAGGTAACATAAGCTAAAAGTCAGGGAAACAAAATTTGTCAATTAAATAAACTATAAACAAACAAGCCCCTTGTTTATTGTGACATTAAGTTTTTTTTCAGATGAATTTGTTTAACTAATTTTTATTTCGAGTATATGTTTATTTAACTCTGATATAAGAAACAAAATTCTGAAGAAGAAACATAGCATGGTTACACAACTTGCATAATATCTTGGAAATGATATTGGAAATGATATTGGAAATGATATTGTCCTCGGATATTGGCTTAGACAGTTCACCAGGGTGAAACTAACTTTTATTAAAAAAAAAAGAAAATAAATTAACGAAGCCCAGTTTGTTTAATGAGCTCAAATAGAATTAAATTGAATTACATAATTTGATTAATTATCAAATAAAATGTTTTAACAAGTTTATATTATTGATTGATTAATCAAATTTGAGTAAATTTTTATAGTACAAAATCAAAAAGTTGGCAATAAAAATCAGTTATTTTATTTGACTACGTTAGTGGTGGAGATTATTATGACAAGTAAATATACGAGTATATATACTTTTTTTTTTAATCAAAAATATTTTATATTAATGTTGAATGTTAAAAAAATTCTTGGACATATATACATTGTATTTTTAAAGAAAATAATAATTAAAAGTATTTTGAAGATGAGCAATTAAAAACATACCTTTTAAATATATACAGCGAAAAAATAGGCTCATGAAAAAACCAAATTTTTAATTAGAAAAAAAAGTCACCAGAAAAAAAGTTTTTACATCTCTAAGCCCTACTAATCATATTAAGGGGGCCATATTTTGTGATTTTTTAAAAAAAAAAAAAAAAAACAATATTAGGTAAATTAGTTACTTACTGTTAAATTCTACATTTTAGGTATTTATGAGTGCATTTTATTTAAAGGAAAAAAACCATTTTCTTAATATATTTACTTTAATTAACAAGATTAAACTGTTGTGAATTTTTAATGTTTATTAAGGCTTTAGATTACTTTAAGTGTTTAAACAAATGCCGTGAATAAATATTTCCGTTAAATTTACGAGATTGTTATTCTTTTTTTTTTTTTTTTTTTTTTCATTTGTCAGGGAAAAATGATCAACATAGTCAGGGAAAGTCAGGGGATGTCAGGGAAATCAAAATCAAATTTTAAGTGTGAACCCTGATTTATTATCTTTACACATTTGTCGTATCACAAAATATTTAGGTAAGCATACACTTCTTATAAATAAAATAAACAAATAAATAAAATACCAAAAAAAAAAACAAGTACACAAAAGATTTTATAAAATTTTCAATCTGTATTTCTGATTAACTAATTCTCTTAGATGAATAAGTGGCACAATTTTCTTTTTATTTTACAGTATTATTTTATTATTTTTTTTGGTTTTATGTTATTACACGTACCTAACTGTAGGTATATCTATGTTTGACTGTGTTTTATTTGATGTGTCGTATTTTGTCTTTGTCTAACTATTTTTTTTTTTTATTTGTTTGTTTGTTTTTTGTGAATTGTTTGTGTATTTATTTTGTTGTTTATGTTTAAATGATAGGACTGGAAGTACATTGATTTAGAATTTGATTTTTTTTTTTTTTTTTTTTCCTAAGAACACTTGTTTTTGTCTCTAGATTTTTTTTTTTTTAAATGTCTCCCTGTTTTAAATTTAATTTATTTTATTTATTTTACCTATTTCTTATTAACTATTAATTGATTATCTATTTTTATATTTTGTATAATATGTTTTAAGTTTTGTTTATTCATTTATTGTCTTAAAATACGTTAGAACCTGTCAATGGAAACTACTTATCGTAAATCTTACCACTGATTTAGAGCTTTTATTCTCATTCCAATTTAAGAGTTTATTTAAATTTGGATAATAGTGACAATAAAACTCAGTGTTTTTAATTTTGTACGTTTCGGCCATTTTAAAATGATAAAACACTACACTTCATTTATATATTTGGTGATGTTCATTCCTGAAGAGGTAAGAAATGTTACACAGATGACCACATCAAATAAATCTATAAAGTGGCCATTCCCACAAGATGAGTCAGATTCATTAGAAATAAGGCATGTTATCATGTACCACCATTTTTCTTACTATTTTATAACTTTTTTTGCATACAATTTTTTAAATCTTTATCGATAAATCTGTCTTATACATCTTACGAACAATTATAAAGGATATTTATGTAAGTCTAATTTTAATTAAAAATCTTTTAATTTATGTAAATATAAATTTACATTCTTGACTTGTCTGAAACTTGCCTCTTTCTTTCTATTTTTTTCATTTTATTAGCATGTAAATTATATGAATAAAAACTGCCATAATGGTAGAACTAATTGTAATTTATGAATATTATAATGTTCTCTCACAGTTGGACTTAGTAAAAATGTAAATAATTCAAAAATAAAATGGTACGAAATCCATATTGATATGTGTTTACATTTTTTACAGCTTAATGATATTATTAATTACTAGTAATTACCTCAGAATTATGAGGCATATACTCTATAGACATATTATAAAGATAACATAATTAATCATGACATATCTGGCTCAACACCCATGAGGTGAGTCAAACAAATAATATAGAATAGTACAATACATTTTTTCAATAGCTATTCACCTATTTATGGAGCAATATATTAGAATATACCTCTTATGAATAAGATTATTATTGATATTGTTTACAAAAAATTAAAAACTAAGAAAAGCCCTTAATTATGTTCTAGGATAATAACTGTTTATTTTTTTACTGACAGAGTAAATGGGATAAAAAAAAAAATATAAACGGAGAATCACAGTTAAAAAAAAAAAACAGGAAAAATAATTTTAATTTGAACAGTTCCTGAATGACTCTGATTATTAACAGATTACTACTATTAGTCTAGAAAATATAGTGATATAGATATGCAGACTTAAATCCCTAAACAATAAAAAAAAACATATTTTGATCTTTTTACACAATCTAGGGTACTTGTTTAGGAACCCTCCCTAAAAGTTAGAGATCACCCCTAACTTTTAGGGAGGGCTCCAAATTAACAAATACACAATCTAGTTATAACAATCTATTAAAACTAAATCACTCTTGAAAACAACTCTGACCAAATTTCTCTTATAGGTACTTTTTTTCGATCGTTCCAATAGGCAGTTTAAATTTGTCAAGTGCTCCATCTGTAATCAGTTTTTCTTGATTGAATTTGTGTTTAATCCTGACTATTAGGCCGGGCACTCATTGAGCACAGGCCACACAGAGGTGGGCAGACCAGTTTTTTTGAACCGCTGAAATATACGAGACCACATGAATTGAAGCACTCAATCCTCAAGTGATGGGCAGTCCAATTTGGCACTGTACTGCAATGCCCTGCTTTGTGTCTCAGTGTGCTCCCAGATTAAGAATAGCATTTTCTTTATACCTATTTGCCAATCTTATTGCTGCGTACATTTTTCATTACTATGGATGATTTAACTTGTTGGTGATGTGCCATGGAGGTTATAAATAAGACATTTTTGTTCATCTAGTTAGTGTAAGGAAGGCTTTGATTATCTATACTCATCAGCTTGCCTGTGTTTGAATTATTGTGATGATTTCAATGCCTGATAGATTAAAAAACAAATAAAAGGAAACTGAAGCCTTGAGCATGCAGAGTTTGTCTCCTTATGAAAACCATACCAATATAACAAGAAATTCTTCAAAAAAAATAACTATAAACCTTATTCATTTTGAAATAAACAATATAAATTAAACATGATTTTATTGTCGAAGTAAACATAATATACTTGAGAACTTAGGTGTTTTTAATAAGTTGTGTTCCTTCCAAGAGTAATACTCCTTAGTACTTTAATAAAACACTAATTCTTGAATCAACTTGGACATTGACAGGTTTTACTGTATTTTATATTACCATTTCTCATTACTATTATTTTCTATTTCTAGAAATCATAATTTAGATCAATGAAGAACTTATCAAAGTAGTTGGGCAATGAAATAAAATAAAAAATTGCTAAATATTAGCTCTCAGCAAAACTAGGAAACCACAGCTCACAAATTCCTTAATCCTTTTTTCCTATTTTTCAACATTCCTTCTACAACCTTCCCAACCCTTTAACTCTTCCTATCTCGGTAAAAATAATAATAATTGAACCTGGGAAGTAATTTACATTTTTTTTTTCTTTTTTATCTGTTTTTAATTTTTTTTCTTTTCAGGATTTTTTTTTTTTTTTTTTTTCATATTTTATAGTAAACTTTCATATATTTTTTAAAAAAATTAAATTATTTAAACCTTAATAGTATTTCATAATATAAATATTTTATTATAAATTAAAATAATTTTTGATTAAACAGTTGAACTAACTCAATGTAATGAGTAAAGTTCAATGTTCTGTCTCTTAAATCAGATAATTTGGCTTTTACATGTTAAGTTAATGCACTGACCCAGAGCCCTCCATCATACTAGTTGGAAAGAGCAATATAGTAGGCTCTGGCCTCTTGTGGGCTAGTTTATTAAAGATGATTAAAGATCATAGTATCATCGAGTAATGGCAACGACTCACCTCAAAATATTTGTTTATTGCTAAGCTAAGGCAACCACATTTATCCTGATACAAATAAATCTTTGTTTTGATTTTTTGGTCTTCAAATAGTTTACTTATCTAAATGAATATCTAGATTAATTTTACTTTTTTTTCTAAATTTAAAATTGCCAAATATAAAGTTGCCACAGGCTTAACAGCTCGTTTGTTATAATACAGTTCCATATTATAAAGATGTCTTGACAATGGCTAGTTATGTTTTATTTCACAAGGATTATTAAGGTTTTATGTCACAAACAAGGATGTCTGTCAATACAATAAATGTAAAAACTCAAAATATGAATATGAAAGAATTAAACTAAGAAAAGTCGGAAGGTCAAACAGAAGAATCAAATACTTTGTACATATTTCAAAAACCAGGACTACTTTTAACACAATTTTAGAACATGGCCTCTTACAATTTACCTTGTGATTAATTATTATTAGAACTTAGCTCTAACCGATTTACATTTATATTAGTTTCATTGTGTTATTCTTCCGAGCATCGGTGGAATAAAACATTGAACCACACTCTTGAGTTACAACATTAGAAATCTATTGAATTTTATCATAAAAAACAAAAAAAAATCTGTTTTATAAAACCAATAAAAACAAGTCAAAATGGAGATACATTTTATGTGATATACATTTTTTATTGCAAAGCAATAAAATGATATTTTGCTCTTTGGTTATGACATAAAACATAACGAGCTTTTTAAAAAACAAATGCTTTATTAAAAAAAATATATATACATGATGTTAAAAATACTATTAAAGAGTTAAATAATTTGTTCACTTATGTTATTATTTTAATTAATATAATAAAGTTTTTTTTTAATAATTAACATTTCCCCAATCTATTATCTTGTTTTATTTTATTTATATTATTCTTATGTTTGAGACATAATTTTTATTAACTTTATCTCACACACTATTCTTTTATGGTTTCATTTTTCTTTGACACATTTTTTTCTTTCTTTTCTTACATTGAAGTAAAAAAAAAAAAATGAATCAACAGCAATAAAAATAAAAAACGCATAATTTTTTATGCATGGCTGACTGAAGTTTAAAAAACTATAATTTATGTTTCTTTTTTATTATATAATATAATATGTTGTGTATTATTTTAATATTTTTAATTGATGTTTCTTTAAGAAATTAAATGTTGAAAATGCGACAAAAATAATTTTATTTTTTGACACAAGGATAAATCCTTATTTTATTTTTCTTTAATGCATTGAATGATATTTGTGCTGGTTTTTATTTATTTTTTTTAATTTTGTTATGATGGTTTTATTTTTTAATTTTATTTTTGTTGTTAATCACAATAATTAATTATGTTTTGGTCAGTACCTAATCAGATTTAAAGCATAAATATTGCTTTAAGCGAGGAATGTTTTTATCTTTTGAATTATTTCATTAATTTGTTTTACATGTATTTATTGTTGGAGCCACAGATTTTTAAGTAAGTTGTTAATTGTGTTTGTCAACAAAAAGATGATGCCTTTAGGGGTTTAGGAAACTACGGCCTCGAAAGCAAAAACTTGGTAAATCTTTTGGTTTATTTTCAACTATTCTAGAGTTATGTGCTAAAATTAATTTTTTTAAGATTGTTCAATTCTAACTTAATAAAGTTCTGTTAAGAGAGCACTGAGATGGTCATAATATTGTGAAGAGTAGACGTTATGCTCTTAAAAAAATAGAGTGGATATGCTAGATCAGCGTTTCCCAGCCTTTTTGATGCCACGACCCTATAAATGTCTCCTTAACATTTTCGCGACCCTCCTTAAATATAGTTTATTGCATATTGCATACCCTGCAAGGATTGCAGGGAGATGCATGGCTCCAAGAGCCTGAATTCTACTAAAATCATTACTGGATAAGAGAGGAGGGACTGTAGCCTGATGTAGTCTTTTAAAAAACTGAGTACGCAGATCATCTTAATACGGTTAAGGGCATTGATCGATATGTTTATTATTTTATCTTGTCTGTTCTGAATTATATCAGTTTTGTATTACATAGAGCGGTTAATTCCTCGACTTTCGTTGGCGGGCCCGCACAAACACCATTTGTCCGAATTTTATAGAAACGAGTTTAAAACTTCTAGGAAGTTGTATTACTTCTTGTTGCAATACCCTTTATTTTTGTCAACCTTTCAAGTGTTAGTTTTTATCTTTTCTAATGAATTTATCGATATAATTTTATTATTTTTACTTAAATAAATTAAATGTATTTACCTATTTTAATTCTATTGAACTTATTTATGTATAGTTTTTGAAATTATTTTGTCTGTATAGTTTTAAAGATTTTTCGCGGCCCTAAAATATTTTGTCGCGACCCTGTTTTGGGTCGCGGCCCATAGGGTTGGGAAATGCTGTGCTAGATCACCACACAAATATTACCTCAGGTAAGATCTATGAATAAATGTGATATAAGAAATCTTGAGATGATCATAAGAGCTCTATCTCATGTGATTTTGACGTGTTTTTTTTTTACTTTCTCATATAAAGAGAGTATTGTCAGGGCGTGAAAACTCGATTTTGTGATTTTGATGGATTTACACATTTTGAGGTCCAAAAAAGTTGTTTTTTTAAAAAATATCTGTCTGTGCAGACACCTGGAGCACTACACTACTGGGCCGATTTTGAAGAAATTTGGCATACATGTTCAGAAAAATCACTCCCCGAGGCGAAATCGAGAAATTAATTTAGCTCCAAATTTGGGGGTACTACCCCCCCTAAAAACTCTGAATTAAAAAATTCTAATATGTTGTCCATTTATATACAAATCGATATGAGCTGTTTTCTTGTGAAAAATCTAGTTTTTCCAGTCTTAAAAGTCTGCTCTTTATAATCATTCATATTTAAGTTCTCAAGCTTTAATAGGTATTTTATAGGATATGTTGGGATCGACACCTTTTTTATTAATATTTGTAGGGAAGTGTGATGGACCACTTTAAGTGTGAAAAAATTATATACAATTACATCGTTTTCAAGACGTTTCAACCCTTCAATTTAAGGTCATAGTTTATTTCTGAAATAATCACAATTGACAATTAATATACAATAACGACTTAATTAAATGTATCCTAAAACATGGAATTATATTGAGTAAAAAACGAAACTCATAACAATACAAAATTAATTACACTGTTTTGTACTGTTATTCTATAATAATACTTCTTCTCAGTAAGAGAAATTCATAATTCAAGTTATAAAACCATAATATAAAAGAGTTAAATTTAAAAAACTAAAAATTTTAGCTCATAAACACATAACATTACAGACATAACTAAAATAATTTAAAATTTAAACAATCACATTCAATAGATAGCAATTAAATATTAACATTAATTGAGGATGACCTTAAATTGAAGGGTCAAAACGTCTTGAAAACGATGTAATTGTATATAATTTTTTCAACCTAAAGTGGTCCATTACACATCCCTACTAATAGGTATTTTAGTAATACAGTTAGAAGCCTCTTAACTAGCCTCCCCCAAGACCAAATAACAAAATGGCCAGTTAAATCAATTTTTTCTTGTAACAAGCAAATAAAAACAGAGAAATATTTTTTAAGCATATTATATTTAAGAAAATATACAGAAGAATTAAAATGCAGTCATGTGTATGTACTACAGCAGACAGTTATTATTGACATATATGTTCACAAAACAGTGGTAAAAAGACCTTTTATCTGTTATATAGCAGGTGAGGCAGGTCGGTGACACAGGTATCATATTATGAGGATTTACCCCCAGCGTGGTCGGTTAAACCAAGACCAGATATGAGGGGTTTTTTCTTAAGTAATTATAGACCAATTTTAAAAGAAAACCTATTTATGTATGTAATTCTAGAATTGTTAAGCCGAAGCCTCTACCAGTTTTTTGGTTTGTTTTAAGTTGTAGAATCACCTCTAAAGGCCCCCGCAGACTGGCAATTTTTTCCAAGCAACTTTTAATCACCGAATGTAGAGCACGTAAAATCTTATGATGGTTCGCACACAAGCGATTAAATAGTTGCGGCGATTTAAAAATTCCAACTTGTCCAATTCTTTGGGTGATCAACTGTTGCCGGAGGAATAAAACATACAGGTTTAGACGTGGGCGATTAAAAGTTGGTCTCTCAAAGCTCAGTTGACGTTTTGTTCGCGTAGATACTGCTAATCTTTCTCCTGGTTGTACTGCCACTCGTAAATTGGTATCCTGATATGAAATACGAGGTCCTACCAGCATCAAAAGATTCTCAAAACATTCCTCACTCATGCGAAAATGATTATTCATTTTTTTAAACTGTCAAACAATTTATGAAATTGTCCTTCTATCAGTCTTCTGCTAGTTAGTGGATGGATCAAAATTTTCTTCCTTCCTAAGAGAACCAGGGAACAAACACAAGCAGTTTTGATAAAATCCATTTTGAAACTAATAAACTATTTAGTTGCATGTGTGCGCTTGGTGGAGTAGCGGTCAATTGCTAGGTGACTAAATTATTTAGTCACCAAGATTAAAAAGTTGCCCAGTGTGCAGTCACCCTAAAAGAATTCAAACATCATGATGCAAAATACACCGATTGATGTGTCAATGGTAGAAATTGTTTCATGTTTGATCTGTCTCAATAATTAAATATAAGAATTTATTAACTGTTGGGTTTTTCTGCATGGGTCCATCTATGTGATTTTTGACTGGAATACATAGAGCTACTAATCTAACCTTGGGCTTTAACCTCAACAATACATTTTTAGTTAATAACAGTCAAAAGATAAAAGTGATCCGTATAACATGGAGAACATTTAATTTTAAATGTGGTGTGGCCTTAAGAAATTATTCTTTCCAGATCCACCTACTTTATGTTCTTTCAACCAAATTATTGACATAAATGAAACATCATTCTTCAGTGGAGTTATATACTACCTTCATTACTGCTGGAAATTACATGGTTGAGATCAGTGTGTCTAAAAAGATTAGGGAACTTTCAAACATATTATATAACAAGGCCTGTCAAATTTCAATTCACAAATATGCAAGACAGGTTTTTAAAAAAAATAAAATATATAAATTTAAGGGAGATTCATGATAAACTTGGTTGAACAAAGTTCAATTTAGAAACTTTAAAGTTTAGTTAGTTGGTATTTCCAGATTTGTTACTGACAAGTAAATTCTTGACTTTTCAGCTTCAATTATTCTCTTTGTAAAATAATTTCAAAATGAGTTAATATCTCAACATTTAACAAATTTATATCATCAAACATTTTTAATTTAATTTAATTTGAATTTTTTAATTAAAAAGAAAAAAAATTCAACCAGAATAATTCTAAACCATTTATATATTGCCCATTTAATATATTAAAAAAATTAACTATATTTATTAAATCTGCTTTTATATCCGTAATGCAATAAGAGATTTTGAAATAATGCTTTAAATTAAAAAATACCGGACTTTATTTCTTTTGAAGTGTAGATATTTAATAATATGTACATTTAGTGTTGGATCTCTTTGCTTTTATATCTGAACCCAAAATATTTATGAGATTCAAGGGAAAAAAATCATTATTTTATGTTTTCAAAACAAATATTTTGTTCATTCAGCTCTATATATCAAACATGTGACTTCTTGTGTTCTATATTATAGAGGGTGTTTATAAAAGAACAACACAAAGTTAATAAAAGAAGAAACAGGAATACATTCAAAAGAATGTATTCAAAGAATTACTTAACATAAGTTATATATTCTGAAAAAGTAACTTGTGAAGTTTTTTGGTGTGTTTAATAATCTTCAATATGTGCACCATTTGTCTTCGTACAAACATCAAAACGGTAAGCCAGCTCTTACTAGTATATGGGGTGTAATGGATGCTACTGATGTCATGGATTTTCTCCGAATAAACAATGTTTTTAATATGCCCCTACAAAAATTAATATTGGGGATCATGTCTGGGCTCATTAGAGGCCATGCATTGGGTCTGTTCGTCCAATCCATGTTTGGAAAACGGCTGGATAAGTCCCACCTGCATGCAGCAAGGTCAAGCAGGGTGCCAATCTCGATAAATATTACTAAATGAAATCTTCATGCTTTTAACTGACTTTTTGAAGCCATTATGAGGTCTTATAAACATCCTGAATTACAAGTTGTTATCCCAATTAAAGTAATTATTAACTTTAATTACAATGATGAAACAAGAACAAAAATTGTGAAAATGCTAAAATCTTCTTCTTACTGCATATAAAGATTTCTCATTATAAATGTTCCTTTGACATAAGAGAACCTCTTTGGCTCCTAAAAAGGTTCTCCCTCTAAAGGTTTTAGAACTTTTCAGAAGATGCAAAAAACTTGTTTTTTCAAAAGACCTGTTTCTAAAATGTTGCACGGTTTTTTGACTCCTATGAAAAGTTCTAAAACACCAATTGACAATAACAACACTGTGGGTTCAATAAGTTTCAAGATTAAATTTTTATGCATGAAAAAAGTGACACTCTCTCTCAGACAACTATAGATCTATGTAGAATGAACCTCTCTCTACGCCCATAATTGTTTTGTAGTATTTTTTTTTATTTTGTATAACTAAATATAAACGGTAAACTGGAATGATGTTCAAAGCCTGTGTCACATTGGCTGGAATCAATGCAACATCCTCTAAATGCTTCCCCTTGAGGGCACAGTAAGTTTAGGGAAGACCATATAGTCTGCTGGGGAAAAATCAAGAAAACAGGGGGTGAAAATAATTATAATAACAGCGTCTAAATCGGCCACCTCAAAAATGAGGAAAACACTTCACACACATTCTAAAGATAAATCCTCATGAATGATACTATGTGATTGAGTGAGTTCACCTGTGATGATTTTTATCCTTGTCTGTTGGTTTATGCTAAGCAGTGAGGTGGACACACTGTCCATATTTCCATCACAAATTTTATTCACAGGTGGAACATCTTCGTGTTCCACATCTGTGGTGTGGAACACGAAGATCGTGTTCTAGGGACTCATTCAATTCTTGAAGTGCCAAAATCATTAAAAACACTTTGCTTCAACTAAGACAATCCCATCTATACACTTTTCTGCATCAGTTACTATATTTCGGTCTCGGTTTTTACTGTATTTAAAACAAACTGGGTTGCATCCATGAGCATTAGGGATGGGCGGAACGGAACGTAACTATAAAAATAACTAGTTCCAGTGTTTTCATGGAACTACGTTATTTTTGGAACGACTTTGAAGTTTTTATTTTACTGTCGAGTTTTATTTAGTTAATAAATTATTATTGTTTGAAATTTGTTACCACCATTTTACAAAAAAATAATATCTTTTAAGAATTATCGAGCAAAATAATACGAAACGTAACTGATTAAAGGGGAAACGGAAACGAGAAAACAGTAACTAAACTAAACAACTAACTTAAAGGGAACGTTAAAAACTCTTTTCTCTTGGAACGGAACTAATGATCTTCGTTCCAAGCGCCAATACGTAACGTGTAACGTAACTGAAAAGAGGAAACGGGAACGAGATAACGTAACGAAACTGTAACTCGGAGGGAACGTAAAAGATTCGTTTCGCGAGGAACGAAAACTATAGTTTCGTTCAAGTTCCAGTTCCAGCCAAGCTGGAACGTAACGTGTGTGTCTTATGTCTTGTATAGTAGAGTAAAGTAATGGAGTGGGGATGAGAGCTCGAGTCTCGGAATCACTCCAGTTATAGTGAAGCTTCATCTTTTTCTCTTTCAGAGACATTGATCTCATCTTTGCCGCTTTTTTTCTTTTAGGTTCATAGTCAACTTCCTCTTGTCGCTTTCGCCCGTCGCCACTCGTTTCGTTTTTTTAGTTTTGTTTTCCGCTTTAGTAAATAGTTAGTAAAAATACGAAATAAACAGATGAAATTTAATTTGTTTTTTGTTTAGTTTTAGGATCTCGTTATGGAAAGAACATTTTCTAGTGTTTAAAAATATTATTTATACTGATATAAAATAAACTTTTAAGTAGTTACCATAATGTTGTATCATAAACATTTTTATTATACTGTTTACTTGGTTGCAATTAAAATATAAATATAAAAAAATATAAGATAAAAAGATAAATAAAGAGATCTTAATATTTATAAAGTTTGTATTTAATTTCAACTTTTCATCGTCAGCATCAGTGAAGAGTGGAACTATTTAATAAAGAAACGGAACTTATTGTAGAACGAACCTGGACTAGACTCAGGAACACGTGAAGTATAAGAGAAACTGATTCTTTGGAACATAAACTGATACGATCCAAAAATAACTAGTTCCTGGAACTAGTTATTGGTTTGGAACGAAACGTTGTAACTCGTTCCACTCATGGAACCGTTCCTCACATCCCTAATGAGCATGTTAGAGCAATATTATGTCCTCATGTTGTAAACAATTTCAACTCATAAAAACACACTAACAACACCTAAACACGCACTAGTACATGAGGCAAGGCTGTCATCTAGCACTATATATAATCATGGGGAGTAGAGGAAGCTTCATTCTACATAGCTCTATATTTGTCTGAGAGAAAGTGTCACTTATTTGATATACAATAAATCAGTCCCGGGACTAATTGAACCCATTCCTTATTGAAGGTATTTCAGGTATTCCTTTCCAAAGTTTGTAATTATTAATACTAAGCTCCCCTTTAATGGTGTTGGCTTCCCTAGTCAGAGTCTTAAAATTATGTCTAAATTTTCTAGAGGACCATAACCAACTCCCTTGAGAATGGTCCCTGCTATGGGTTTGCGATTGGGATTCATAAAATCACTGGTTCAGTATCCTCTTGAAAATTTTAATTAATTCATAGCTGTTATTTGTTTTTCAAATAAGTAACTGTAATTTTTCAATTTATATTTATATATTTTGTTACCTCAGAGGCTACTTATACAGGAGACCCGTGGTTCAAATCCCGGTGCTGGAGTGTATTTTTCACTGTCTGCTTCCTGTAGTTAATAATAATTATAATTTGATTTAAATTAAAATTTAAACTTTCCGTAGTATGAAAACTACCAAAAACTAAAAATTGAATTTAGGCTACTTATATTTAAAACACCCATTACCTGTAATGGGTTTAGTTGTCTACACGAAGGCTATAGAAACATTATGTTTTTCCTTTATGTTGTTGAAGGCTTTTGTTTTTGAAATCTGTGGCTCTTACAAGTGTAAAACTTTTAGATATTCATATTTTGCATTAAGAAAATATACTTACTATCTCAAAGGAAGAGGAATAATTGATTTTCTAGTTGGCACTATTGATAGAGGTGTTTGAGACGTAAGCTATATTAGTAAGGTAAGTTCAATATTTGTGAGGCGGTTGGTTTGTATGGTGGTTTAACAGAATTGCGGGTGTGGAGGGTGGTGCTGCCTGCTTTTGGAGCGGTGTTTCAGTCTGTTAACACCATCTACTTCATCGCAGGGCCACGATCATCACAGAGACTGCAACTGTAGATTCGCACTCCTTCACAGGGTCGACCCTGCATAACCCTTCGTTATCTCTCCCTCCGTTTCAAAGCTCCGTAAAACTGCTAGATACTCGACTCCACGTAGGAACCTCTATTAACCCGATCAATACTTAAGACGTAAGCTAATAATAAAAAAAAAAAAAAAACAGAAATAAGTTAAAAAGAGAACAAAAAAAATAATTAAGTTTAAATATTTGTTGAAATAATTTTTTTTCCTTTTTCTTTTCTTATTTATTTATTATTATTTTTTTACTTTTTAGAACTGTCATTCTTCTTTTATTGGCAAGAATAATTATAACCAATTTTGCTTTATGTAATCTATTCCTTCCTTTACTCTTGTAGTTGTATAAGGGCATATCCGCATCAAATAAATTTATGTACAACCCCAATCTGCAGTAATTATGTCTTACCAAATTGACAAGGCAATGACCACTTGTTTCATTACCCCCTTAGTTAGAATTAAAAAAAAAACGACTTGAATGGTAGTGTCCCTGGTTTTATAAACTTCCATGAGACCTAAGCCCTTATTACCTCTGCTTTGTGGCCAATGTATGTTAACCAGTGGCGCACCCAGGGGGGGGCACGGGGGGCACGTGCCCCCCCCAAAGCCAGACCTAAAATTTAAGTATGCAATTTCGCAGCACATGTTAAAGTAATAGTGAAAAAAATAAATAAATAAGTAATAATTATATACCTAGTTTAGCCTGACATATTTTTTTGGCGTTTAAAAAGACGTGCCCCCCCCCCCCTCCTCGAAAGCCATAGACTTAAAATTTAAGTATGAAAATAAGTAAGTATTTTAAATGTCAGTATCACTTAATAAATAAGTAATAATCTACCTAGTTTTGCCCGACATATTTTTGTTTTGGTGTTTAAAAAGAAGATGAAGAAAAAGAATAGAAGTAAGTTATCAACCTGTTTAGGTCAAGGTTCTATAAAATAGGGATGGAGCTCGTGGGTAAAAAAGTGTCGTATATTGAACTTGGAAAAATCTGCATAAAATTACGACTGCGCATGGTCAGAACTTTTTAGTGGGACGAATTTCTTTCCGACTATTATCCATTGTTTATTTTGAATGAAAGGTTACAATATAACATTTTTAAATCAAGTTTTTAATTAATTTTTTCTTGTTTTAAGGGTTTTTATTTTAATCTAAAGTTTTACTTTAATATATTAATTAAATTTAATTAAAGAGAGCAGAATTTGGCTAGAGCAGTCATTAGAATAGTTTTTAATTATCGAATAATTAATATTAATGAATTTAGAAACGGGTTCAATTGTAGAATAAGATTTTAAAAATTGCAGATACCCGACCTTTCGCAAAGAAGACTATTTTTTAACATTAATCTATTATATAATGTACAACTTATAATAATAAAATATTATTAGTATGTATATAATTTTGTTTAAATAAAATACCCCAGTCTTCATGTCCCGTTCATAAAAAAATTAAATTTATTTGTAAATAATAACATTTTAGATGCTCTTAGAATAGGCTAAAAAGACGTTTTCAAGTAACGTTAACTTTAAAAATTTTCCCGGGGGAGGACCCCCGGACCCCCCTAAAAGAGAGCCCAGCCCCCTTCAAAATTGGCTGGATCTGCCCTTGATATGAAGTAATTTAAGAACAAAGAAACCAGATTGGTTAATTGTCTGTGATTATGCTAAGCCCGCATTCCCCCCCCCCTTATTTTTTTTAATCTGTGCCCCTCCCAAAAATAAATTCTGGGTGCGCCACTGATGTTAACAATAAAGAAACCTTCAGCTTACTGCTTCCCTGACTAATTTATGATTGCGCTGTCTCCAATCTCCTTTAGAATAAAGAGTGAACTTGGTAGTCCCTACTTTATAACCTCTGAATTATCAATCCAACTATAATTTCCACACCCTCTTGACTATTTACATTGCCTGCCTTTATTGAAGTCCGCAAATGGAAAATATCGTTAGAGGCTTGTTACCTTATTTATAATATTATTTCTGCTCTCAATATTTCACTGGTGAAATTATTAGTCACTGGATATCTGTAATGCTTAAACTTTGCTGCTGTGTCCCACTTTCCCATGTAATTAAAATAGATGGAATAATTTTGCTGCTAGTTTTTTTTTTTTTTTTTGTTTCATATATTTTGACTTCCAGAAACAAACTACATATATTCTATCTCTTTTATAAACTAGTTTAACGTTATGAAAATAATATCAATATTAGTATGAGGATTGTCCAAACAGAAAATGTATTTCTTCCATAACAAAATAACTAAGTTCAAATCTGTTCCAGAGGATTTTCTTTGTCATAATTAATGAAAGTACCCAACACAAAAATGTAAAACGTTTAAAGTTATGTTATGTGTAATCACTCAAACTGTTAATTTTTAAATTGCAAATAATGTCTAGAACTGGATATGGGATGTTTTGCTTTTCAAACATACTAAATTCAAGAGTTGGTTGTTGCAATCAATTCTGAATATTTATCTTTTATCGAAAGCTCTGTTACAATAAATGTTCACTCTTAAGACCAAGCACACATTACAACGCAGCTGACTTGGCACAGGGAGGGGCAGTTTTTGTGTACCAGGGAAATATTCGAGCAGGTCAGGGCAGTACTGTGCCTCAAGAGGCCTGCAAGAAAATTGTGGATCTGAAACAGAAAGTGCAGTTTGCCGTTGGGGGGGAGGGGGGCAGTTTTTTTTTAGCATCGTTCATTTTTTAAACATTTAATGTGCTTTGGTAGGGGTAGTTTAACATAACATGGCCACTGCCAAAGTGCCCCACTAAATTGCTATGTTATAATTGGAAAAGCATTATTTTTTTCATGCTGCCTTGCATATAGTGCATCACGCAGCTTAGTGACCCGGCTGACCACTGGGCCCTGACCACCCTGAAAGCTCAGGGTGCTTTTGAAATGAAGGACTTGATGCCATTCTTGACTTTCATAAAAGCCTACATGAGCGCCATTCCTGAGGTCATCCTAAAGTTAGAATCGCGAGGGATGGAGTTGGTTAGAGTGGTCTCTACATTAAACAGAGACATCGAAAAAGCCAACTTGTGGAGAGACTGGAAAAACCGTGAAAAAAAAAAGTTGGTGTTCAATCTGGCTAAAACATCCCAGTTGGATGCTGCATGGCGAGTCTGCAACGTCAGACGATTTTCCAAACTACTCTGCACAAGATGCAGCACCAGTTAAGTATTGACCTCTCGTGTCAATTATCATCGAAAGATTTTGTTGGCCGATTTAAGAAAATCACTTAAAAGTGAAAATGTAGAAAAAATCTTGATGTACAGACCAATACCAATCTACTTCATTGACTCGCCTAATACTGAACATTTTTTAAATAAACTTTTAAAAAGTAACTTGTACATAAAACTTCTCATACATATACTTGAAACTTGTGACTATAGCAGTGCATCATACATACAATTTGAAAATAATGCTTATTTATAAGTTATAGATTTTTTAATTTCACTGTCCTCTCTTTAGTTTTAAACGGTGTTTTTCGAACATATTCTGCATATTTAACAGCATATAATGAGGTTTTTCAAGCATATCTATCGAGCATAAAACATTTGGTTTTCGAGCATATCTGGAGATTTTATCGAGCATATCGATCCGAGTCCTAATTATAAATATATAATTTACAATAGAAGTATAGGATAAATATTGCAATATATGTCAAGGAACATGTTCTTCCTTATATATAATTTTAAATCATCGTTCTTGTCAAATTTAAACTGTGTACATTTATTGTTGTCATTATTGATATTGATTGGCACAGCAAAAAGTAGTTCTCTAGTACTTCCTACAAGACGGGTAGGACGAACTACATGTTTAAACAGGAATTTAGGCCCATTTTCTATCCCCTTGGTGGAAATTTCCAGCCACTTCACACTGTACATTGAATTGCCGAAGCGAGTATGGTGTGGTCATTAGTGAGCTATAAAAATTAGAGCCTCAAAGTGTGGGAGGGGGTGCCATCGCCCTGTTCCATCCTTGATTCATAGATGCAAATCAGATTATCTTGGCATGACTTATCTTGAGTTGTGATAGCTGGATAGGTGCCTAGACCCTCTCGACCACTCTGGATCCCATGGGACAGCTAAGTGGTTTGCAAACTTGCAATCACCTGAAACTAAAGTTACATACTGACATAAACGTGATCTGATGATGGTGATCTGGTGATGGTTTGAAGGTTCTGGTTTTGCCAGAGATTTGGGATCATGTTTCACACTAATGATCTCAATTAAACAAACTAAAATTAAGTTTTTGTTTTTTCAACTCTTATAGTGTTCTCAGCCTGGTCAGAATCAAATTAAATAAATAAACGATAAAACATCCCACCTTCACAAAGAAGAATGACAGTTTCAAATTTATTTTCTTTTCTTTTTGGTATTTCACTTGATTAATTAGTCAGTTATCTGTTTTATATTTATATTACTAATAAAAAGAGATCCTCTATTATTAGTTTAGTATTTTTATCACTAAAGTAGTTTTGCTTCACAAACCAAGAAATGTACATCTGTACTACTCAGAGCACGATTTCTTATTAATATTTTTTACATTTTATGAAGAAACAATAAGATTTTGACAAAAAAAAAAAAAAATTAGTTATAGGTAAAATAATTATAGCAATTTTTTAGGCAAATTCCTAGAATAAAACAGGCTCGTTAGACTGAAGGATTTTTAGTAAATTGGAGTGGTTTATTATTAACAACTTAGTGGTAAGAATAATATTTAAGGATTGCGAGGATCTGTCAAAATTAAGAAAAAAAAGAGATTTTTTACCAATGGTTCAGAAATTATAATTCCTTCTTCAATGTATAAAACAAGAATGATGATTATTTTCTTAAACCTCGGTAAATCTAAAACTTTTTGTTTTATAATGATTTAAGGTCTTGTAATTTCTTAATTTTAAAATTGACTAATATACAAATATGTAGTATATTATTTCATTTTAATTTTAGATATTGACTTATTGTTATATATTTGTTATGTTTTTTGTTTTATTTTAATTTAATTGAAGCGTTAATCTGAGTATATCTGTATTATATACGTATAATATATACTATCACCAAGTTTATGACCTTATTAAGATGAGAATAATTCAGTTTTTACTGAGAAACTTGATGTTTCGAGAACTTTATGACCTTATGTAGAAGAGGAATCACTTTGATTTACTAGGAAACAGGGTATTCAATAATAAAGTTTATGATCATTTCATGATGAGAATGACAGTCTTTATTAGTAAGCAGTAGTTCATCAACACCATTTGTGACCACAACAAGATAAGAATTGCTCAATTTTTACTAGGTAGCAGTTGTAAAACAGCAAAGTTTGCGATCATATAAGCTTGAGCATTACTCCGTTTTTTTCTAGGAAAGAGTAGTTCAGCAACAAAGTTTGTTACCATATCAAGATGAGAATTGCTCAGTTTTTATTAGGAAACTGTACTTCTACAACAAATTTTGTGACTATATAAAAATGTGAGTTACTTCGTTTTTTTTACTAGTAAACCAGAGTTCAACAAAGTTTGTGACTATAGCAAGATAAGAATCACAACTTTATTAAGCTGAATATTATATTTTCCAAGTGCCTAATTACTATACTTTACTAATTACTATTACTGAATGTAAGAAGGCCTAAAAAATATTCTCTATTTTATTTTTGTACAATTTTTTTAATTTTTATCTAATTTAAAATGAAACTCTGTACTTTTCAGTTGACATTATATTGAAAAATTTCCACCAATGGGTGATATTTATTCTAAAATATAACAAAACTTTCATTTGTTTTTCTTTCAATATGATATTATTTTTCAAGTAAGCCCTTTCATTTGACATAAATTATTATTATTCTTTAAAAAATTATTATTTTTTATTAAAAATTCCAACTGTGGTTAACATTGTTGCATGAATGTAATTACTTAAAATTATATTAACTGTTCTGCAAAAGTTTACATTTAACTGAATAACAGTGCGATGCTCAGTAGTATCCTTTTGTACATTTCTTGCTCGTACGTGCAAGTTTTCAATGATTTTTTTTTATGTGAGTAAGTAGCATGAAAATGTTTTTTAAAGTAAATTTAATATTGGTTATGGAAGCTTTGATTTTAGTGTAATGATTAGAAAAATTATTAATCTATATTATAAGTTGAAATTTTCATTATTCTTTTTAGCTTAGTATGGCTTTAGCATAACACTTCAGGCTTGCATGATTTCATTAAAGGTATGAATGCATGCAATTTTTATTAATAAATTATTATAATAATATCTTAATTTAGTTTATAATTAATAGTTATTCATTTAAATATTTTCTGTTTTATTTTTTGTTATATATATACACTCTATTTGTTGGCCATTTTTACAAGTGTTAAAAGTAGGTGAAAAATTTTAAAAATTATAATAATTAATGCTTGGTGGTATGGTTTTTTTTTAAGAGTTATTAAATAATTAAAAATTCAAGGCTTAAGGATACTTTCAATCTAATTATTTTATTCCCTAAAATATTATTATGCTAAAGGAAATGTATGTATTACCATGACGAAATTTATAATTAGTTGTAAAAATCCCTAAAATCAGTGAGAAAATTACAATAAAAAAAAATTCACAGTGTACTTACAAAAAAAAGAAAAGAAGAAAAATAGTAAATGTTTTAAAGAATTAAAAATCATTTCTGAAAGGAGTTCCATCATGATTTGAAAGGAGTTACATCATCCCAAAATCATTTTAGGGTCTTTCAAGGGATTTTTATAAAAAAAAAAAAAAAATAATAATAATAATGAGTGATTATTATTTAATTATTTACAATTGTCTTAAAATGCTCTTAGAAAATTAATACACTGGCATAAGACTATTACTTATTCTGCGAATTACTACTCATCCAAACAAAAAGGTTTGAGAGTGAGGTTGTGGTGGTTTGATGGGTGTGGGAACGCCTGGGGTTGGCAAAAAGGATCCAAATGTGGTCTGTTTGTTAGGCTAGGCCTTCCCGCCTCCTTACGACTACTACTTATTCTGAATAGAGTACTCAAAAGAGCCTTGTCCATAATATATCAATAAGAGAATGCTGTGCCACCTTGCAAGGATGTAATTTCATCTTTACAATAAAAAAAAAAATTTTACTAAATTAATTTGTACAAATGGTCATTTGTAGTCTATTATTATAATTTTATTTTTGTTTTAATGCCACTTAATTCTTCATGTTAATATACAATAACATATAGTCCCAAGGCCACCATAAGAAGTGAGTCGCTGATTGATAAAGTTTTCTTACCATATGGAATCGCTTATTTATGACGTGTCCACCGATGAATTGGGTATATGGCAACTGGGCGCTGGGCCATTTTTTTTTTTTTTTTGACATGCCAAACATGCCCTTCTGCGGGAACATTGAAAAGAGATAGATAAAGTTTTGATTTTCACAGGATCGGTTAATTAAATTATTTAAAAAAACAGAGGTACAGGTGGCCTAGTGGCCTGGCGACTCGCCAAGCCACTAGGCTCCAAGCGAGGTAGCTTCGGTGTGGCCGCAGCCTTATGGGTGGCCACGTGTACCACTGTTTTTTAAATAATTTAATTAAACGATCCTCAAAACTTTATCTATCTCTTTTCAATGTTCCCACAGAAGGGCATGTTTGGCATGTCAAAAAAAAGAAATGGCCCAGCGCCCAGTTGCCATATACCCAATTCATCGGTTGACACGGCATAAATAAGCGATTCCATAAGGTAAGAAAACTTTATCAATCAGCGACACTTCTTATGGTGGCCTGGGAACCATTACATTAAAAAAAGAAAAAAAAATGTTTTCAGGTGTATACAAACAGTATTTTTAAAATACTACACTTAAGTATTTTTTAAGACTGTTGGTCTTTAGAGATAAACACCAAAAAAATAATATTAAGTCTGGTTTACAAAATGCTTGCTTTCATTGTTGAATTTTCAAATTTTTACCTCTAACAATAGAGGCAAACTCTATTTAACAATTGACAATATATTTAACAATACAGACAATTCTATTAAACAATAGATACAATCTACTTAACTATAGAAACAATCTCTACTTAACAATAGATACCAAAATTAATCTCTAATGAACAATAGAGACCATAATTAATCTCTACTTAACATTAGATACCATAATTAATCCCTATTGAACAATAAAGACCATAATTAATCTCTATTTAACAATAGATACCATAATTAATCTCTATTCAACAATAGAGACCATAATTAATCTCTATTTAACAATAGGACCATAATTAATCTCTATTTAACGATAGAGAACAAAATTATTTTAACAATAAAAAATTATTTTAATAATAGAGATTAATACAGAAATCTTATCTTGTATAAGTTGTAATTTTTATGTGCTTTGTACATAAATTAATTTAAAAATGATTTTCCTAAAGCAACTAGTTTTTAGCTCAAGAGTTATGGTACTTCTTTAGATTGTTACTCCCCTATGTTTTTTTAGAATATAGATGGATATAATTATTTATACATTGCTTTGCTCAAATAACTATTAAGATAAAGGGATGTTTAGTCCAATGAACTTTGGGACAAAGGAATATCACACTTTTGTTTTTATAAAGGGAGTAACAGTCTAAAGAAATGCCAATGTTATTTTATTATATACAAGTACCTTTTCACTGTTTTATTAAAATTTACAAATAACAAGAAATAAATTAAATAGAACTATAAACTCTAAATGTGATTTAATAATTTAATTTTAACTATTTTTAAATGCATTTTTTTGATTTTGACTGATCTTTTTTTGGTAAATTGCTTATGATTATGATCCTAGTGCGGGAGTATCTTCAAAAGAATTCTCTATGATACTTTGATTTACAATATGCAATTTTGCTTTTTGAATTTTACTTATTATATAAATTTACATTTAGAGTTTCAATAGATACTCGTACATAATTTTTAAAAATCTATAAAGTAGAATGTATGAAGCTACAATAGGAAAAAAAATCAATATTTTTAATATTTTGGTAATATTACCTATTACTTTTTCACCATTTTCCTGCACCTTCTTAATTAATTAATTAACTTTACTTAACAACAAAAAAGGTTTTTGTATATATTAATTATCATAACTCCTTTTACTTATTCTTCAGTAGTTTTCATAGGCTCCTTTTTTCTTCAAGTAAATTTCTTTCTTTTGAATTCTTTTTTAGCCTTTTCTTCTTCATATCCCCTTAAAAAAAATATTTCCCTAACCCATAAGGTTTGTTGGTATTTATTGGCATTAAATAAATTAAATTATTAGTTTAAAAAAAAAAATGGGGTTAATTATTTTGAAATAAAGTTACATTTAATTTTGATGTAAATTATTATATTTTTTCCAACTTTTTTTAATTTATTTTGTGGATTTTAAAGTAGAGCTTTTTTCCTGTAAATTGTGTACATTTATTTAATATTAATTTCTTTTTATATTAGGTTTGTTCCAACAGCCAATTCGAGGACGGTTCTAGAACCAGTTCAGGATTTTTTAATGCGCATGCGTCTATGAGGACTGGTTCAGAACTGATTCAAAAAGAGGAGCCTGTTGGAACGATTTAAGAACTCTTTCAGAACTGCAACCTTCATGTTACCTCTCTTTATCTTGTTTTTATTTTCCTCTTCGTATCTCTCCACTTGTTTTGTTTATGTTCACTCAGAAATGGATTACTTACGTGAACATATTGTTAAACTATGAAAAACAACATGAACTATTGTTAAACTCAACAAAGTTTATAAGAATGCACATTAGAGCAAATAGTTTTTAAAATTACAAATTTATCACACTGTCATTTCTGAATGATTATATTTCGCTCTCACATTTGGGATTCGTCAGGCTCGTAACAATCCTGTCTTTTAGTTTCAGTTGCCGTTGCCTATTAAAAATTTGTTTGTATAAATTGTAATTTTTTTAAACATTAACTGTTAAATCATATAAAAAGTACCGGTGTGGAAATCCTACACATGACTTCCATGAAATGTTGTGGAATCAATACGCGATCAAGAGAGAGAGAGCTCAGTATTTACACCCATTTTCATGGTAGTAAAAACATTAAAATGCCAATATCTCCAAAACCACTTGTGCCCAAAAAGTATAGGTACAATCTACCAAATAGGACACATAATAATATATACCCCAAATAAAATAGAAATCAAATAATGTCTACTGAAGTTATCGTCGACAGACCGATTTCGTGCTTAAGTGACTACAGCTCCGAAACGTCGTGAGCTACGATGTTCGGGTTTGTCGCCATCAGTTTTTCCGACAAAAGTTTTAAATAATGTCGCAAACCGCATCTCAATACGATATCTTGAAGCGATATGTTATTAAAGGTTTAGTTACATACGAATACGAACATACAGACGTATATGAAACAGATTTTAATGATATCCCCGGGTTCGTAAGACCCCTCCTTCACAGAGATCTCGGAATCAAGTTTCGGATGATAAAATGTGAATTTTATCTTGGCTTATTAAAAATAAACCCTTATATAAGAAAAGGTCAACCACACATTAAGAAATATTTACAAATAAAGGGTTCAAAACTACAAAAAAGAAAATTATAAGAATAATTTATCTGTTTTTTTTTTCTTGTCTGTAAATCATCGGCGGATGTACAGACAAAAAGATCGTAGGTAATTCTTATAAAGGACTCAAAGTCGCTATGAGAAATTTTAATTATCATGAGGAATAAATATAGTTCTACCATAAAATATAAATTATATTTTATTATTCCAATATACTATCATGATAAAAAATAATACGTAAAGAAGTAGTATAAATATTAACTGAGGAGAGAGAAACAAAACACGCTAGGAAACAGAAGATATCATGAAAAGACAAGATGAAAAGAAACGAAAACAAATGTTAGGTTATAGCTGAACAGTAGTAGTAGTGTAACCTACACGCCTCCGTATATTAGTATTAGTAGTTCTGGCCGAGTTCCTTCTTCAGTCCGGGAACTGTTTTCACGGTTCTAGGACTGTCCCAGAACCGTTCGACTTTCTGTTGGAACACGGGACTAAAAGTTCCAGAACCGTCCGAAAAGCGTGTAGGAACGGTCTTTCGATACTGCGCATGCTCCCGGCAGTTCTAGAACCGTCCGAGGCTCTGTTGGAACAAACCTATTGAGTGTAAATGTAGGTATAACCGATGCAGGTAAATGATAGGGGATTATTGATTATTTTTATGTTATGTCAATATTGTTGTTTATTAATTAAAATAAATTACATTTAAGTAAGCTAGTAATTTTCTGTTAAACATGAAAATAAATTAAGTAATAAACGTTAATTTTTATTTATTGTGCTGCTTGACCTTAAAAGGCACTTGTTTGGAGTTCACTTTTTAGATTAAATTAGAAAGTGCCACATTCTAAGGTTTTAATTTAGAAGACACTGATAGTGCTTTTGGTGTTATGACTTAAATTATTTTAACCATCTTGGTGGAATTACTTTTGAGGCTGGAGTTACCATGTTAATCTTTAAGCGTTCTGATGAAGACTACTACTCAAAGATATAAAGAAATGATGATAGCATTTACTCTATATTTGTTTGGGAGGAGGCCCTGATCCAAGGTACCTTGCGCCCTGAGCAAAGATCTTTAGGTGCCTCTAATATTTGGGCTCGACTGAGGGGGGGTAGTTTGAGCTTTGAAATGTAGAAATTTCGTGATTTCCCCTTCTCACAAGATGTTGGTGCCTCCGCCCTGAGCGAATGCCCAGTCTGCCCATTTTTAAGTCAGGGCCTCTTTGAGAGTTGACAAATTAAAATTGGCCACTCAGGGTGGACCTTACATTTTAGGCTCTTTTTGTATATTCCCAGCACCAAAAATTTCTTTAGTACCAGTAGTAAAATAAATAACAACTGAACATGTTTGAAGATACTTTAGTGACTTCAATCAATTTCATCCATACAAATATGTCTGCTACTAATTGTCAGAACAGATTTTAGTCCCACTGAAACGATTGTTGAATTAAGTTGACAATTTCCTGAAGAGGAACTTATCTTGCATTTCTTTAAACAAAATAATTATTAAAAACTTACTGTTATGATGACTCCAGTCTCTAAACCTAATCACCAGAATAATTTCTATCTGCTCTTGTTGGTGAATAATTGAATTAAATAATAAGTTGCCTTTATTATTTATATTAGGAATAATTATACCTTATTATAAATTCATATTTTACGATTTTGGTAGTATTCATACTACGTAATAATAATAATAATTATAATTTGATTTAAATTATACCTTATTATAGTTTATAAATTAAGCTAAATTTATTTTAAATATTTCATAATCACCAACAAGATTTATTTAAACATTTAAACATAATTTATTTCAAACATTTATTTAAATGTTTGAAATAATGGATTAAAATATTAATATTATTTGCCAACACGTTTTCAGTGCACTACATTTTCACGTGTGATTTTGGGATTTTTTTATTAAGAGTGTGCACTGTTTTAATTGTGTTTTAAATGTAGATGATGTCCATCCCTTCTCTGGTAAACTTGCATTACTGACAAATTTGGGAATTTGCACAAGTGTCGTACATTCAACTCTTTATTTAAGATCTACTCTGGTAAAGTCTCTTATTTTTCAGTCCTTTTATACTGTCTCAATCAGCTGTACATTTAATTTTACCAAGCTTCCCATAAATAGGGTGTTTGACACTGCAGAAATAGCGAATCTGGTACTTCAATTAGTTTACTGTAGTGATCAAGGGTAAATTGGCTATGAAAGTGTAAACTAAGTTTCACATTGGCTTGTATATTATAGTCACATTCACTCACCAAATTACTTAACTCCCTCCAGAAAGGTTACAATTCTGGGTACAATTAGAACAAAGGAGATAGTGATTAGGCTAAACGTGCAAAGAGATGAAAGAGTAGGACAAGTAATATGCCAAAAGAGGGATCAAATAGAGCCCAAATCTATGAAAATTTTGAAATGTACAATTAAGATAAATTACATCTGTACTTCTGTATGATTCATATAAGTACTGCATTGTTTGAGTTGGAATTTCCAAACTTGATGTTTTACTTCGTTCATTGGTGAAAATTATGATAAAATACTTGAGAAAGTCAAGCTACTTTCTACGGTACCTATGGGTTGCTATATGTCAGATACAATTTTCAGTGACAATTTTTGTCGGGCATGATTCCAGTGGTGAGTATAATAAACCTACAATACTTTAATCAGGCCATGATCACTTTGTAGAAGATACCATTAAGAGGCAGTTCAGTTTTCACACTATTTTTTTAAAAATCGCCTTAAATTTGCTCTCTACTAGACCTTTCTTGACAGATATAACCTACCATTAGACTAAAAAAACATATTTTATACAGGGTTTTTTTTGATCTCCTGAAAAATTGAAAAAATTTAGTTTCCCAAGTTTGCCAGAGAAGGGTCGATGTCAATTCATAATATTTTTTTATCAATAAAGATTTTTCTGTTTTATTCACTTTTATTTTTATGAAGAATAATTATAATTTTTTTACTTATTATTATTAAAAATATAAAAGTGATAAAGTATAGTTGAGTTTAAGTGCTCACAATTTATTTGAACTTATGTTTATAATTATATCCTATTCAATATCACTATAAGGCTTTTTCTTAGATGTGGTTACACTGCTTAACCACACCAAACCAATATAATTTGGGTAATTCCCAGAGAAGTGAAATGTGTTCTACGCTATTTGCTAATCATTATTTTCGTGTTTGAAGGGTCTGATCTATTTGTTTTTTTAGATTACCTAATATTAGTATTGTTTTATATTGATAATGTCATCTGCAATTCTTCAGCCATTGCTATTCTAAATGAATTGTGAGGAAACGTGAAGTAAAATGGCATAAAATGTTGGTTTCCTTCTCCTAGTTTAACAATATAGAATTTTTCATCTTACAATTTTTATCAGAGTAGTGACAAAATGTGGAGTTAGTCAAAGTGTTGTGACTAATTATAGTGGAGATTATATTATAGTCTCTCTCTTTACTTCATTAGCATGATGTTTTTTGGAAAACTCTAATAAGCTAAATTCAAGGGACTTTAGATATTATAATCAATTCTGCATAATTGGCTTCCTAAATACCATCTAAGTTAATATCAGGCTTTCTAAATGAAAGTTCTGATTAAAAAATTATCATAATCTAAAACGCATAATAGAGAAAAGACGTTATATCAATGAAACAATTTTCAATAAAACAAATAAGTCTAAATTGGATCAATAAGACCCCTTTAAATTTGTTTTGTAGAACAATCTATAGTTTTCCATATATTTTAGTGATTTTCACCTTGAATTAGTACAATAATCATTGCAATATTATTTACCCGTAAATCAGAGAGGCAGCATCTTGAATTCTCATTAGTATATTAATAAAACTGTTGTAAATATCTAAAGCTTTTAGCAATTGTAGAAGAGCTATTTTCTACTTGCTAAAATGGAAAATTTCTTCTAAATATCCAACATTTTTGCATTAATTATCCCTTTATTTACTAACAAAGGAGTTGCAATAGTTTACAACAGTTATTTACTGATAATGTCCTAATGCAGTACATATTGTAAAGTTGTTTTTTTTTAAATTGGACGTAACAATAATGTACTTCTTAGGTACGGAAATAAAAAAGGGAAAAACTTAAATTATAAGGATTTATTTGGTAAAGCATTTGCTAATTTTTGGACTTTACTCTTCTTAGAGTTTGCCACAGCAAATTATACTAATGAAATTATAACAATATTTTACGAATCAGCTTCTGAAAGCAACATGTATTGCCAGGCATCTCTTGTAACATTATCATATTTGGTCCAATTTTCAGAAAATTGAGACAAGAGATAATAACATTTTGTAAAATTACATGCAATAGTTGTGCAAAGTGTTTTGATGTTTCTTCGAACTCTGAACAGATAATAAAATGTTCTACTGTTAGTAATATGAATGCAGTGTTAAACTTAATAACAAAATTAAATATTTAAATAAATGGTAAACTAAAAGATAGTGTCCTTAGATTAATTCTTGGTTTAAAAATGATCCCTGAGACCGTAAGGAAATCACAAGAATTTAATTTTCTACGTTGTGTAACATAAATGTGAGGTGTCCAATTTCAAATTAATCAGATCTCCTTGGCCCTACCTTCCTACAAGCTTCTTTTGGCTTAGTTAGTTTAAAAGAATACATATACAAAAGTTAGCTTTTAGACTCCTTTTAGACCCAGAAGCTACGAAGAACTATTATTACTTTGGACCTCAAATTTGCTCTACTTTGTTTATCTTTTAGCTACAATCCATAAGTATTATAATTTTGAGTAAGGGTATTCAAAGACTTAGTCCACAGGCCATAAGAAGTGAGTCGCTGATTGATAAAGTTTTCTTACCTTATGGAATCGGTTATTTATGTCGTGTCCACCGATGAATTGGGTATATGGCAACTGGGCGCTGGGCCATTTCTTTTTTGTTGACATGCCAAACTTGCCCTTGTGCGGGAACATTGAAAAGAGATAGATAACATTTTGATTTTCACAGGATCGTTTAATTAAATTATTTAAAAAACAGTGGTAAAGGTGGCCACCCTTACGAGTGGGCCATTTTCTTTTCAACGTCCCCGCAGAGGGATATGTTTGGGGCGGTGGACACCCCAAACGGCCCACTCTTATCGGTGGCCACCTTTACCACTGTTTTTTAAATAATTTAATTAATCGATCCTGTGAAAATCAAAATTTTATCTATCTCTTTTCAATGTTCCCGCTCAAGGGCAAGTTTGGCATGTCAACAAAAAAGAAATGGCCCAGCGCCCAGTTGTCATATACCCAATTCATCGGTGGACAAGGCATAAATAAGCGATTCCATAAGGTAAGAAAACTTTATCAATCAGCGACTCACTTCTTATGGTGGCCTGTGGACTAACTTGTTTTTGTGTGAATTTTCATTTCCATACTTTTAATATTTTTATGATTTTTGATATTTTTTGACTTTGCTAAACATATATTTGGGTGTTAATATAGAGATGGGGTTCAGCAACTCAGAACCGTTGGGAAGAGCATCAAGCGCAACATCAAGGTTTAATAGCTCGTCTTGGGCGTACTCGAATTAACTCCGCCATCTACCTCGGTCAGATGAGGAGTGAAGAGGCTGAGCCACTAACTTCATCTAGACTTGCCTTGCACACGATAAGGAAGATTAAATCTGCCGATTATTTACCGCATAGTTACGATAATTCGTACGACACAGGTGCCACAAGGTCCCTTCTCCGTCCTGTTCTCGCCATTTCTCACCATGTCGATGATCAACCTCAACCTACTGTTGAACAACATCTCTGACTCTCCTACCCTCTAACAAAAACACAATTTTTTATTCCGTTTTATTTTCATCATATTTTTTATTTTATATAAAGTAAAAAAAATAAATGAAATATATGAACATTATTTTTTAATATAGATTTTAAAAAAATATATATATATATAGTTAACTCTTTCTTTCTCTAGTGTACAGAACCTATATAAGTAAATAAATTCTTACAATGAACCAATTATGAAAAAATTATATATATATATATAATATAATAAACTCTATGTACATTATCCATAAATATTGATAACAACGCAATGTTTATACAACGTAATTATTTTTTTTTTTAATCTAATAAGTAAAAAAAAGAAATTAACATAATAATTCAAATTAAAAATTATGTATGAATTATAAATTAATGTATTAATGAGAAAATAATAAATAGTATAAAAATAAAAAAGTACTGATGAATAATAAATAATGTTTTTATTTTATTTAAAATGTAAATTAGGAATGATTATTATGAGTAATGAGGTTGAAAAGGAATATTTTTTATCAGCTCGGAAGGCTTAAATATAAATTTAAAGTAAAATTTTAATAATTTTTTATTAATTTCTCGCATTTTTCAAGCATGGATTTTGATGTTTCACCTTCCAAGAAAGGTATAAGAAGACAGTTAATAATAATTATTTACTGTTCTTGTTAAAATTCTAAACCCATAGTTAGATAGATATCTGTGGCAGTAAATTAAATGTTTGGTGAAGAGGGGGCCATGGTAGTCTCTATAGGAGAGCTGTCGGTTCTCCGCCGTTGTTTTGATTTGTTAAAATCTAAACCCATAGTTAGATAGATATCTGTGGCAGTAAATTAAATCTTTGGTGGAAAGGGGGCCATGCTAGCTTATATAGGAGAGATGTTGGCTCTCCACAGAACCTTTATTTTTATTAAGCTTTAGTTTTTATCTTTCTCTCTTCCTTTCTTTTTTAATAAAAAAAAATTAATTACAGCCTTTTATTAATTAATTGTGTTTTTTAAATCATCACACAGACTAAATAAACTCCATTTTGTGAATTTATGTAACCAGTTGTAAGATATTAATGCAGGGCTGCATTATATAGTTTTATTTTGAGTAGGGTATTTTTTTTTTGTCACTCTGTGTTTCTTCTTCCTATTTACCTCAATTAACTTAGACACCACTTGTCTTCAAATGACTATTTATTCTAAATAAATTGCAAATTCTTTTTGAGTCCGACAGCAAATTAAGTTAATGAGGTAAAAAAGGTAATGAGACAAAATCAATTACCTTGCAACACCTTCAATTTCAGACAGTTGTTGTGTAAAAATGGTTGATATTGACCCCTTATGATAGAGATTAGAATATCCTTTCAACCAAATTACCTAATGGGGGGCCTTCTTAAGTCACAAACCTCAAAGACACTGTTAAGAGAGTAAAAAAAATTGGACTAAGAATTGAGACCAAGCTTGAAGAGTTAAAGTTCTTTTATGAGGCCAAAAATCCACTAAAACTGCATTCTACAAGCCATTCAGAGGTTAACACTTTGACAATACTAATACTATTGTGTATTTGAGGGAACTACAGATATGGATTGTATGGCTACTAAATGTGATAATGATTTTTACCAACTTAAATCTCAATTGGGGAAAAATCCTGAACTGTAAATCAATATGATTATGGGGACCGGCATATCCGATTGGTAAGCGCACTTGCAACTCTGCCGGAAACCAAGGAAGGTCAAAACACTTAAGTTCAAAGAGAGGTGTAGGACATGTTTCACACTTTGAATCACATCGAGTAGACAAATAAAGTGACCGGTTCCTCTGACCTGCAATAGTCCAAATGATGTGTTTATCGGGATGTAAAATCATAGGCAAAAAAATATATCTAGGAAAAAAATATATATATATGTATCTAGTGGCATATCCTATGGATGGATACATTCATTCATCCATGTTATATTTAGAGTTTGTTTAATAAGTATCTGGACCGATTTTTTCCTGTCAGAAGGAGGGGGCTGGAGGGTGGTCTCTATATGGGCAGAATTAGTGGTGTGGGATGCCAAGTAAGCTAGAAAACCTATTTGAGCCTCCTCCAACCCTCTGGAGTGAGTTGATCGAGCCTAAAGTAAGTGTGTTTAGTGCTTACTTCAAGAGTCAAGATGCAGCGTACACCATTTTTTAACTTCTTACTTTAAACTGAACCAATCCAATAAATGTGTATTTATTTATTGTTTATCAATTTAAATTATTATTTATTTGTATGTTTCATTTATGAAAAAAAATCGACTCTTTAGCACAACAGGTTCAGAGACTTTTAATGTAATGACAGGGATGAAGTCATGTCCATACTAAGTGTTTTAGAAAGGCATAAAAAAACCAATGATGGCTGGGAAGATGTTAAAGACTCTCCTCGACCAAAAAAAGACCTGCATGAGCAATTTGTTGCTCTTTCCTCATTGTCTTCTTTTGCCCATAAGGAGTTTGCCCCTGCTGGATAAACAGTAAATGGTTAATTTTATGCTAAAGTGCTCAAACGTTAGAAGATTAGGGTCTACCACATCAAAAGGGAGATCACTTGGATGCTCTATCATGAAAATGCACCTAGTCACACTTTGCTAATTGTGAAGGAAGCACAAGCCAAGCACAATGTGGCAACTCTTCCATCAGTCCAGATTTAGCTCCCATCAACTTCTTTTTGTTCCCTCAAATCAAAATGAGCCAGAAAGAACATTGTTTCGGGGCGATTGAGGTGGTCCAAGAAGCTTCGAGCAGGTGCCTTAATAACCATCTTGTGGTTGCAGACTTCAAGGGGGCAAATGAACAATGGGAAAACACTAACAGTAGTGTATTACTGCAAGAGGGTTTTAAAGAGTATTACCTCATCGATAAATGTATCTTTAATACATTTATGTTTATATAAATTCAGATCTTACTTTATTTATAACTTACTTACTTTGTAACTCAAAGTTACTTATTGAAGTAACTTTGTACATGATTTCACAAGGAGTTTTCTTGTCAAAAAAGTCTAACTGTTACATCAATGAATTTTAATTAAGAAATAGAATATTTTCAAGATTTTTAAATAGTAAACAAATGACCCAAAGACTTCCTAGTAGAAGCTTATTGGTTTTAAAAGCCTCTACACGCGATGATACATCCCCATGCCCTATCTATCTCATTTTATGCCATTAATGCTATAGGCCCATATATACATATTGCTTCTTCACATCTGTGTACTGCCTCTACATCTACCTATTAGCCTGGTATAATTGTGCAAAAATGAAAAGGTCAAGATGAAGTTTTGTCTCTATTTTTTTAGTTTTGTCTTAATATTTTAATAGAGGTGATGAGAATTTTCTGTAGTGAAATGGGAATCTTAGAGTTCTAAGAGTTAACATAGAAAAAGGCTTAACATTTTTCCCAATTCTCCCAATACGATTTATATATGATCCGTGAGCCTTTAAAAGGCAGAAGGTTCAGAGCGAGTGTTTTTGAGTGGCATAAAAAATGCCACAAATGTTACAATGTGTACACCACAATGAGTACAAACATACAAATTGGGCATATGAATAACTTCAGCGTTTCATAAAATCTTATATAAATGAATAAATAATTGAAATTAAAATAATTTAAACAATAAAAAAACTGTCACAGAAAGAAAAGTTAAAGAAAATTAATATAATAAAAAATGTTTTTTTTTAAAGAACTATTCTCAGTACAAGAGTAGCAGAAGATACAACTATGTATATTTAACAAATTCGACTGCCTTTTTTTCCTTATGGTTAACTTCTGCCGAATATATAATGATATATATTTGAAATAAAACTGATTTTTTTTATGTAATAAATAAATGTATTAAATATTATGAAGCTGTAAATTTATTAGTATTAGCGTATTATTTTTAAAGAAAATAATAAATGTGTATTTATTTATTGTTTATCGATTTAAATTATTATTTATTTGTATGTTTTATTTATGAAAAAAAAAATCTACTCTTTAGCACAATAAATAAAAATATATGACCAAAAAATATATATAATATATTTTTTTTTTTTATTAAATAAGAAAAACAATGTATCATAATCACTATGTTAATTGTTATATATTCAAAAATAAATATCCTTAATACATAACAATGTAATTGTATATCATAACTGTATCATTTTCTTCTACTGTCAAGTAAGGTAATAACATAGTAGTAAAAAAAACAAAAAAACTTTAAATTATTTCTCATCAAATATTTCAAGAAAATTAAATTAAATTTACCTATTTTCATGTTTATCTGAGTATAGGCTTCCACGATTGGAATCATTATAACAATTTAGGTATTCTTATAAAGAATAATGTCTCTTTTAGGGTATAGAGTCTGGCGTTTTGCTTCTTCTATTAATAAGTGTCTAGAGGTTGACTCAAAACAATACGGTAATCTATTTGTTTAATACTTTATTGCTCATAACACTTTAAAAATGCTTCCAGCAGTGGAAGCAAATCTTTACATTTTATTTATTTGTTTAAATCAAGAAGTAGTTTTTAAATGAGAAATCTAAATTGTTATATTTTCATGTTATTTTACATGAAAAGCAGGATGGATTTTAAGTCCATATTTATGTTTATATTTAGTAATAAACATAATTAATTAATGTTCTAAATTTGTAGTATAACATTGAAGTTAAAACTCATCTTCCATTTTTATACTCGTAACAATTGTGGTGCAAATACCACTGTTGTGATAACTGAATCATCATGATGATGGCCTCTGGAACCACTGGACCTATGAATGTTGTGTCCGGGTGGTGCTACCAAGGTGGCAAAGTGTGTCACTACCCTTAGCCCCTAGGAGCTCGCTACAAAATATGTTTACAGTCCACCATATTAATTCAATATGGCCACTAATTATTGGCAAAATTGCTCTAGAACCTTATAATTTTGAACTAAGCTTCCTTAAAGGCAGGTATAAGTTCATAACCTAATAGGAAATGCATTGAGCATTGTGATACTCAAAGCAAAAACTGTTGAGCATAATTCAACTGCTGATTTTAGAACACTATTGACATCCTTTAGTGAGTAACAAAAAAGATTCAAACAAAATAAAATAAAAATTTCTTTCAAATGTGGTGTTCGGCCTTCATCTATGATATGTGCAATATTTGACAAATATCAAAATATAAAACTTATTTTATAGTTCTTAAATCGTAATGTTAAACCAAATATAAAAACCTCTAAATTCTTTTCCATAGTCTAAGTTCTTCAGAACAAATTAGAAAAAGTATTATTAATTGTCAAATATAATTTTTACATATAATTAGATTAAATAATTAATTATCAAGTTATTATTTATATGAAAATATAAATGAAAAATAATTAATCTCATTCGTGCTTTCATTCGATAGAATTTTTAAGTTCTTTTAATTGGTTTGATTTATTGACATAATAACATATAATAAACAGATTATTTTGATATTTGTTCGCATTATAATTTTAACAGATATTTCATTCATTCTTTGAAGTTTGTTTAAAGAATTATTTTTTTTAAGACTTCTTTATTTTAAGAATTCTATAGCGTAGGTTTTCACGGCCAGAATATGATAAATCTAGATATCTTGGAAGATTTATAATTATTTTGTTTAAAGAAGTTTTAGTTATCAATGGGTGTGTAATTATAATCCTAAAATGTGTTAGAGATGATGACATAAATTCAAAATCAAAATATTTTAATTATCACATAAATTCCCTTATTATTAAGGAATTTCAATGTACTTCAAATTGGACTTGAATTTTGACTCTTTCAAATTTTTTTTAAGTCCCGCAACAGTTGCTGTTGCTATTAGATAATAATCAGGCTGCAAGTAAGATGAGAAGTAAAGTTAGTGGTGTCTTATGTCCTATAATAAGTGGTTCTCAGAATGGTCCATTATTAAAATTATGGAAAGATAACAATAAAATCTAATCAATTTTTTAAATTATTAACATAAAAAATTTCAAAATCTGCTTCTCCTCATTATAAATAAGTAGAAATTGGAGAAAATGACAGAAGTAAAATTGGATTTAATATCGTTTTTCAGAAAAATTGTATTTCTTCGAGAATACAAGAATATATTACACCATTCTTGTATTATATCTATGTACATTGAAGATGTAAATAAATGTATCCAAAACATCGCTACATTTTACTTTTGTATCCTCATTTTCTATAATTTACAAATGAAATCCATATCGTTTTTTATATTTAATGGACTTGATCTTCATCCTGTATTTCTAAAATTGCTTTGAAATTGTAAGAAAGGAAATTTAATTTAAAATAAACTACTAAACCAATAAATTATTAATTTAGCTATAAAATAAAATAAAAAAAATCGGAAAAAACTATCTCTAACCTACTATATCCCCTTTCCTATTTTATAATTGAACTTATAATGTAATATATTTATATTTTTATCTTTTTGTAGTGTGTACCAAAAAAAAAAAAAATCAATTTTAATGTAGACATATCATATATGATTGAATAATACAAAGTTTTATAACTTAAATGAAACTTATTTCTTATTTTCCTGTAAGTGATAAGTCATGTGTTCAAAAACCCCTAAATCTTTTCTGTTTTATTTTTGAAATCATTAGCCTAAAATTGGCTGTTTTACTTTTCTAGCTAGGAAATTTTTTTTAAAAAATAATTTGTTTAATTGTCCAAAACTTAACTTCATTTTTAAATGTGGTTACAAAGTAAATGTTTATCCCTTTGTTAAGCCGGCCATATACGTTGCTGTATACCTGACAGGTAAACTACCTGTATAGGTAAACCGGAGTGAGTGTGCAATAAAGTTATGACATAAATGCACAGTTATCTTAGCACACACCCTCCAGTTTACCTGTGAAGGTTGCCTGTGTAGGTTTACCTGTCAGGTATACTGCAACGTCTACGCCCTGCTTTAGAGGATGCCACTCACTATATCTGTGAGACCCAAGTTGCTTGCTTTGGAGTCTCTATCTTATTTATTGGGTTTATTGCCTTGTCTCTGAGAGGTGACTCCTATGACCTCATTGAATAGAATATTCTGTGACTGCCTTTAGTCACAGAGATCAGTCTCTGACTTCATGTTATAGATAACTCTACGACTACATTAAAAAGCTTTTTAATTCTTTAATATCCCTAAGATCGTTTATTTTTAATTTTATCCTTTTGAACATACTGACTTAAAAAAAACTACATTTTTACTTTTTTACCTTTTTACAGAATAGTTAAACTGTAAACACTATTCTATTTAGTTAAAACAATTTTTTACCAAGCATCAAAGCATAATTGTGATGAAATGTGAAGAAAAAAAAAACACATTGAAATCCAATAGGGAGTATTTTCATTTTTTAAATCTAATTGTTATACTTTTGTTTTCAACTTGTCTATTATTCATAGTTTTTACCTACATGTAATTTAGTTAGAACACCTTGTTAAGAGAGTGTAGACAATTTTTTGATTTGTGAAAAGCTTGAGCAATCCTGTTAGGTGGTCCTTAATTATCAGGACGCTCAGTGGAGCAGATTTTTTTTGGGGGGGGAGGGGGCAGCTGGAACCCAGACTGTTAAATGCAGAAGTCGTGACCAGGGGAGAGGAGGTAGGTATAGCCCAGATAGAAATAAACTATTTTTATGTGTTAAATGTGCTGCAAGTATAAATAATACACTTTTTTAAAAAAAAAAATAAATAATACACTTTCATAGTAATTATTTTGTGTAAGTAAGTAGTATTTTCCTTGGCTCTCCAGGGGCTTCAGCCCTCCTGATGAGCCGCACCGCTGAGGATGCTTATCAGAAATTTCTATGCTATTATGTGAAAAAAAGTATTAAATTTATATTAATTGCAAAACGTGCCTAGACACTTTATTTTTTAAATAAATTACTATTTAAAAAAAAAAAAAAAAAAATAGGAAAAGAGTAAAACAGATAAAAATGTATCTCTCTCTCTCTCTGGGAATTGAAGTTGGATTCTTTACTAAACACGTGGCTCTTATTTCTGAGCAATTCATTCTGACTGGTGTTTTTTGACCAAAATATTTATTCAGAGATGTTAGAATGTATAGACTAGAATGAATCTGTAGGAATAGACTAATTTATTCTTTCTTTATATGAATGTAAAGACTACAATATAATCGATCTAAAATATAATGTAGACTAGTATGTATCCAGAGGAATAAACTGATCTACTCCTTAAAATGTAGGAATATAGATCCTAGAATATACCCGAGGGTGTTTTTTAATGGTGTGGGGAGAACTCTTCCACAAATCCATTCAGTAGTTCTAAGGGCACAAAATGCCATAAGTCCTTAAACCAAACACAAATGATTCTATAGTGTTGCTCTAGTGCAGAAATGCAGAGGGCCCTTCCTACTGCATTTCTCCGTTACCGAGTAGGACCACAAATGTGGTTAATACTAGAACTTAGTTTTGCTATCTGGACTGATAGTTGAAGTCCTTAAATATACCTCTGAGGTGGATATCCTGGAGGTGCAGGATTATTTAAATTGGAATATATTCAGTGGAATACTGATTTTTCTTCTGGTGTAGCTCGACATCGTGTAATTTTATTTCCAATTTAAATTCCAATATATCAATATTATCCTTTTGTAACGAACATAACTAAAAATTCATATACATACCTCCTTTTTTGTTTTTGAAAAAATCATACACATAAATATTATTCATACCTCCTTCACTCTCTTACTTAGGTGTTCTAACAAGTAACAATATGTTATATTTGTCAATATAAAAATATTGAAATATTAGAGTTAAAGAATATCGTGTCCGTGTCCAACCTTTGTAAATTTATTTTAATAAAACTGTACAGATTCATTCTAAAATATTATAGATTATTATTTTTACTTTCCTTGATGTTTTTTTTTTTTTTTTTTTTTTTTTTTTTATTGTACAATTATAAATATGTCATTGACATTCCTGTCAATCAAATTAATTTTATGGTTTAGAAATCTAGATCTTCTGGAGATAGCCAAAGATGAATTCCCTGATATTTAGAGATCCCCTTTATAGTACCCATTTAGTACTGATTTGTGTCATAATGTATATGAGATTTTTATTAATTAAATTACAAATTAATAAAAAATAAAAATCTAAGATGTTCCCGATTTTTTTATCCAGGGATGCTTTTGATCTACATTTTGAGCTTTACGAGTTGTAACTTTTAACAGCATGGGAAAATCTGAAAAATTGGGGTGGGGAGCCAATGAGAGGTCAGGATTTTGAATTCTAGATAAAAGTCGGGCCAACTAGACAAACTAAACTTTCACTGCCCACCACGCCTCCTAAAGGCCTAGTGGCTTTATTTTTTCCCTCATTTAGGTTGGCCAGTCTGAGTGTCAAAAGCACAACTTTTAACGCACATACTATAGTATTGCGCCTTTATAAAACAGAAATTTAAACCTGTTTTGACTATTTAAATTATTAACATCATATAAAGTACCTAAGTCATTAAATCCTTTGACAGTGACCTTAAAAATGGATAAGGAATTATAGGATTTACGTACTCAATATAAAATAATTATTAAATTTTCTATTCACTAAATAAAAAATCAATATGAAACTTGTCAAAATGAAGATTGTAAGTATGGGACATGTCAAAACAAATAAAAAAACTTGCAGATATTTTCCGAACTAACTTTCCATACAGCAAAATTTGCTGAAAACGAATTAAATTCTGCTGAAAGATGGCTAAAAGTATTAAAATAATGCATTGTCATCGTGTTCTGAGATATTCTGAATGTTTCAAATGTCTAGCTACTCGGGATGTTAGTTAAAATTTGATTGCAAGATTTGTACTGGACAAACAAACAAACCAGAAAGCAAGCTAATAAAAACGTAGTAAAATAGGTACAAACAAGTAGTCTTACCATTTGCTGATGAAATCGCTCCTCCTGTCCCCCGAGATTATTATTAGAAATAGGTTGAAAATACAGGATTTATCCCCAATACAGTGGAATCTCAATAATTCTAAATTAAAGGGAATGTGTTTTTTCTTCGAGCTATCAAGGTTTCATTATTGGCAATCTCGAATTAGCAAAGGAAGCGGAAATCACTTTGACTTACCAAGAATTTCAAGGTTCTACTATTTCAAGGTTGTCGAGGTTCTACTGTATTAAAAATAATAGTCTTATCATTTGCTATGATTGATAATACTGTAATAAGATTGTAAATAAATCACTTCTCAAAAAAGCAACTCCCTTGATTTATTACCTCATTTAATTCATTTTGACTTTAAGAAGATCTAGATTTGCTAAAAATTTGCTGCAGAATACCCTACCATAAAATAATGATAAAATATCCAAATTTATAAATCATATTTGCATTTGAGTTACACTAAATACTTGATTATTAGGAATTTCAGTTTATTCAAAGCAATCTTTATTTATCTTGCTGGTCTGTTGACTGTGAAATGTGTTTATTATCATAGCAGTCAGAAAATGAGGTGCAAAGCTTATATAAATAGACGATAGAATCTTTTCCCGTCCTGAAATTTCCATTTAATTTTTGAACCTCTCGTTTACGCGAGCGTTGCGCACGAACTCTTGGAGGGATCACGCTGTCAAATGAACTTAGCCTGAGTATTAGTAAGAGGAACATGTATACCAAATTTCAACCAAATCGGTCAACTTTTACTCAAGTTATCGCCGGACACGTAAACGTTACTGACAGACAGACAGACAGACAGACAAGATGCATATTTCGTTGAATGTAAGATTTTACACATTTTTAATTTAATCAGGGATTTAGGTGCAATTATCCTATTATCAACTAATTTACATAAACAAGTTTTTAGTGTATTTCTATTATTCAAAAACTGGTTTTAATAAAGTATCCTAAAAAAAAAAATCAGTTTAATCAATTTAATTTTGATTGTATATTCTTCTTCCTGATTGAACATCTTTTAAAAAACATACCAAGTATATATTATATAAAATAGAGTTACAATAATAAATTTAGTTTAAAAAAAAAAAAAAAAAAAAAATTACTGACAAACATTGTCTTACGAATGTTTGATTTACATAAATTTGGACTTCCAAAATAATAATATTATTTGATTTATTACCTTTTATTGATAATATAAAAGTTACATATGGGTTCATGTTTTGTGTATTATAATAATTTAGAGTAAAAGCCTTTTTTATGTTTTTAGCCTATAACAAAAGAAAATTGGAAGAGGGAGTAAGAGGGGGGGGGGGGGGGGGGGGGAGATACGTAGATCTAAATTCGTAATTTGAGGTTTGTCAGTAAATATTTAAATTTTATTTTTGTTTTCGCTAAAAAATAAAAACAAAAAAAACATTCTATTTTTTACAGCTGGTGAAAACAAAAGAGGGATCAAGAGAGATAAACAAAAAAAATGTTATAATAAATGATACAAATGTTAAAATAACATTATTAAATAAAACGGTAATGTGTCTACTTTAAAACTAAATAAAATAAAAAAATATGTAATAAATTATATATATAAAAAAAAGTCAATTTCTAATTTGAAAAACATAAATGTATAAATTATTTTAAGACAAAATATTAGTGTAGTTTTTAGAAGCCCTCAATACTATTAGTGGTTAAGCACTTCAAACAAAGCTACCTTCTAGTTTCTGAACATATTTAGGTACTTCTTTGGATTGTTACTCCCTCTATGTTTCTTTTAGAATATAAATGGATTATGCATTGTTTTGTCTAAATAACTATTAAGAAAGACAAAGGAATGTTTTGTCCAATGAACTTTGGGACAAAGGAATATCATACACTGTTTTTATAAGGGGAGCAACTGTCTAAAGAAGAATTTTCTGTACACCTTCTTTAGATTGTTACTCCCTTCTGTTTTTTATAAGGGAGTAACAGTCTAAAGAAGTGCCCTTATTTATTTTATTTTGTATTTTCAAAAACTAAAATAATTGTAAGATTAATAAAAAAAAATTGGTTCAGCAAGTTGAAATATAATAAAAAATAAATTATGTTTAGGTATTAAAATCTATTAACATTATTATAAAAGAGAAAGTCAGAAAGACAGATTAAATTTGTCTGCATATTTGTGTGCCACATATCTTCCTCGAATTCTATTATTAGACGATCTGTTCCAATTTCCATTGGGGTGGCACTTTTAGACTTCCCTTTAAAGTTCTCAAAAGGACAAGACTTTCCCTGTGAAAATTGTATCCAGAAAAACTGGAAAATTATTCCAGGAAGTTGACAAAAATCAACAATAGCTTAACTCTGAAGTTGAAAAAACAAAAAATAAGTATTATATATCTTCCAAATGAGAGCTAGTCTGAGATTGGAATAATAAAAAGGAAAGCCTCTCCAAAAAATAAGTATTTAATCCTCAAAACTAGATTTCGGCTTCTCGGTAATCATCAGTGCCAGTGAAAGTAAAGATAAAAACTGACTTGGAGTCAAATAAGAGACAAAAAAACGGACTCACGTTTTTATTATTCCATATACATCAACTCCACTTGTTCTTTAGTCCGAGATTCATTAAATTTTAATCTTGAAGTTTTATAACCCATTTAAATTAAATTAAAAAGGGTGGGAGGAAGCTATATGCCACACTAATTGGCAGACTATTTTATGACAAAGTAATCTCTGAAACACATAGCTTTTTCCCATCCTTTTATTAGAGAAATGGTCACATGGGTATTAAAAGTGTGGTTTAAAGTTTCATATATGTTACAATTCTCAATGGGGGGGTCACTCTTATTTTCATTCAATATTGAATGTATGCAGACCATTAAAATTAATATGGGACCATCTATGGGCTACTTTTGACAAACTATCCAAGTTTCTTCAAAATCAGATGAGTACTTCTAAAGATATAAATGGGCGCAAAAGTTTGAAATTAATAAGGGACCGAAAATGAGCTATTATGACCTACCATCCAAGTTTCATCGAAATGGAATGTGTAGTTTTTAGGATATGATAGTTTGCAACAGACACTCTGATGATGTCTAAAGGTTTGTTTTCCTAGACGTGAATCCAGCGATAGTCGCCCAGCAACTATTGCGGAGTTGAGTTTGCATGTTATGAGTCGCTCAGCTAGGAAAATGGTAACATGCAAACTCAGAGGAAGTCAGCCATAGTCATTGGGTGACTCTTGCTCTTCTTAGTTTGCATGCTAAGAGTCGCTCAGCTAGGAAAACGTTAACATGCAAACTCAGAAGAAGAGTCCTCAGTGATAGTCGCTGTGTGACTCTCACTCATCATAGTTTGCATGCTAAGAGTCGCTCAGCTAGGAAAACGGTAACATGCAAACTCAGAAGAGGAGTCCTCAGCGATAGTCGCTGTGTGACTCTCGCTCATCATAGTTTGCATGCTAAGAGTCCTCAGAGATAGTCGCTGTGTGACTCTCACTCATCATAGTTTGCATGCTAAGAGTCGCTCAGCTAGGAAAACGGTAACATGCAAACTCAGAAGAGGAGTCCTCAGCGATAGTCGCTGTGTGACTCTCGCTCATTATATTTTGCATGCTAAGAGTCGCTCAGCTAGGAAAACGGTAACATGCAAACTCAGAAGAGGAGTCCTCAGCGATAGTCGCTGTGTGACTCTCGCTCTTCTTAGTTTGCATGCTAAGAGTCGCTCAGCTAGGAAAACGGTAACATGCAAACTCAGAAGAAGAGTCCTCAGCGATAGTCGCTGGGCGACCGGCGTCTATCACTGGAGTTGTGTCTAGAAAAATAATGTTTTAAATGGCATAAAAACATGTGTTCTTCAAAGTGGCCACAATGCTTCTATTACCTTTACTAAACATGAAAGCAATACACTCTGTGGGCAGCAATTGAACACAATTCCCTGTGCTTATGCTGCAAGTACTATTTCTTATCTGTCTTCCGTACTTCTTCTTTTATAGCAATATTAATGTATTTTATATTAAAAAAAAAATTGTTGTCGCTGAGACAAATATCCCTTTATACACATTTTTATTCTGGTTGTCCCCATTCCGCAGAAACTTTTTTAATTGATATCCTTTTTCCCAATTTAATGTATCTTTGGGTAAAATTATCAATAAAAAAAAAATGTTTCCTATGGAAGGATATTCTTACAGTTTTATTAGTATTCAGTTTAATGGGATTCAAAATTGTTTGAATAATTTTTTAATGTAATTTGTTCCCCTAAATTTTTCAGTTTTTTTATATGTTCTTTATGCCTAAAGATTTTTTTTTTCTCATGTTATACATGTATGTATATTCCATTTCCAAGAAATAAGTTAAACTTTTTTTATTCAGAAACGCTCATTTTTAAGAATAAAAAAAAATCCAAAAATATATTATGACTAAATTAAAATTATTTCTAGATAAAATACAATCTATTGATAATTATTTGTAGTAATTATTAAAATTATAATAATAGTAGAAAACCCTTTGTGTATTTTAATTCGTTATAGATTATAAATCTGTTGTCTTTAGTGTAATTATTTACTATTCTAAACAACGTGGGTTTATATTTTATAACGAATCAAATTACATTGGAAAATGAAACTTACGGACCATGATATAAAACGAAGAGAATTGATAGGAATCATTAAAAAATATGATGTATGTAATGTAACTATGTACAGTGTATATGAAGATTATGGCGATGAAATTGGTTTAAAGTTAGAGGTGGAAGATGATGAGTTAAAGAACAATTTCATCAATCAGCTTAGATGCAATAACGGCTAATGTACTTACAATTATTTGAAGTTTCCTAATGTTCTTTATAAAATTAGTGGTTTCAATTGAGATTTTGTGGGGCTTTTGCATAGCAAGTGAAACTCAAGGGAACAAAATTTATCGTCAGTTTTTATTTAGTAAAAAAACCAAAAAAAAAAAACCACATTTGCTAATATTTAATACAGATCAGTTTGAACATTTTAGTTTTTCGTTATCAGTTGACCAACATTGAAGGGTTAAAACCAGATTTATAGCATAGTATTAAACATATATTAAACAAGTAGTATTAAACATTAGATATTTAGTAGGATACTTTGAAGTCACCACCTTTATTTGAAATATTAATATGCTAGATGGATATTAAGGTGTGAAATTAAAACATTAATCTTCCATATTGATTAAGAGACGTTTCAACCCTTATAAGTTGGGTGGCCATAAATAATTTAGTCCAAAACAGGACATTGAAATAGAGGGGGGGGGGGGGGGGGGTCGAGCTATTGCAGTCCCAGATGAACGGACAAATTTTGGAAATTTTAAGGAAAAATATGCATAATTTAAAAAAAAAAAAAAAAAAAAAACTATTCCTTTTTACCGTAATAAATACGATTGCGGTTGTAGCATCTCGATAAATTCAATATATTTTGTTTTAGGGTAATGATGAAGGTTATGGTTAGATTAGGGAAAAAAATACTAACCTTAACCTAAAATAACCATAAACTTCTATTATTTCCCCTAAAATTAAAACAATAATTGAAATTAATTTAAAAAAATAAGATTGAATTTATCGGGATGCTACTGAAATCGTTTTTGTACAAGAGTACAAAAACGATTTCAGTAGCATCCCGAGTACCTATTTGCATCCTGTAAACACATGAAGAGAGTGTCGGGTCAGTCAGTTGACTGGAGTAGACTCGGTCATCTTTAAACTTACAAGTTTTAAAAAAGAACTGTTTCAATCTAAGATCCTCATTTTAAAGACAGTTCAAAGTATTAACTAGTATGGGAGTTGACTCTTCTGCCTACTGTCCTACCAGTCGACTCACATCGTGTAAACTAGGGTTGGGACATCGATGTCGATGTATCAAAAACATCGATGTACCGGACTTAAAAACATCGATGTTGATCTTTCGATGTATCGGATAACATCGATGTTTTCCTGAAACATCGAAAAGATCGATGTCACCGGTATTGGGACCCCAAAAAAACAACGAATATCGGGAGCGAGAACGTGGGATTTTTTGAAACCAGCAAGGTTGGAGGACCGATGTCGATGTATCGAAAACATCGATGTTTAGCTATAGATGTCCCAACCCTAGTGTAAACACCTTTTAGCAGTCCTCATGGGCTGCCAGGGAAGTTAGTTTTGACTACATCCCACAAAGGCTTTTTTTTGGTAAGCAAGAATCCTAAGTTGATCCTAATTTTATTAGACATTAAAAATGCTCCTGAAAAAAAAAATACGAGTTTCATTTTTCAATCTAATAACTTTCGACTTTAAATCCTAAAGAAGCTACTAAGAATTGCTTGCTGGAATTGTTCTAATCTTCAATAATCTTTTCTAATTTAATAAGAATACTTACCACGAAAAAAATAAATACTATCTTCTACCTCTTTAGATGAAAAAAGCATAAATAAAAAACCCTTTGTATGTTCCCTCCAGCACATTGTTCCCTCCTCTACGCATGGGCACATCAAACAAAAAACTAGAACAAATTGATTACTATTTTATTTACTGTAGCTTTTTACTTCAATAAATTCAATTTTATGTTATTATGTATATATTTTAATGTAACATAATCAAAATTGTACCATGCTACTCAATTTTTAAGACTTAAAAGATTAACTGTATTATATTATTTGTTTAAAAATTATATAAACGATAACTGTAAAACTTTTTTAATAGACTAATCAATTTGTTTTTTCCCCCTTTCTTTGTATTTTTTATTAATCCTAAATATTCACAATACCTATTCAATTGACAGAGAAATTAGGAATGTTTCATACCTAATTTTGCTCATACTGAGTTTTATTTACAATATGCTCCCCGGCAAGGAGCCCACACTTTGTGTTTACCCAGTATCACCATATAAATGGGTATGTTAAGTGGCATATCTAACTGGTTGCGTGTCATTTATAAGGTTTATATAGCTTTTGAAGCAACTCACTAATCCCTCTTCCCCTCATTGATTATTATTATTATGTTACATATATTTTCAGTAGAAAAATTGCATTTTTTTAAAGTTATTACTGCCACAAAAGCTAAAAATGGGAAGGGCTATCGGACATTAAAATCTGGAATTTAATAATAGTAGATATTATCAGTGTCTTCTCATACCAGCGTTCTACTGTCAATATTCCTAATGCTAAAAGTTTTACTGTCATTGTTATTATATTTTTAACCCAGGCACACATTGAGATGAAGGGCAGTACTGAGCCGCACATGGCCTACCTGACACTAGTAGATGTGGCATCTCTATTTGTGGGGTCTTGTATATTTCAGCAGTTAAAAAACTGTACTGCCTTGCGTCTGAATGTTTGCCTGTGTTTATCCTCTTTTTATTCTTCTAAATTCATTCACATTAATTATATCAGGATAAATCAAAAGTTAATATAACTTAGTGTATAAACTATTATTAATAATAAATACATGTAAAAAGAATAATAAAATATGTATACCTATAAATTTTATAAATATATATATTATGTAAAATAATCATTATTATTGTATAATACACAACATACTTTTAAAAGAGTAGCATAAACTTTTCAATTTTATTTGTTTTTAAATTATTATTATTATTATTGATTTTTTTTTATCATTATTAATAAATTATTATTTATTATTTCTTTTTGTAAATGAACGAAAAACATTACAAAGTAGGAGATAAAGAATAACGCGTAAAAGTATTTTTATTCATTATTTTTTAAGTTTAATATATTCATTTTTTTCTCACAAAAACTGTTGAAAGAGATTACTAAATAAAAGTAAGATGTAGTGGAATGGATATGGTATAAAGAATTTTTATAGAAATTATTTTTTAAAAAAAATAAAAAAAATGTGATCCCACTGTAGTTTTTACTATAAACTGAAATAAAAGGGTTAGAAATACATAAAATCACCATTTTGTTTACACAGTGTAAATTGAATCTGCATATTATTATCATGCACTACAATGTAGTGAATTGTTTAAGCACTACAATATATAGTGTAGTGTTTCAGCATAAAAATGTAGTGCAGTTTTCAGTTCTATAATATGTTCCAGTAATTTAATAGTGGTAAAATTTGGAGTGCTCTCACAGCTATAAATAAATAAATAAATATATATATATATATATATATATATATATATATATATATATATATATATATATATATATATATATATATATATATATATTGTATTCAATTAATACAGAACAGGGGAAGAGGGGGGGGGGGGGGAATCAAATGTTTGCCACTGAAATAACATTTTCAATTTTTTTGTTAAACTCTCAAGACTAACATAAGAGATCCTTTCATGACCATAAACAATTTATTGAGACAATTCAATTACTGCTCTTATTTTATATTCTAAAAGATTCAAAAATCTATCTCACTTAATTATTTTATATTTTTTATACCTATGACCAGTGCTCGATTTCTAGAAATTGAGGTGCCGGAACTATAACCTACCTCCTTTTCAACCCCCCCCCCCCCCCCCCCCATATAAGGGGGGTCCGGGGCCCTCCCCCGGGAACATTTTAAATATAAACGTTCAAAAACAGCATTTTAAGCAGTTTTAGACATAAACCCACACTGCAATCAGGTGGGTTTCGTGAGCAACCTTATAATTTTAAGTAGTATTTTTATTAACAATTTCTTGATTAGCATGTCACGTGTTTGTCATAATACTCTCAATAAATAAATAGGTACTTAGGTTTACACGAATAATTAAATCAACGAAACATTCCCTTTCTCACTCGCCCCGGGCGAATTTCGGCACAGCGTCTCTGCACAGCACTTATTTAATACGATCCCTGCCATTAAAAAATTCTTTGTTGTTTCAGGTTATTATGATTTAGTAGTATAATCTCAACATAAGATATTTTTGGTATTTGGGGGGAAAAAAAATTGCCCCAGGATCGCGGGCAGGACAAAAACATAGATGCTTCCTCAGGCACAGCTTAAGAACGACAGGCACTTAGAGCATCGAACTACATTTATATTCTTTATTAATAAATTGCGAGCTACTCTAGGGTAATATTATGCTGTCAATTTAATACATGATGTCCTTTATCAAATTTGTAGTCACTCACTGACAAACAAAATTTTAAAAAAATCTTAGTGCCGATAATTTTATTTATCAGAGAGAGAGGTCCCGGAACGCCGTTCCGCCGCGTTCCGCCTCAAATCGAGCACTGCCTATGACTATTTGATTTTTTAAAAAAATACAAACATTTAACTATATTATGTAAAGTTCTAGGTCTTCCAGAGGTGAACATGTCATGTAGGGTTTTGTCTGAATGTTTGCACCCAGTGTTGGGAGCATATCTTCAGGGGAGTGCATGTTGTCCTGGTGGAGTAACAACGTTAACTTGAGGTCTGGGGTTTAATTTAGTCTAGGTTCTGAGGAAGTAGCTGGTGCTTGTTGCCTCATTCTTGCATTAGCCCTAGGTACCTTCAAGAGCAGAGTGAACTCAATTATGGTGTAAAAAATATATATACAGTAAAGTCGATTGTCCGAACTAATTGAGATCAGAGGTGGGTCGGATAATCAAAAAGTTCGGATAATCGAGATTCATTAAAAAAAAAGAGAAAAAATTCAATTAAGTATACCATGTTATTTTAAAGGTAGATATATTTTTAAAATAAAAATTATATACATACATACATATGTAAAACAATACATTATATTTTTCTCAGGTACGTTTGAAAAAATCATGAATTCTTGTCTGCTTCACCCTCAATGTGGGGAGAACCTCTAACCACCTCACCGGTGGAGAGTTCGGATAATAGAGGGTTTGGATAACAGAGGTTCGGATAATGGAGGTTCTACTGTACAAATGTTTAACATGAATTGGTGGAGATCGTTGTCTAGGTAGATTTATTTTCTTTTTTAAACGGGAAGGCTGAACTAAATCGCTCCTGTAGGAAGCCTACTACTAGGCTGTAGTAGGATGCCTGATAAAGTATTCATCAGGCATTCAGCGCTTGCTAGGCTGTGTTTTGAATAAGTTTTTGCAAGTCTTCTGATGATCAAAACTTGAAAGAGCAAAAGTGATCAGTTTAAATTTGGAAGCTATTTTGATTAATTGTTCAGTTAAAAGCTGCTGTTTAAAATTTAGGCAAAATTGTTTACTAATAATAAAGAAATTATATTTGGTGCAAACACAGTCCCATAGATAAAGTAAAGAAAGATTTTAGTGACGCCTAGTATGTAACCCCCCTCCCTAAAGAATCCTTGATAACAAGTTAAAATGCTCTTTAAAGTATCAACTCTTGATCATAGCTGTGGGAGACCATAAAATTTTTCCATTACCATTCTAATCCCTCCTAATTAATTAAGGAATAAATAAGACTATAAATCAAGTGTTTTATTTACTGTTTACTAGAAATTAAAAAATGAAATAATAAATTATACATCTATTTATTTATTATTTGTTTTGTTGGGTGCTGCACATCTCAGGCCATTTACACCCAGAAACAAATTATGTATAAATTAAAGATATATATTTATTTTAATTTTTCATTTACAAAAGCATTTATATATTATTTAAAAATGATAAAATCTACATAAGTTTTTAAATATCTATAAATTTGGTTTTATTTTATATTATTTGTTTCCCCAATTTCTATCATTATATAATTTCTATTATTTTCCTCATTAATAATTAATCCTAACAGATAAATATTTATTGTTATTACTTCATTTGTATTATTTCAAAAATTAAAATATTTGTATAAATCTAAGCATATAAATAAATGTTTTTCTTTGTAAGAAAAATAAACAATAAATATAAATAAAAATATAATTCCTTTATACCTTACTATGAATGTTACAAGTCTCAATGCTTTAGACTTAGAAAATGATAAAATAAAAACTTTTTTAAAATACTCTTTAAATAAAAAAAATAAAAAATTGTAAACTAAAAATATTGTTCAATAATAATATTTTCAATTATATTATAGTTGTTTTTTTTTTATTTCTTACCCTTATTCCGAGCTTACCACTTTGGTAAGTAATGTAATCAACAGTTCTAAAGAACAGTTTTAAAATTATCCATTATTTTCCCAACAGAATTTGTTTCCCAACATCAGAAAACATTTTTGGTGTATCTGTCAGTTTTAAAAAATGTCACAAATCGCACTTTTGAGTCAGCATGTTTAGTGTCAAAGGACAACATTTGGCCATAATAACACTATACAATTTTTATACTTACTTAGAAGCATCATAAAAATAGACTGTCAATTAGTGTGGCACATAAATTCCTCGCATCCTATCATGTACTTTATTGATTTTGTTTTTCACAAGCCATTATCGTCTAATTTATTTGTTTCCCCCTTTTTTTTTAAAAAAAAAAAAATGTCAAAACTGTTATGATTTCTTACATGAATTAAAGTATCAATTAAGAAAAAGTTAAAGAGCGCAGACAGTTGAGATTAATCTGGTGCTATCTGCGGCCTACTTTCGACAAACCATCCAAATTTCATAAAAATCAGATGAGTACTTCTGAAGGTATAGATGTAATTAAATGCACATAATGTTTGCGCACATGTTGAAGAGAAACAAAATGGGTGCAGAAGGTTGAAACTTGAAGTTATGACCTACCACACAAATTTCATTAAAATAAGATGTGTAGTTTTTAAGATTTGTTGGTTCACAAAAATTGAGTGACAGACAGACCGACACAGAACCAGAAATGTTCCCTGATCTCTGAAACGAATTTCTATCTTGGTTCTTTTTTTCTAAATCGCAGATAATACAATATTTCTATTCTTCAGAACAAGCACATAGCTTCCATTACCTTTGGTAAGCTCGGACGCTTACATTAACTGGGGAAATTCGGGTTAAAACATACTCCACCTTACAACACTACATTACGATGAAATAATAGTTGGAAGAAAAAAAATCGTGGAGGGTAACCTACTTAGCAGCAAAAAATTTCTGTTTATTTTTGCTGTAGTGACTAAACATTTATCACTACTAAATTAATTTCATTTGACTGGGATAAGGAGAAACATTAGCCGATAGGGTACATAAAGTGTTGAGGCCTATAGAATGACTAAGTCACAGAAATTTACGGACAACTGTCTCCAGGGTCGGATCCAACCCTTAAGGTTAGGTTAAGGTCTGGTGAATAATGTAGAATGCACACCTGCTTGTTCTGTATTTGCACACATTCTGCCACGACTACTAACTGTTTTTTTTTTGTTTGATTTTGACGGAATATATTCCAGCCACATTAATTTTGGTACTTGTCATTTAGGAGTCCTACCTAAAAGCTAAGAGGTGTTAGAGATCACCTCTAAGCACCCCTAACTTTTAGGGAGGGCTCTTAATTAACAAATACCTTCATTTTTAATGGTTTACTCAAATACAGTTTTATTTATTTCCAAGATTTCAAAAAATTGCTCATAACTTAAAAACCTGTGATTTTCAGATACATGTTTATTTGAACTTTTTTTTATTTGCCTCGGTGTGTAAGGTCGAAATTACTCTAGCAATGGGGCTACCCTCCCACCAGGTCAAAACCACATCTGCATCCAAAAGTATCTCAAAATATTGCTCTATCCCAAAAGGTGAGAAGGACCCACAACATTATTTGGTTTATGAGAGCAAGCATTGTAGGTATATTTTTAAAGGTAATTCAATCGAGAAAGGTGAAATAATAAAAATTTATATTAAATATAACATTTTTATATGTATTAATGGTAAATTTATAATTATTTTTCATCTTAACAGATTTAAATTATTCGTTTACAATAGTTATCACAATATATATTTTTTCGGGGAGGGGAAGGAAAAGTAAATATACACAAGGACAAAAAAAAGTTTACAAATTACAACAGAAACATTTGACATATTTAAATGTTAAACAAAATAATAATAATAATAATCACAATAATGGTACTTTGAAAAAGTTTAATAACTGAGTTTAAGATTGAAATTTCTAAAATTTGTTTGTATTTTTTTCTTCATGAAGAAAAAAGAAATATTTCTGTACATCTATTATCAGAATGTCCAAAAATCAGTTAAATATATTAAAATTTATAATAATATATTTAATAAATAAATAACTAATTAAAAAAAAATTGATACATGTTTTTTTTGTCTATTTTCTTCATAAATTAACATATAACTAGTAATAATGAATGATTTGAAGAAAAAAAATCAGGAATACATAAAAAAAATCATAAAATATGAAATTCTAATTGGTAGAAAGCTCATGTTAATTTTATTTCACGTAGTAACTATCAATATAAGCACTGTACAATGGATAATAAGTACAAACATTTATTTTAATTTAATTATATATTTAAAGTAAATTTGTTTTTTTATATTTACAATGAAGATAATTATTAAAACTTCTTTTTTTTATATTTTTAAAAATTGCATTTGCTACAAAACCATTTACATAATTTAATTTTTTTTTTACATGAAAATAATAAAAAATATATAATATCCTCTTTGAAATATGGCAACTTTTGAAAATGGTAAGCAAGGAAAAAAATATAATAATTATAAAAGGAATGAGCAGGTTTAAGTTATTAACTTTTTTGTATTTTTTTTTTTTTTTAAATATACAGTTATATTATTAACTTTATATATTTCATAAAAATACAAAAATCTCGACTAGTTTACAAATTTAATAAAAGTATATTATAATAATAATTTTTATTAATCCAAAATAATAAGAGTGCTTGACTTAATGCCCGTACCTCATTGACAAACAGTCTCAGACAGAAGAAATGAAGAACAAATTGAAATAGAAATAATACTAATGATGTAAACCTATATGCAAATAATTTCCTATAAAGGATTAATTTTACAGTATTTCTTTAGATTGTTACTCCCCTGGTTTTTGTTTTTTTTGTTTTTATAGATTATAAATGGATATAATTATTTATACATTCATTGTCTAAATAACTATTAAGAAAATGGGATGTTTAGTCCAATGTACTTTGGGACAAAGGAATATCACACTTCTGTTCTTATAAGGAGATTAACAGTATAAAGAAGAACATTCTGTACACTTTCTTTAGATTGTTACTCCCTTCTGTATTATTTATAAGGGGAGTAAAAATCTAAAGAAGTGCCAATTTTATAATGCTAAATTTTGAACGGTTGTAAAGTGGACTTAATAAATTAGGTGAAAGAGTTACCCACATACACCCTTAGTCCTAGTTCCTCCTTATACACTTATATATGCACTGATGAATACTCCTTTCTTCTTAAACAACCTAAAAGTGAAACTAGCTGTTAACTAAATAGAAACATCATCAGTACAAAGGATAATTGATGTATCAGGATGGAATTAGAAGCATCAAGTGTTATATAAGTAAACAACTTTTTATTTGTACATCTACAAAACTAATTCTTGTCTCCCTGCTTCCAAGCACTGATGATCATTCTCTTCTCTTCACAACAGCTTTAAAAAAGGTGAAGACTAAGCTAATATAAGGTGTGAGTAGTCATCACTAGCGCAAAAGAAAAAGGAGACTAGAAGAACTAGAAGTTTGCAGATGCTGCAGGGCAAATTCAGAAACCTAATCAGTATTAATGAGGCTAATGAGTCTGTCTGTATACATCCACAGACCTCTATTTCCTCCTGACACCCTGCTACCCAGCACTGATGATAATTTTCTTCTCTTCACAACAGATTTATTAAAGGTACATGAGATGAACTTATGAGAGACCATCATCAGTACTAAAGAGAGAGCACTAAGAGTTTGCAAATGAAGTAGGACATTATATGAAGAACTGATGATTTTTGGTTAATTAGGATTGCAATAGGAAAGTTTGTAATTAGGATTTCAAACTAACCACAATCATCTCAGATTCCTAGTTTACTCTTAATTCCCTTCTATCCAATATTGATTAGAACCTAATTTGAGAGCACGTGGGGGGAAAGACACGATACATTTCTACAAAAAATAATTAAATTAACATTCCAAACAAACAAAAATATAAATTACAAAGAATAAATTTTATACATTAACATTATAATTTTAAATATAAATAAATAATAAATGAAAGGACGAAAGAATAAAAAAAAAAAAACTTAATATCTTTATAAATGGGTAACGGGAATTAAGAATTAAATAAAAATAACTATCAATTATAACAATATAAATAAATTAGCAAAATGCATTTACAGTTTTTATTTTACAAATCCAAACTTTTTGTATTTTTTTTATTTTTTATTTTTTTATGACACATCATTACAGAGAAATCATGATATTTCCAAAAAAAAACATCTCTCCACCATTAGTGAGATTTATTGTATGAAACTGGCATTCAACCTCTAGTGTTCATCTTCTTAGCCAGTGAGATTAATATGAATGAGAAAGAATCAGTATCAGTTTAAGAGAGAGGTGTAAATCATCTGATGACCTGATGATTTAAAACTTCTGTCTTAACTCCAAGACTCTTTTTATCACATTTCTACTAGTTTCGCCACCACTGAATTTGATCATTAGTGTGTTTGAAATTCAGCTTTGAACAATATTTATTTTTGGTGGAGAGGTATTTTAATTTATTCTTTCAATAGCTAATTTTCAATAAAGATTGCTATATTTTTAAAAATAAATTATTTAGTTTTTCTTTTACTTTGAGCTTTATTCTATATGATTCAATTTCAAAAGATATAAGTGAAAACTAACGATGATATAAAATTTTACCAGTCTATAATTTCCAAATGCAGCAAGTATAAAAAATAAGCTTTTCTTAAAAAAAAAAAAAACACATTATATTGTAGAAGAGAATATAATGTGTTTTTTCCAAAATGTTAAAGTTTGAAACACCAAAAAATTCACTGATGCTTTTCGTTTATTACCTATTCCATTTTAAACGGTAGATAAAAAAAGATTCTAGTCGAGACAAGAGGTAGTGATGTATTATTGTTTGGATGTGTTGTTACTCATATTCTTCTGTATGTACGAGCTTGTGATTGCAAGAAATCGATATCGGAGTTTGAGATTTCTCGCACGCATATGAGCTGATGCTATTTCAATTGTATAGTTACCAGGGAACCAACCCTTCTCACCATCACGAATCCTTTCACCATAATACCAACCTAACAACAAGAAAATAATAAAAGTATTAGTAATAAAAATAAAAAAGTATTAATACAAATAAAAATAGACAGTCAATTAGTGTGGTTCATAGCTTCCTCGCATCCTATTATGTACTATAACAATTATTATTATATTACTTTATTGTTATATTGATTATTTTGTAAAAACAATTAATAGTTTTAGCGATCTTTAAAACTTCATAGCGGTGTCGCTGTTGGTTTTACTAAAAAATTGTATTTAAAAAAAAATGTTTGTCACATTGAATAGATGAAGTTAGATTTTTATCCTGACCTAAAATTCCAATTTTAAATTTAAAGTTCACGTTTACGCGAGCGTTGTTCGTGAACGCTTGGATGGATAACGTTGTCCAACGAACCCGTCCTGGACATTGGTAAAATGAACATTTCTACCAAATTTCATCAAAATCGGTGGACATTTACTCAAGTTATCGTCATAATTCGCGGACACATAGACCGACAGACAGATAGACACGAGACCAAAAATGTTCCCTGATGTCTGAAACGGATTTCTGTCTTGGAATTTTTGAAAATGGAGGCATAAAAGTTTTTCGTTCTCAAAAGTGAACACAATGCTTCCGTTATCTTCGGTAAGCTCGGAAGCAAAATAAATAATAATAGTAAAAACACAGTTTTTTTTTTTTTTTTTTTTTGTTTTTTTGTTTAGTTGTACGACATTACAAGTGTTGAAGTGGAATGGATACAGACAAATAAAAATGTACCGTGCCACCATGAATTGAACCATAGACCCCTGGTTTTAAATGACTGATCAAATTGAGCTATTAGCCCAGTAAAAAACTGGGAATCTGCTGGAACAAAATCAAGCAAAGCTGAATTTTCACACACACATTTATTAAGACATTATAAGTAAGGTGTGAAAAATCCTTATCAATATCATGGTGGCTTCCACAAATATTTAAGGTCAATTCCTAACATCTTAACATTAGCTCACTGTCAACGTTCCACAAAAGCTTAAAATAGCTTATTAGCCCACACTTACATTATAATTATTATTAGAGGATATGTTAGCGAAATGCTATCAAATAAAACACAGTAAGAAAGTTCTTGCTAACGTTTCGCTAAATTGAAATGTACTATATTTTCAAAACTCCCAATACCATAAATTTCAGAATGGCACCACCAATCTATGCAACAGTACAATATATGTTTTTGTTATTTTCATTATATTTTTTTGTTTTTTCATAGAAGTACTTTTTCATTTTTGTATTGATAGCTATAGTTAGTATTTTAAGTAAATCTTATTCCGCTAATCTGCCTACCTGACACACCTTAACCTTTCCTAGTTTCTGGATTTTAACCACAAATCAATTCATTTCTTTACAACACGTCGCAGAGTCAACCTCAACCTTTTTTTTATTATTTTTATTTTATACTTTGTTTCATGCTTTAATGGTGCTAATAAATTTAGCGAAACGTTAGCATAAACTTTCTCACTGTTTTTTATTTGACAACATCTTGCTAACATACCCTCTCATTATACTTGAACTCACGAACCACCACAATTATTATAATTATTGCTAATATAAAATCAAAACTTAGTGATCATTCTACAACATTAAACTACAGTTACATAGGTTTATCAAAAGGTACAAATTTTTAACATGGGTAAATAATAATCATTACATTAGATTCTAGGCCTTTAATTTTTAATAATTAATTAAAATTGTCGATAAACAGTAACAAATAAAAAATTAATGACACCTAAAGCAACAAAACTAATAAGCATATATGGCAAAATGTATTAATGAATTATAAAACTGAAGTGATAAATAGCTTAAAGCTGAGGATTATGTAGCATTAGTTAAGGAACCAGCACATTTATTGTGATTTAAAAAAAAAAAAAAAAAAAAAAATAAGGTATAAAGAATATCACCAGAACAATTTCATTGGAAATGATATTGGACAAAATTTGGCTCAATAATTTAAATACTATATACTTTTAGAAGTTTGTTTTGGCCTCTCCAGTGCTAAATATGAATGAAAGAGAAAAGTGAATGTTAGACACTACCCATTTTCCTATAATTTTGGATTTTTTTTTTTTTACATTTTAATTTTCAGGGAAATAACCCAAATTAATGTTATTATAAGCAACAGTGATGAAAATTTAACATGTTCATAATTTATCAAGGGAGGAGATGCTAGGTAGCCTTTGATTATGCTACTGGGTAGTGGAAGTATTTCTGCCGTGGATAGTGGCAGTACTTCTGCTGTGCATTAAATAAATTTAGTTCAAGTGTTGTGAGTACATTACAGTAGCTGACCTCAGTAAGGCCAACAGGGTTAGTTGGTCAAGGATGTGGATTTAAAATGTTGGACAAATATGACACTGATGCATTTGATGGTGGTAATTATAATATGAAGGTCTTGAAATGCCAATGAGAGCCTTACATTGAATCTATCTTGTGGAAGAGACCGCAAGTACAATATAATTAGATTAAAATTTTACTTTTTAAAAAATCATTCCCTGCTTTCATGATTATGGATATAAACCACAAAAGGGAATAACTTTAAACACCTATACACTGGTCAATGAACATCAGCTCATTTGTAGCTTATTTTTCTCTTCTCTCTCATTGGCCCAGAACAAGTGCAAGATTCTTTCATTTTGTTTACTGGAACATATCTATGATCATGGGATCGTCATCAGTACCAAATAAAAATTAAATTAATTTACAGGAAAAAAAGGAAGAGAGTGATGGTCAAAACAAATAAGCAAAGAGAAAAGAACAAAAGATTCAAATTTTTCATTTGATTATTACACCATCAGTAAAAAGATGCCTAATGAAACACTCTAGCTAAATTTCATTAGGAAAATAAGATGCACTGGTTCCTTAATGCTTTAGATAGTAGAAACAGAAATCAGCTGTAACTATCAGCATACTTGCCTTCGTTTGTAAAAATTATTTCTGAATTTCAGTATTGACATCTCCCTTCTCTTCCACTTAACATTACAATAATATAAAAATTAAAAATCAACTAACAATTAAAAAACTGAGAAAATATTTAAAATATAGTGCTAGAAAAAATAAAAATGTGTATCTTAAAAAATCAGGCTTAGATATACAGTAGAGTCTCGCTTATCCGGACCCCGCTAGTCCGGACATCCGTATAATCCGGACGGGCCAAAAGCTATGTACAATTTGGAACCAGGGCCTGTTCTGATTTATGAATTGTTAAGATTATCAGGGTTTTTGTTTTTATTGTCCATTAATTTTTTTAAAAAAGGTTCCTAGTTAGTTTACAGGTGTATTTTCCAGCATGTCGACACGAGGAATACCAGGTATTATTGTTAAAAATAAACAGATTAAGAAAAATTAGGAATAAGTAAGAACATCGATAAATCTGTTTCAGTTCCATAGAAATGTAGGGCGGAAGATGTAAAAGTTGTGTATTCCAGGAAATACAATTATATGTGACTGAGATGTGGAGAGGATTTTAAGAAACATTATAGCGGCGGCTCAAGGCAGTTCCATGAAATTTCGCCAAGCCGCCAATGTCTAATGTCTCAACTTTTTCTGAAATGATTATCACTCCTCGAATTTCAAATCGTAACACAACCTGTTTCTCAGGAAGTCCCTTCTATACCTGCACCTGCATAATAGATTGTAATTTTATTTTAATTCATTTGATATTCGGACAGGTTACAGAACAGCCCTAGCCCTTAACTTTAACTTATATAGTGTTATACCTACGTCGTACAAGCATGCTTTGGAAACTAATAGAAGTAATTTTTTCGATAAAAACCTCGATTTTAATAGTTTTACCCTACTAAAGCTTGTTTTACAGAAATTTTAAAACTGATTCTGTTTAATCCGGACTTTCGGTAATCCGGACTGGGTCCGGTCCCGTCAAACCCGGATTAGCGAGACTCTACTGTAAGCAGAAATCATGAGATTAAAAACTTTGCTTGAGCAGAAAATAGCTAAACAATATGCAGCTACTCTTGCGTCTTTGAAGACAGATTTACAAGTCTGTTTTCAAATTTATAACAATGGAACAAGTAGTAGTGTTTATTACAAGTACAAGTGTAGATGAAATTTCTAAGACCATTGCAATCAAGTTCTCTAGTAATGAAGCTCAACTTGAGGCAGAAATGCAGAGATAATACCTCACTGACAGATATCCGTATCTAAGATTTTGTAATTTTATAAATTTAGTTATAAGTTTATTACTAACGAACCCCTGTTAATTTATATATTTTTTAATTAAATAAAAATGACCTAAATTTATGTTTCTGTCCAAATTTACCAAAGGTAGATCTCTCAATAAGTTTTATGGCATGAGCACCACTTTGTTAAACAAACCATCAAATAAAAATTTAATAGGAAAGAACCTCAGGATATGAAAACATTAACTTCCGACAAAGCTAACAAGATACAAAAACATAAGATAAAGGAGAAAACAAAAATTAGATTATTTCCACAACACAAAAAACTGCTCATTACTTAAATCAAATTAAGACAAAAAATTTGTCGAGACTAATTTAAAAAAAAAAAAAAAAAAAACAATTTAACTTAACTCGGTCTTTGAGTTGTCAAAATCTCAAGCTCCCATTGACTCCCTACTCCCATTTTTAGAATCTCCCACACTGTCATCAAAACTCTTTTTTATTTGCTCATATAAATAGAAAGTATTGTGATGGCGTGAAAAAATTGATTTTGAGATTTTGACGGATTTACATGTTTTGAGGACCCCCTGAGTCCAAAAAAGTTTTTTAAAAAAATGTCTGTCAGTCGTCTGTGTAGACACGGGGAGCCTAAACTGCAGGTGCCAATTTTGACGAAATTTGGCATAAATGTTCTGAAAAATCATAACCAGAGGTGAAATCGAGAAATGAATTTTACCTCCAAATTTGGAGGTCCCCTAAAACTCTTATTTCTCAAAAACGGTTCCAATGATTATGACTAAAAAATTCTGAAATTTAGTCCATTTAAATACAAATTTAACAATATAAGCCGTTCCCATCCCCGGGAAAAATCTAGTTCCTGAGAAAATAGCTTTAAATGTGGACGGAGAGAGGCCGGGTTCGATTCCCTGCCAAGTAGAAGTTATTTTTATAATAAATTTTGACAAAACTAAACTAAATAATAACAAATGTAACAATAACACAATTTAATTATTTTATTTTATTTTATTTAAATTTAATTTCTACAACAAATGTATGAAATTACCAAACTTTTGACAATAAAATGCTCCAATACGATGTAAAAACTGCAAAGATGGAACAAACGTAAAACAATAAAAAAGTGCGAATGTGCAACATCAAAACCAAAATCCAACTCAACTTCAATTAACCAACAATTTAACTTATATAAATTAATAAAAGCTAAATAATTTACTTAATTTTAAAACCTTTAAAAAATTAGGACACATTTTTTAACTCTAAGACAACAGTGTACCAAAAAACCATATACAAAGGAGTAGACAAAAACTTTTCAGCCCTAATCATATTGTTTTGTACTCACTAAATATTTTAAAAGAAGATGCAAGTTATTCATGTCAAAAGGTATCGTTTTCTCCTGAAAGGCATTGAAATACTGAAAATAAAATTATAATTATAATAACATTCAGAATACACAACACTTCTTCCAAACTCATAGTTGAAACTGTTTTTTCTCAAAGTTCAATATTCACAGTCAATAGATAAAATTAAGATGAATTTTGGAACAAGATATTTTAAATTGAAGAAGTGATAAATGAGCTGAAATGCATTAGATGCTTACCATCAGATAATTTCCGGAGCACATTGACAGAATCACCGGACCTCAGCTGAAGTTCATCAGGTTGTGTTGGTGTGAAGGGATGAAGGGCAGTGACTTGAGGACAGTCCCAGTCTTCGTATAGAACTTCTCCTTCGTTTTGGGGTTCAGGAGGACTTAAAGCTGCTAGCCATCGTTCTCTACTACTCTCACTCCCACAGCAAATAACCTGAACAATAAAATAGATTTAAGTACAAGAAGTTACTTGTATGAAGTTCTAGGTCCTGATGTTTCAAACTCAGTGTTAGGAACATCTTGAGGGGAGTTCATATTGTAATAGGGAAGTGACAATGTTTAATGAAATAAGACTACGTTTAATAATAACATTAGTAAATAAACAAGTAAAATAAAAATTAGTTTATGAATGAGTAAAAATAAAAAAGTAGTAACCATACATAAAACTAAAAAATTACAAGATAAAAAGAACTTTTTATACACTACGTTTTTAAATTTTCTGTTGAATCATATATAATGTTGATAATGTAATTGTCATTTGAAGAATAATTCTTGATAATATAATAATTATAATAATAATAATTGTCATTTGAAGAATAATTCTTGATAATATAATAATTATAATAATAATAATTGTCATTGTTATATATAATTTTAGTGAAAAATAAAATACATAGTTCCAAATTTATTTACTTCACACAATAATAACAACCATCTATAGAGCCGATCTTAAACCTATAAAAGGACAAATCTTTGTATGTACAATGGATCTCGCCAACACCGAATCTAAACCCTGCTATTGATACGCCCCTGTGTAGGGTCAGTAAGAGAAGAAAAATGTGTACAAGAAGTACAGATGCAGAAAAATTAAACCGATACCTAGGACACAAGTGTAAAGAAACCGGGTTGTCACACGTCAATTAATTTATTTCTTTGTTTACTTTTCGTTGTCATTCAATGTTTACCTCTTAATAAAAAATCACAAATTTGAAACCCGTCAAAATGAAGATTGTAAATATTATGGGATATGTCAAAACAAATAAAATAACTTGCGGATTTTTTTTTCGAACTAACTTTCCATACAGCAAAATTTGCTAAAAACTAATTAAATTCTGCTGAAAGATGGCTAAAAGTATTAAAATAATGCATTGCCATCGTGTTCTGAGCTATTCTAAAAGTTTCAAATGTTTAGCTACTAGGGAAGTTAGTTAAAAATTGATTGCAAGATTTGTACTGGACAAACAAACAATCAAACAAGAAAGCAAGCTAATAAAAACGTAGTAAAATAACTAAGTAAATAAATAGTACCAATAAACATCTAAGTAAATTACCATTTCCTGGGTTTTCTTCTCATAATTTTCTAACATGGTGAGCTCAACCAAAAATTTCCCAGGAATGTTGTCACCCATTTTCCTCATCTGCGATAAATTCCTGGCACAGTAGTCCAATACAGAATAGTGGTCATCACTAAAAATAAAAATAAATTTAATACTTTAGTGAGAATAGTAGATCACCAGCTTCTAAATTGATCAACATCATTTTGTATTAACTGCATAGATGATGACTATTTATACATTTAGTTTTTCTTTTAAAAAGTCAATAACAATGTAAAAGAAAAATCAATTACCCTTTCTTTTTGGCTACAATGAGGTAATCAGTGAAGAGAAAGAGGGTGAGTTTTTGGTTTTTGGCAGTGAGTCTTTTAGTAAGGGTCATACGAGGCTCTAAGTTGAGATGCTGTACAGGTCCTGAACGAACAAGCCATCGAGAAGCCGAGAGTAGAGGAAGAGACTTTAGAGGAGGAGCGAATACGAGGGCTCGACTAAGGGCAGCCAACTCTTCATGCCTTTCAGTCTTACGAGCCTCTTCGTTGCACTCAAACACAATCTGTAAAAAGCAAAGACGCAAATTAGAAATTAAAATACAAAGTTAATTATGAAAACTATACTATTTCAATTAAAAATTACACTATTGGTGTGTGTTTAAAATAAAGATACACAGATATAATTATATAAAATTAAAACGTAAGGATGTTTAGTTAGAAATAAAAAAAAACTCAAATTTGATCTCCTTCACACATTTGGAATATTAGGTAAAGCGAAGAAACAATTATAAAGGAAACCAAAAGTTGGTCTCTTTTTATATCTGTAAGATAGGCATAAACGGTACTTCTTTAGATTGTTACTCCCCTATGTTGCTTTATAATATAAATGACTTTGACTAAAGAACTATTAAGACAAAGGGATGTTTAGTCCAATATGCTTTGGGACAAAGGAATATCACACTTCTGTTTTATAAGGGGAATAACAGTCTAAAGAAGAACATTCTATACACCCTCCTTAGATTGTTACTCCCCTCTGTTTTGTTTATAAGAGGAGTAACAATTTAAAGAAGTACCGACATAAACTATATTAGTTAGTGCATTTCACTTTTCTTTTTTTTTTTTCTTTAGTTTCCACTCACAATAATTGTCTTCCATTTACTCTTGTAACTATCCAGTTTACATTTTTACTATCATTAAAAAGATAGAATTGATAAAGAAGTAGGGAAATAGGAATAAAAGGACTTAATTCATCTTAAGGGAAAGGAGAAGAAAAATTATTAAAACAAAGGAAGAGGGGAGGAGGAAGAAGTAATGTGATTTTTTTTTTTTTTTTCACATTTTGATATTAACACCATATTTATACTCTTTTTACAATTAGTATTAACTTTTGACAGTGCGGGTAAATCGAAAAAATGTGGAGGGGAGCCAATAAAAGCACTGGATTTTGAATTCGAGAAGGTCGGGCCAACTAGGCAAATAAAAATATCATTGGCCCCATCCCTCCCACAGGCCTAGTGGCTTTGAGAAATGTCATGGAAAGAAACTTAAAAGATTAATTGAAACAACAAAAATAGGACATTACTCCTTTTTCCATTCATCTGTTTATAAAATGTTAGAATATATAAATAGTTGCCTTATTGAGCTGTGCTAATGCAGACTGGCAAGCGATGTATTCAGGATGGTTAGGTGTGAGCTTAGTGAGGATAGCATCAAGAAGTAACGGCATCCTGGTTATCCTCTGCATGGGAAGAAGAAGGAACGAACTCAGAGTCAGGCTATGACATATCTCAGCCTTCTCAAGCATAGTCAGAGCATTGACGAAACCAGCATTACTCCCTCTGTAATTAACAGACAAACATATTATTAGCATCTTGTCATTCTAAAAATCTGTTTAGAGATTTGTGATTTTATTTTTGTTTTTAAATCATACATTTGACTAATGATAACCTTAAAAAGATCCAAACATGCAATCATGGAGAGTTGAGGGACCGACAAAGTAGAGATTTTATTTGAGTCCACGTTGCAGAATAAGGACTCTAATAATGGAAGTGGAATGTATCAAAAGCTGGGAGTTGTCCAAATTTGAGGTTACTTTAGTTGACTTGATATGCATTGGCATTAAAGTGCCAAGTATCTGTCCCATAATGTTAACATTGTGAGACCTAACGTTTAGTTCCGGTGTTGTATAATAAAACTTTATCAGTGCTTATCATGTATGTTCTTTAGCTGGGTCTTGTTAGCTAAAATTAAAAGCAGGACTTTGCAGCTGTCTTGGGGTTAGCAAAAGGAAAGACCAAAAGAGCCCAATAAGAAACATCCAAATCAGAACATCCCTTGCTGTAAAACTCCTTGTGGAAAGAGTTAAAAACTTTATAATTGAGGGGGTTTGGTCAAGTACAGAGAATGAGAGACTCCATGAAAGGGATTACACTAAGGGGGGTGACACACTTAATAGTGCCACCCGGCAGGTGGCGCCACCTGCCGGGTGGCACTATACGGTCGACCGTCCGACGGTCTAGCCGCCACCCGGTCAACCCATTGTTTTCAATTGAGCCTGTCACACGTCGCCACCCAAGTCACGCCACTCAGCCCCTACTCCTTCAATCAAATATAGTGGAAATCAAATCTGGGGCTGACTGCATCCCTCATATAAGTGGGTGGGGCAAGCCAGGTGGCGGGAGCAAGTGGCATCAACCAGGTGGGCGCCACCCAGGTGGCGCTACCCGGGTGGCGAAGTGTGTCACCCCCCTAAGAAAGTCTCTTGACAAGAGACTTCACTTTGGGACAAGCTAGCTCAAGTCTGAACAGACCTGGAGATTATTTGCCCAAACCTCTACACCAGTCAGTAGATAATGGTACAGATTAAGTAAAAAGTTGCCATTAGGCACAAACACAACTATATAAAAGATTGTGTATAGTTACAACACAACAGTGTACAACAAAACACTGTAAGATTGTGTAAAACAATAAAAACGATTTTTCAAAAACCATGTTCCAAGTGCTACATTCATTTTTTTGTGGTAACTCTACTCAGTTACCACGAAAAAATGAATGTAGCACTTGGCACATGGTTTTTTAAAAATGGTTTTTATTGTTATTTTTAAAATTTTATTATGTTATATGTCAATTTAGTAGTGGATGTTTATTTATTAATATTATGACAAATTTTTATTTAAAAAAGCTTTACTTAAAATGTTAATTTTGACTACACCACTTAACACATATAACAGGCCTGATGGGACCCCTAACCTGATGGGCCCTAATGGGACGAAATATAGCCATTTTTAAGAAATTAAGTAATGTTTTAATTCACCCCTCATGACTCATGACCCATCACAAAAAAAAATTATAGTATATTATAGGGGACCACAAACTTTAAAGAATTTATTTATATCCACTATAATCTGGATATCATAAGCAAATATCAGACTCAGCTCTGCTTAGGCCAAGGATAGGAAGTGTTACCTCAAACATATTTAATATTGCTGTTATACCTCTAACCAATTAAGTTCCACACAGCGTAAAAACCCAACAATTTATAATTCAAAAAGATGCTGTTGTTTTTTTAAAAAATAAAAATAAGGACACAGCTTTAAAGAGGGATCAAAGCCTCTTACATCTTACCTTATTTAAAGAATTTTTTTTTTACAAGCAATTTTTTTAATCATTAAAATTTACAACATTTATTTCTTAAAAGGTGTCACCGAATTGAAGGAAAGTAAAAAAATACACAAAATAGACAAATACATATTATCACTTACTTGAGTTTTTTCAATGATTTCTCAATGGAGATCTGATTTTTACAATACTTCACATATGTTTGAAATTGCTGCGTAGCCAGAGCGTTGACGACATCACAAATACCTTCCAGAAGTATACTTTCCTGCCAGCACTTATCCAGCGCATTAAGTACAAGTTCAGAGCACTTGCGAACTGCAAAAAATATAACAATTACATTACTTAAGTAAGAAACGAAAAAGGTCCAACCAAATTTAAGTCCAACCTACATTTAAGAATATTAGATTACCACAAAACTATCTTCCAACTTAACTTTTCAGTTTTAAGCATTCTTAATCAAGTGATTCCACTGCTCATTTAGAAAAAAATATTAGTTTCGTTTAAAAATAAAAATAATTTTAAATTATTTTTATTCTTTTTTGTTTTGTGTTTGAATCTCTAAAATCCATCCACTAAAATAAAAATTTCCTAAAAAAAACTGTTAAATCCATCTTTTAATTTTGATAGTTTGACTGTTTTCAGTCATATTCATAGCTATGACTATAGAGTTTAATAGAAAGAAACGCAATAGTTATTTATGTAACTAGACAGAAAAATGGAATTTTACTGACGAGTGATTAGATTAGCCTTCGAGCCGAAGGCGAGGACAGGCTATGATAATTAACTGCTGAGGCGAAGCCGAGGCAGGTAATTTACCAATTTCCAAGGCAAAACCGAGGCAGGCAATGAATAAACGAGATAATAATATGGATGTGGGATGTTTACATGAAGCTGCAGTGTGGCCAGTGACTCCACTATTTTTTTAATTAAAGATCTACTATTCATTGAACAAATGTAAACAAATTATTTAAACATTAAAACGATTATTTATTAAATTTTACTTATTAAATTATAATATATAATGTTATAAGATAGAGATAATAGTATAAACTGTTATTGCCAACATTATAACAATAAAAATTTTGCTGCCTATGCATCAAAATTGTTCCTCATTTTACCGCCTAGGCAGTAAAATCACATTTCTCTGCCCAAAATCAGTTCAATAATGCCTCATTTTGCTGCTCCAAGTAGATAAAAATATTGTCACCACAATTTTATATTAATAAGTAACATTATTAATTAATTACAATGTTAACACTGAAGGTGATATAAAATGTCAAATGTAAATAAGCTAATTATTGCATATGTTAAAGAAAATTGTGATGACAATATTATTGTGTTACCTTCTATTAACCTCTCTAGTCATAATTATAAATTCTCAGTCAAAACAAGCTATCATTTCTATTCATAGCATTATACTTTTTTTTCTGTATTTTCCAACTTTTATTATTTTCTACATTAAATTTGTTTTTTACCTTCAATTCAATTTCAACCAAAAAACAACTATAGTTCAAAGTGCTATATTAGTAAAGTATTAAGTAATTTCCATCTAAAAGAGAGTGTGGTATAATACCTGGAGGTACATTAGAGAAGAGAGTCCTGTAGTCGACTTTAGACAGGATGGTAACATCTTTAAACTGAGAACTCTGAGCAAAGTGCTTCTCTAACACGGTCAGTGACTTATAATAAGATGCTTCTGATGTCATCAGCTCAAATTTAGCTTCTTGCAATTGCTTCTCAGCTCCATTTAGCGTATCTATAATAAAACAAATTAAAATATTATATTTCTATAAGATCAAGAAAATAGATAAAAGGGCAAACCATGATTAAGTAATTAAGTTATGATAATTGAGATGGTTCGTGACAGTTCAAGTATAATGAGAGGTTATGTTAGCGAGATGCTGTTAAATAAAACACAGTGAGAAAGTTTATGCTAACGTTTCACTAAATGTATAAGCATCATCAGAGCAAGCTGCAATTTAGCAGCATCATCATAGAAACAAAGTATAATGAGTCCAAGGTGGGGGAACAAGGCGCGAAGGGAACCAACCTGCCCAAGGCCAAGCTTACATGCCTATAAGGATGGTAAAAACTCGAGATTAAACAAGACTAGACTATGCAACTATGAAGTACCTCCTGCAACGGCCTAGTTCCCTGCTAGCAGTGGAACTCTTTTCGACTTTCTTCGGCCCTACGAAGCGTGGTAGGGGAAGGCACTACAGCTGGAGACTGGATTACAGACCTCCTATACCTTTCTAACTCCCTTTTACTTTTCTGAGTTTTAAGCTAAAAGTAATGTAACGTTTTTGAGTTATGTTCCATAGCCTAAACATGAAAATGTAAAAATAAAAATAATACAAAAAGGTCGAGGTTGACTCTACGACAAGTTATAAAGGAATGGATGGAGGTGTGGTTGGAAATCCAGGAAATAGGGAAGGGTAAGGTATGTTAGGTAGGCGAATTAGCAGAACAAAATTTACTTAAAATACTAACTATAGCTAGGAATACAATAATGAACAAGTATTTAGGTCCCTATGTGAAATACTTGAAAATAAAAAAAAAATATATCGTACTAGAAATTATTAATTAAATTTGTATAACTGTTGCTTAGATTGTTGGTGTCAGTTCTGAAATTTATGGTATTGGGAGTTTCGGAAAAGTAGTACATTTCAAGGATATTTCGCTTAAACTTGTTAGGTTCTTGGGCACAAATCTTAGTACCTTCAAAGTCAAAATTATGTTGAGTTTTGGAGCTTGAAGTATTGGAGCTTCCTCACTGTGTTTTATTTGATAGCATCTCGCTAACATACCTTCTCATTAAATTATGAGTTTATATTTAAGAAAGATCGCTCAAAATTCACTTCAGAGCTAAGAATCAAACTCAAGTTCTTTCACTAACTGGGCAAATAATTTATCCTTATCAAGATATTCTAGAGATTGATTTTAAACTCCAATTTGATATAACAGAATAACAATATAAGTGTGTTTTGTACAATGTTCTAATATGCTGAAGATTTTAAGCTCAACATCTTAGTGAAGTTTTGTACCCTAGAGATGAGGTATGTTTCATGCTGACCGAATTAAGTAGTTATGAGGCTCAAGCCGGCGAGTGTGGTAGTTGTTGAGCCACATGAAACTTTCCACTCGCTCAGTAACCAAGTAACTGCCGTGTAGAAACCATGTGGTGCTGTGACATTTTCCGGTATGTGTCGTGAACATTTGTTGGTTTTATATTAAAATTCTTCAAGACCAATGCTACCTTGCCGCTTGTGCACAAGCAAGTGAGCACACTCGGCTAGTTTACAAGCTAGCTTGGTTAAAAGCTGGTGAGTGGCGTGTAAAGTCGCCGGCAGACTCAACTTTTCCCAGAGCTTTTTTATAAATAAGCCGGCTTGTAGCTTGTAAACTCGTATTATGTTATGCTTGTGTAATTTATTATTTCAATTGTTGGAAACAATTAAACCTATATTCTTTACTAAGAAAGAAATTTAGAAAAATCCAAAACAAAGTAATCATCTTATACAATTTTCATTTTTTAAATTAACACACCCACCCAGGTAGTAAATCATAATTGTTTAACTCACCTAGAACACCTGAAGACATGACCTGAGGTACTTGACACCAGAGTGTGCGATTGAGCTGTGTACAGGTTACAAGATCTAGAGCAGTTGGCCTTCCAAACTCCAATTCCTCGTAGTTCTCCTCGTCCACTTCTAGTTCAGCCTTCTCTCTCTGAAAAAAATTAAAAAATTAGTACAGAGTAGTTAAGTCAGGTAAATTGAGGTAATTATTTTAATTATTAAATAATAATAAAGTGGTTTGGAAGAATAGGCCAAAATAGTCATCTTTTTTGGCTAAAATTCCAACAACAACCAGCAAACTAATTAAGAAAATGCACAACAGAGGTAAAGATAAGATAAGTACGACAAACTCCATTTTATAATAGAAATCTAGGCTTATGAAAAATTTACCCTAGAAAAAAACACTTCTTTTATTATTGTACAATCTTACAAAGCAAGGCCAAGTGTTATTTCACTCACTCAACCAAATAAAGCAGAATGTTATTTAGCTCAGGAAGAAAGTTTTTTACCAAATTTTACTGACAGTGTCACTGATAACTACTTCATGCTTATAATTAAAATTAAAACACAGATGACACAGATGGGGGGGGGGGGGTGAGGTGAGCAAAAAACACACTAAATAAATAAATACAATCTCACCTCAAAAACTCCAGCCTCGTAGAACTGATACAATGGTTCATCTGCAAACCTCAGGTTAATATCAGACCCTTGACTTGAACCTGCAAACAATTACAAATAACATTAAAAAATAAAATTAACAGATAATTAAACAATTATAAAAATTTTAAAATACTAGTCCACAGGCCACCATAAGAAGTGAGTCGCTGATTGATAAAGTTTTCTTACCTTATGGAATCGCTTATTTATGCCTTGTCCACCGATGAATTGGGTATATGGCAACTGGGCGGTGGGCCATTTCTTTTTTGTTGACATGCCAAACTTGCCCTTCTGCGGGAACATTGAAAAGAGATAGATAAAGTTTTGATTTTCACAGGATCGTTTAATTAAATTATTTCAAAAACAGTGGTAAAGGTGGCCACCGATACAAGTGGGCCGTTTGGGGTGGCCACCGCCCCAAACATATTGCTCTGCGGGGACGTTGAAAAGAAAACGGCCCACTCGTATCGGTGGCCACCTTTACCACAGTTTTTGAAATAATTTAATTAAACGATCCTGTGAAAATCAAAACTTTATCTATCTCTTTTCAATGTTCCCGCAGAAGGGCAAGTTTGGCATGTCAACAAAAAAGAAATGGCCCACCGCCAAGTTGCCATATACCCAATTCATCGGTGGACAAGGCATAAATAAGCGATTCCATAAGGTAAGAAAACTTTATCAATCAGCGACTCACTTCTTATGGTGGCCTGTGGACTATACATGATGGAATACTTTATTAAAAATTAATTGTTATCCCAACTCTTAAAATAGAATAATAAAAAAAATAAAATAAGACTATTCCAAGGCAATTTAAATGAATAAAGATCAAGTTAAACCTTTTCATCAACATCTAGCCTATCTAAGAATAGCCACTGAAGATGTTGAAAGCAATGTTGAAATTGCACGAATTTAATTTTGATGGAAAAATATTATGTTTTTGTAATGAATTTAATTATTATAAAGACTACATTCTTATTGGGGATGCTTTGCATAATAAACTTTTACATATTATATAGCTTTTTTTTTTTTTAATAAATATATAGTATTGGAATTATTAGATTATTATTAACATCTATAGTGCAACAGTTCATAAAGGGACAGTGTCTTTTTACTAGCAGTGATTGGTAACAGGAAGTCAAAGTAAAAATAATATACTACCGAAGTAAATTTATTTCACTTAAAAGTAAGCCACCTTAATGAACTCAGTTTACTAGCATGGAAAAAAAAATGTCCACAAAAGTGTGGCAGACTATTTTTTATTTGTATTCTAAATGCCAATATAATTTTTAATTTAATGAAATATGGTCACAGACCGGAAATATAGATTTAGAGAGTTAATTGGACTTACAACTGGAAGAGTTATGTTTTAAAAATAATGCTAGCCCATAAAAACCAAGTTTATATTATAAATCCTTTATATTTTTATATTTTGGTTGTGAGGATAAAAATATTGTAGTCCCCAGGCCACCATAAGAAGTGAGTCGCTGATTGATAAAGTTTTCTTACCTTATGGAATCGCTTATTTATGCCGTGTCCACCGATGAATTGGGTATATGGCAACTAGGTGCTGGGCCATTTATTTTTTGTTGACATGCCAAACTTGCCCTTCTGCGGGAACATTGAAAAGAGATAGATAAAGTTTTGATTTTCACAGGATTGTTTAATTAAATTATTTCAAAAACAGTGGTTATCGGTGGCCACGTGTACCAGCGCCCAGTTGCCATATACCCAATTCATCAGTGGACACGGCATAAATAAGCGATTCCATAAGGTAAGAAAACTTTATCAATCAGTGACTCACTTCTTATGGTGGCCTGTAGACTATTGGTATTAATTCATTTTAATTTTAAATAATTATATAAAAATTTAGTAATTAGTAAAATTTAATTAATTAATTAATCTGTTAGAATGTTTTTGTATTGGTAGAGAGTCTATGTACCAAGTTTCAGCTCAATTGGATGACTGGAAGAGGGTTAACTCACCCTCCAAAGATTTTATATACCTACCAATTAATCAATTAAATTTTTATTACTTCGTTTTTTAAAAATTTAATTAATCCATTCATTTTTAAAAGAATAATTAATTAAAATTAATTTGTTAAAATGTTTTTGTATTAGTAGAGAGTCTATGTGCCAAGTTTCAGCTCGATGACTGGAAGAGGGTTAACTAGCCTTCCAAAGATTTTGACGACAGGCACCCAGGCACAAAAGTGAAGTTAATATAAAGGATTTAAAAAGTACCCAACATGTTAAAATAAAGATGGATGGACATATTAAATTAAGCCATGAAAAAATGCTTTAAGTGTGTGGAGAAAGAAAATTGAGGAGCAATAAATAATGAAAGGAATTGAAGAGTAAGGGCTAAGTGCAAAAAGTAAGAATGTAGCATAAAATGCCTGGCTGGACTCAGAAATTAAAGCAAGAAGGGTCCAATGTTCATAGAATGGATCAAGATAGAAGTATAAAAATGATTTTAAAGGTAACCCAGGAAAAAGGAGATATGTGGGACCATGGATGGCTGGACAATGTAGAAAGGGATATAAAGGTGCATGAAGTATAAGAGTAGAGAATGGGACCATGGATGGCTGGGCAATGTAGAAAGGGATATAAAGGTGCATGAAGTATAAGAGTAGAGAATGGGACCATGGATGGCTGGACAATGTAGAAAGGGATATAAAGGTGCATGAAGTATAAGAGTAGAGAATGGGACCATGGACGGCTGGGCAATGTAGAAAGGGATATAAAGGTGCATGAAGTATAAGAGTAGAGAAGGAAGAAGGATAGGAAAGCATGAACTGAAATTGTCAAGGAAGCCCAAGATTCTTAATGGATTGTAGTGCCACAGAGTAAATACACAAGTAAGTAAGTAATATTATTTACAATAATAATTAAATAGAGTAGAGTCAAGGGAATTAAAGGTGATACCATGTTCAGACGAGGTGTCCGATCTCTTATCATCAGAGTATATACTAGTTCCATTGGTTGAGTGGTAACTAATAGAATAGCTAGCTTCAACCAGCTCCCTCATACTAAGCTTCTTATTTTCCTCTGAAATTTAAAATATAATCAATTAGTTAGATATAATACATTATTATCTGTAGTACAGTTGGAAGAACCACAAAGTTTAGCTTTTCAAGCATCTCCTTGGTTAATGCGCCTGTATAAGGGTATGAATTGTCATCATGGATAATGATGCCATTTCAAGGTTCAGGTTCTTCCACACCCAACCTATTATAGCTCTGCTCTGGCTACGAGTGATTACCAAATTTTCGGACCGCTGAAGGACTTTCTCAGAGGGACAAAGTTAAACAGCAGTGCCACAGCATATTAGATTTCAGCCAAAATATATCTTTCTCCAATGGATACAGGCCCTTCCAGAATGTTGGGCAAAGTACATTGAGAAGAGGGCATATTATATAGAAAATATATATATATTTTTTTTTTTATATGTTTATCCATTAAATAGATTTTTAAAAAATACTTTACCGTAACTTTTTGACTACCCTTTGCATATAGAAAAGGTGTTAATAACTATGTAGTAAGCTTAGTACACCTAGTTTTAGGCTGAGGCTTTTACCAGACGTAGGGGAGGTTCTATTACCTTTACAGGTAAATACCTTACATATTTTCTTTCTTGTCGAAGTAGAGCTTGGCAACACTGTTTTAGCAACTTTCCCGCCTTCACTAATAAATACAGTTTCACATCTTATTTGTGTTATCAGCAATAGTTGATTTTGGCTTTGTCCGAGGTAAGGAAAGTTCCTCTACACAAAGATTCTTTCACTGAAGGTCAATAGTTATAACTATAACATTGTTATATAAATACCTGAGGTTCAATTCCCAGCAACAGGAAGCATTTTTATCTATTTTTCACCCTTCCTTTTTAGTAATATCAATGCTTTAAATCTCTGGGATGGATTGCTATCCTCTTTCATATATTTATACGAAGTTTTGAACAGTTTCAACAAAATAATTAATATATTATTAAATTATTAAATTATCTTAAAAGTGTCACCGTTAATTCTAGGAGGGGGTGGTGGAGGAGGAGAAGTGGGCCTGGGTGCAGCACTGTGCCTTCTTGTATCTGGTGCTATGATCATTGGACTGTAAAACCACAATAAAAACATTAGTGTAACCAATAAACTGTTTATATTAAGACATAAAGTAGATGTACAAGATAAAACTTGGCTTGACAAGCCAGTTTGACTATGGGTTAAGTTTGAGCTGGATAGCTTGGTGTGGTGTACACAAGGCGTCAAACTTTCAGTCAAACTTGCTTGTCAAACATGTTGGATCATGTACGTGGGCCTTTAGACAAAATAAGAAGAAGACAACTAGCATTAAAGCATAAGTTGTTTATAGGTGGGTCACTTCAGGGATAAATTCAAAACAACCTTCTTCACAACATCTATAGCTATATTTCAACCCCCTATGATTGTGAGTGGAGAGTAATTGTGAATAGGTGTGACAAGTTACCAAATAGGTAATAAATATGTGATCAAATATTTATTTTAAAATTCGACGATGTTATTTCAGATTTTTTATTAGGCTTGAGAATGACCCAAACAGAGGGTTGAAATATAGCTATAGATGGTGTGAAGAAGGTTGTTTTGAATTTATCCCTAAAGTGACCCACCTATAAACCACATATAGAATTATATAAAGGGAACAAACTTGCGTCAAAATAACTAAATCATAAGTTTGGCAAATGATAAATCAAAAGGCTTGAATATAAAGAGAGTTGATTAGAATACTGCAACAACATAGATACATTTTATAAACAATATTGATTTAACGCCATCCATTGACAGTACTCACAATATTACTAAACATGAAATATAACAATTCAACTTTGTAGTCACTTCCCCTTTATCTTTAAGGTTTTTATATTCAGTCGACTCTAACAATCTACAGATTGTCAATTCAAAGTATAATATGTTAATATACAAAGTATATTATTACTGGTCTTATATTACTTTGCTTTGTAAGTTTCATCGCACATTTCCGTTTCCCCAATTTTGAACCACTTCCCGTGATTCAATCTTCCCCAAATTTTGCACATAGATACAACTAAGGTGAAGAATACAGAAACCAAAAAAAATAAAAACAAAAACAAAATGGCGACAAATTTATTTGCATTTTAAGTTTCATCGCACACCTATTACCCCAATTTTAAACCACTTACCGTCATTCAATCTTCCCCAAATTTTGCACATAGATACAACTAAGGTGAAGAATACAGAAACAAAAAAAAATAAAAACAAAAACAAAATGGCGACAAATTTATTTGCATTTTAAGTTTCATCGCACACCTATTACCCCAATTTTAAACCACTTACCGTCATTCAATCTTCCCCAAATTTTGCACATAGATACAACTAAGGTGAAGAATACAGAAAAAAAAAAAAAAAAAAAAAAAAAAAAAAAAAAAAAAAAAAAAAAAAAAAAAAAGGCGTCAAATTTATTTATTGCTTTTCAAGTTTCATCGCACACCTATTACCCCAACGTTGAACCACTTACCTTCATTCAATCTTCCCCAAATTTTGCGCATAGATACAACTTAAATGAGAATACAGAAACCAAAAAAAAAAAAAAAAAAAAGAAGGTTGAAAATAAGACCAGTTTTGAAAAATGGCATTTTTATATGAATTATTTTTAAAACTTACGGTGGAACTGGAGGAGGTTCAGGAGAGGAATCTTTGGAAATGTAGAAAGTCGACATTGACTTGTGTCTTCTTTTCAGTGCTTTGTTCTTCTTATTTAGAGTCAGCCATTTCCCATTCAAACTCTTCTCATCTATAAAAAATAAAATAAACTTTAAACATGTTATCTAATAATCATTTATTTTTAATTTTGTCAACGTAACATCTGATATAACTAAAAAGAATATAAAAAAAAAAATCTTTCTCTTAAAATAGAATTAAGAAATGTAAAAAGTCTTGTGGTAGGTCTTGGAGATAATTTAGGCTCAATACCCAGCAATTATTTTATCAATGGAGCACAATTCTTCACAATAGGCACTAATGATAGATTTATAAATGCCAATAACACCTTAGATAAATAAACTAGGATATATATATCTTACATGGAGAGACAGTTCTTTAAAAACCTTCAAAATCAATTCTCAAAGTTCTGAAAAGCACATGTGCAGCCATGGGTCATATAAGATACGAATAGAAGAAGAGTTCTATCAATTTTAGGAGCAGAGTTGTGAATTTTTGTAGTCAAATCAATTCCCCTCTCATTATTGTCAAATGTTGACTAATTTTATATTCATTAATAAAAATATATAAAAATTAATTTTATTTATCATAGCTAAATAAAAATACTACAAGGTGTGATATATTAAACGTAGAATTGAAATAGTTCTACGCTTAACATAGTAAGTACAGTAAGGGATGAATGAATTTAAGAATTATTCTTCAGTTAATAACCAATAAATTAGTTTTATTGTGACAATCACAGAACCAAAGAAAATTCTGATAGCTAATTGTATGTCTAAAACATATTGGAAAAGATAAAACATTTAAAATTAATTGAAAATAAAAAAAGGTTACCTTAGGGACTTAAAAACTTAATTTATTTCATTTTCAAATTATTTTGTTAGCATTTGATGGTACTTCTTTAGATTGTTACTCCTCTATGTTATTTTAGAATATATATAAATTTATATAATTATTTATACATTCCTTTGTTTAAATAACAATTAAGACAAAGGGATGTTTAGTCCATTGTTCTTAGGGCCAAAGGAATATCACACTTATGTTTTTATAAGGGGAGTAACAGTCTAAAGAATAACTTTTTCGGGGTGTCCAGCAATATTAAAATTAAAATTCAAGCATATTTAAAGGTTTTCAAGGCTCAATTTTATAAAATTCAAGGCTGGGTTTATTAACATTACCTAGTTATTAAAATAGTGATTCATTCACAATTTCTTAGAATTATAGAAACAAATATGAGAAAAATAGTTCAGCATAATAATATAAATTACTTTTATAATAGAAGAGATTTTATTTTTTGGACTTGTAGAATATAATAGTAGGCTGAAGGGTTTATTTGGAATGAAAGTCCTTCGACAATATATTTTTATTTCATCAAAGCTTTCACCATGGTAACCTGAGCTTTTTCAGTGATCACTAAGCTCTGATGAAATAAAAATAAATATCACTCGAAGGACTTTCATTCCAAATAAACCCTCCAGCCTACTATAATATTAATAGTATTAATTCAACCTAATTGCAGCAGTAGTACCCTAGAGAAGTGAAATACAATATACAGTAGCGCATCGATTATCCGAACTAATGTTGTTTAGGGTGGTTTGGATAATAAAAAATTCAAAATGTATTGGTACTTCTAGACAATCTAGGGTCTTTAAAATCCCTGATTTTTTCAAAATTGAAGCCTATTTTAAGTTTTTCTGTTATTTTTTCAAAATTCAAGCATATTTCAAGGTTTTTTCAAGCATCCTAAAAATTCAAGCATAATTCCAGGAGTTCAAGGAATTCAAGGCTGCTGGACACCCTGTTTTTGTACATCATCTTTAGATTTTTACTCCACTCTGTTTTTTTTTTTTTATAAGGGGAGTAACCAGTGGCGTAACTATGGACCCTCGCGGGCCCTCATTGCGGGGGGGGGGGGCACTCAGCGTCAGGGGGCCCCCAAATCCAGCAATAACTGGAATTACTATCCTTGTACCAACGTCGAGGGGGCCCCCAATTGAAACGCTAGAGGTTTTTTTTTTTTTTGCTCATCAATTTTCTTTGGTGAGGGGCCCCCAATGGTCTAGCTACGCCACTGGGAGTAACATTCTAAAGAAGTGCCCACTTGATATCTCAGAGAGAGCGACTGAGGTAGAAGCACCAGATACATCAAACCTCCATATTAAAGAGAGTACATACCTTGATTAGCCTGAGAGCTGATCTTGCTGACCCACTGCAAGCTTTTAGTCCAGGTTTTCTTGCCGGCTTCTCTGAGTAAGCAGTAGATACTCTCTTCCTTATGTACACTTCCATTACTCCCCCGGCCATTCTGCTAACATAAAACACTTATTGTAAGTAAAGTGCTCTGTACAAAGTAAGTATTCATCAATCCAACAAACTCAATTAAATAAAATCAGTTTTCTTATAAGAGATCTTGGTTCTAAATAAGTATATACGACTATTCCTCGGTAACCCCCACCATACACTTGTTAGTTTCCTTTCTCCGTATGCCGTAATGTGAAGTAGGCTGAAGTGCAAACAAAAACATAAAAATCGAACTATAAGCAAAGTCACATACATTAAATTTACACAAAATATTTTTAAAACAACAGACAAGAAGATGAAATTCAGAGTTATACAGTTAAAAAGACTAATTAATTAAATCTTATGTAGTATTTTCTAGCAGTGGCGTACACAGGGGGGGGCCCAAGGGGCCCTGGCCCCCCCCGAAATGATTACATACCTAAGACCCGCCATACATTTAAAACAAAAAAAACAGTAATGACAGATGCATTCGAATTTTCTGTAAATATTTTCCAATAAAAGGAATTAATTAAGTATTATCTTATGGTGTGTATACACTTAATCACCCCAAATAAGCTCGGCCCGGATTTGCCGATAGAATTAAAGTCATTTAACACTATACCGGCCCGATTGTCGGCTGGGCCCGGATTTTGCCGATGGAATTAAATTTATTAAACACTATACCGGCCCGACTGTCGGATGGGCCCGGATTTTGCCGATGGAATTAAATTTATTAAACATTATACCGGCCCGACTGCCGGCTAGGCCCGGATTTTGCCGATGGAATTAAATTTATTAAACACAATACAGGCCCGACAGACGGCTGGGCCCGGATTTTGCCGAATGAATTAAATTTATTAAACACTATACTGCCCGACTGTCGGCTGGGCCCGGATTTTGCCGATGGAATTGAATTTATTAAACGCTATACCGGCCCGACTGTCGGCTGGGCCCGGATTTTGCCGATGGAATTGAATTTATTAAACACTATACTGCCCGACTGTCGGCTGGGCCCGGATTTTGGCCGATGGAATTAAATTTATTAAACATTATACTGCCCGACTGTCGGCTGGGCCTGGATTTTGGCCGATGGAATCAAATTTATTAAACATTATAACGGCCTGACTGTCGGCTGGGCCCGGATTTTTCTCGATGAAACTAAAACTATTAAACACTATAGCGGCCCGATTTTGGCTGGACCGAGATATTTACTAATGGAATTAGATTCATTGAATTAAATTAGGATGCATGAAATAAATCGGCTCATTTGCTGACTAGGCCTTGATTTTTGCCAGTGAAACTAAAATCATTAAACTTGATCGACCCGATTTTGGATGGGCCCGATTTTTCGCCAATTGAATTCAATGATTTTTTTGTGGTTTTAGTCCAGTTCAATAGCATAGGTTGCATTATAGGACAGCTTCAATTCATTACGAATCCTAATGCAATGAATTGAATTTGGATTCGTAAAAATAGACTGCTCCGATTGACAGCTAGGCCCGGATTTTTTGCTATAGAATTAAGTGCATTGAATTGATTAGGATGAGTACAATGAATCGGCCTGATTGCTAGTAGGCCCGATCTTGTCGATGGAAATTATGCATCAAAATAAATTGGGATGCGTTCAATAATAGACTCGATTGCCGACTCGGCCTAGGTGTTAAGCACATTAAATTAAATGAGGCCCAATACAACTCGAACTTTTGCCGATGGAATTAAATTAATTGAATTAAAATATGCACACTAGACTGGCTTAAATGGGAAAATGATAGTTGTGGATTTTAGTAGCAAATTTTTGTTTTGGACCAGGATTGTTTGTAGAACGCTACGTGGGTCCTCTTGTCTATGCGGCATTCCCCTCTTGCTCACTCAGGTCGGACTAGTGTTTGGCGACATGTAGTGGGAAAACAGAGGCAATATAAATAAATCGGTTTATCATATTGTGAAAAAACTGATTCATATTACATAGTAGGTAATAGTAAATTTAAATCTAAAAACTCAAAAAGCGTTCAGAAATCATTTGATGTTAAATGTCCCATGTAGGCGTGTCCGCCTGTCCTTCAATTTTTGCGAACCAACTCATCTTAAAAGCTATTCGTCCAATTTTATTGAAATTTTGATGGTAGGTCATAATTAGCCAGGTTATAACATTGCTGGTCCCGTATAAGTTTCAATCTTCTGCACCTATTTATTTCTCTTCCACATTCGCACAAACATACATTTATTTACACCTATATCTTCAAAAGTACTCATCTGATTTGTATGAAATTTTAATGGTTTGTTTAAAGTAGCCCGCAGATAACCCAAGAATAATTTCAACCGTCTGCGCTCTTAAAATATTGCTATATTGATACTTTATTCATGTTAAATTTACTCAATTTCCCCTCCTTTTTTAAATTAGTTAAAATTGATTCTGATTTTTACATGATTTAAAGTATCAATTTACCAAAATTTAAACAGCGCAGACAGTTAAAATTAATCTGTGAGCTTCTATCAGATAAGTTTTATAAAATCAGATGGATATTTTTGAAGATAAGGTGTAAATAAATGTATGTGTGTGCACATGTGGAAGAGAAATGGTGGCAGGTGGAGAAATGGGGAGGAGGGAAATGGGACCAGAAGATTGGACCTTATATAGGACCAACAATGGACTTTTTATATGCTAATTAACTGCCATCCGAATTTCATTAAAATCGAAAGAGTAGTTTTTAAGAATTGTTCGCAATGATTGAGCGAGAGACAGACTAACAGCCAGAAACGGGATCAAAAATGTCTGATAACTGGAACAGATTTCTGTCTTGGAATTATTGGAATCGGAGACATAATCGTTCTTTAGAACGATCACATCACATAGTGAGGTGTTACCTCATAGTATTTTAATTTAATTAAGTATGAGGTTAGAAATTGTGAAATTAAGTAGAGTGTTGAAAAGGGGGAGAAATTACAATTATAATAAATTATGGGGTATGCTAAACCCGCATATAAGTTAAATTAGGTTGGGCCCCCCCCGAAAAAATTTTCTGTGTACGCTACTGTTTTCTAGCCTCTAATAAATATTTTTGTTTCAAAGTGTACCTCCTTTAATGGTCTAATGGGCACTTCTTATATAAATAAAAACCTTTAAGCTCATATTAATTTATATTATTGGCATGGACGTATCCAGGGGGGGAGCCCCCCCCCCCCTTTCAAGTTCGAAAAAATGTTAGAAACTAGGCATCGCGTGGCTCTATCATTGAAGCGAGCGTGCAATAAAATACTGACTATTGAAATTTGTTAATCATGATGAATGTCATAGTTGTAGATAAGTGGAAGAGGGCAGTGTGGGGTAGAGTGGGGGTACTCGGTACAAAGCTTTACTTCCTAAACAAACCTACTCACAATACGACTATAAGAATCAACCACCCGTAATAGCTTTTAAACTAATATTATAAATGTATCACTTCATTACTCAAATACTACTGCTTGTATCAAGTTGAAATTTTACATACTTGTTTCAATTGTACTTTAGACGATGTACATGAAGTTTTATTAAAATCGTTAGGTTAGAACGTAAGATATCGGTAAAAAGGTTGTTTTCTCTATTTTAAACGCTTAGGTCCGCTTTAATAGTTTTAGCGATCTTTATTAATTCATAGCAGTGTCGTTGTTGGTTTTACTAAAAAATGTTTTTTGAAAAAAATGTTCGTCTCATCGAATAGGGGATGATAGAATTCTTTCCCGTCCTGAAATTCCAATTTGAAATTTGAAGCTCACGTTTACGCGAGCATAGCGCGCGAACTCTTGGACGGATCACGCTGTCCAACGAACTTAGCCTGAGTAGTAGTAAAAGGAAGATGTATACAAAATTTCAACTAAATCGGTCAACTTTTACTCAAGTTATCGTCGGACACGTAAACGTTACACACAGACAGACAGACAGACAGACAGACAAGATGCATATTTCGTTGAATGTAAGAAGCTCGCTTACGCTCGCTTCAACTTAGATAAATGTAAAATTAAACATTTAAAACAATCGGACACAGAGGGCCTCGGAACTTTTCCATCAAACATAAACCTATAATGTGTGTATATTATGTGAATCATAATTTTGTTTGTCCGTTAAAAGTAATGTCCGGTATAATGAAGACTGTTATAATGAGGTATTTAAAATTGTGAACAAACTTTCCAGTATACAAATTATAAGTCGATATTATCAAAATGGCAGCAGATAATAAGATAAAATGTAGAGGATTTATTTATCTTAAAAAAGGTATTGGTGTAAATTTCAGCTAAATCGGCCAAAGAGTTCAGAAATTACTCGGCATTAAAGTTTAAAAGTTCTAAAGTCGTTGTTATAATCAAAATGGCGGCGGATATCCAAACGAAATTCAGTGGAAAATCTTGTCTTAAAAAGAGGTATAATTTGTGCAATAGGAAAATTTTCCTTTTTTTTTTTGTTTTTTTTTTTTCAAGTATTTAAATGTAAGAAGTACCCATTAGACCATTATTAAGGAGATTCACTTCGAAACAAAAAAATGAAATCTTACATAATCCCAGTTTTACGTTAAGTTATGGTATATGGGTGATCTAGATTCAGTATATGGGGGATACACATGTACAAAGAACTAGCCCATTATCTTTTATCTCTTGAAAAACTAACTCTGACTAACTCTAATCTGTGATCTTTATATTGTTTTTAATGTGTCCTGTAACCTATTAGTTAGATAAGATAATGAAAAATTATCAGTAAAAAAAAGTAGTTAGTTAAGAGCTAGAAGTTTTTGAAATATTTAAGAACAAGGCAGCCTATTTATAATTAAGGGGTATAATAAAATAAGTGATCGAAGTTTAAAAAATCTTTTATCTACGATTGATACGAAAAATACACATTGTATCTCTGTTTAGATGCGTAGAAAGTGATTCTTTCCGTACTTGTATTCATTGCGCACGCGCGTCACATAGTTCTGAAGAATTCCTCTTCTTTACCACCCTAGTGCGGTAAAGAAGAGGAATTCTTCAGCTTTACGCACGATTAGCGAGTTTGTTTACATTTAAAAAAACTAATTTGCTGTTCTTTTATTAAAGTAACTGTTTATATCGAGTTTTTAGTGAAAAACAATGAGTGAATCAAGTGACTGACGAAAATGTGGAGAATAATACTCCTCCAGAAATAATTAATTCGGCAAAAAATACAGCTCAAGAATTAATGCCATCTTTATCAAGAGAGAAATACGAACTTACATACAGCAAGTTTATTTTTTTCTGTATTTATTATTTAAATCTAACAATCGTAGATAAAGTACGGTACGCAACTCGTGCGAAAACGGCATTTTGCATTGCTCGTGTGGTTTTACTACCCTCGCTCTCGCTTTGGTGCAAACTCCACACTCGCATGCAAAATGCTACTTTCCGCACTCTACGCGTAATGTACTATTAAATACAATATAAAACTTCTACTACATACATTTTACATTTTTTACGACTTATATGGTTTAAATAGTATTTAAATAGACTAAATTTTATCATTTCTTTTTTGACACAATCTTCGGAACCATATTCGAGATTATTTTTGGGGTTACTGCCCCCCAATTTAGAGCTATAATTATTTATTTCTCGATTTCACCTAGGAGTAGGATTTTTCTGAACCTTTATGCCAAATTTCAACAAAATCAGCCCATAAGTTTAGGCTTAATGCATCTGCATTGACAACAGAAGGCAGACAAAAAACTTATATTTTGCATTTTTGTTATCAGAAAATCCTTTTCTTATAATTGAATAGTGTCCCGACGACTCACCTTGAATTAATTTGTTATTTCCAAGCTAAGGCAACCACATTTATTCCAATAAAAGTAAATGTTTGTTTTGATTTGTTGGTCTTTAAATAGATATAATAACTTATCTAAAATAACCTTTCTAAGTTAATTTACTGTTTTAATTTTTTTTCTTAATATCAAACTAAGGCCTTTGTCATGGGTCTTAGGGTATACATATATTTCACCTGTAGCTTAGTGTTGGGTGTTGTCTTTCCTGATGATAATGATTCAGATTCTGAATCTGTATCATCAGAGAAATCATCACAGAGGGCAGAATCATCATCTACTACTTGAACAGACTCGTAGTGAGCTCCTGTATCACTTTCGTCTGAACAACCTTCACCTGATTAACAAAATAAAACAAGCTAATTAGAACAATAATTAACAATAACAATCTTTTTAGAGATAAAGATGCGGAGCAGAAACATTGAAAACAAAATTACTTAATAATAAGATATAAATAGAGGTGATCTTGAATCCTAATTAAACCCTTACCATTAACACTCATTGATTATTATCAAAATTTGTAATATGAATGGTTACTTATGTAGTTATTACATCAAATCACGGCTTACGCCAATTTACTAAATGGAAATTTAAATTATTGCAGTTTTATTGCTTCCGCGAGCTTACCGAAGGTAAAGGATGCATTGCTCCACTTCTTAAAAACTACACGTCCGATTTTAATGAAATCTAGATGGTAAGTCATAATTAGCCCATTGTTGGTCCCACATAAATTACAACCTTCTGCACTCATTGCTTTCTCTTCCGCATGCGCATTAACTTTTCTTTTTAGGTTAGAGTTAAAGAGGTTTAGGTTAGAGTTAAAGGTTAGATAGTATCTAATTTCAGTACACATAGTTAATATAATTAACTATATTAATATCTACCTATATCTTTACAAATACCCCTGCGATTTTGAATAAATTAGGATGGTTTGTCAAAAGTAAAAAGTAGGGTTACTTTTGACATTAAGAGGGCCCAGATTGTCCCACTATTAATTTCAACCTTCTGTCCACATTTAATATTAAATAAAAATAAAATGTGATACGACTGGGAATCAAAACAGGTCCAAATAATCAAACTTTCAATTCCCAGTTGGATAACATTATTTAATACTTAAGTGACCAACTGGCCATTCGCCAAATTATATAGGAAACGGAAAAGCCAAGGGCTCCACAAATTGGCAGACTATTTTTATTATTATGTAAATGTATAATATTAATAACAGATGGTTATCTATATATTTATTGGTTGGAAACATTGCAAAATATGTTCCAACTTTAAGGATTCCATCAAACCCCTAACATGTTAAATAAGAATAAAAAGCTCTTTAAACAACCAATGTGCAGATTACAACTCTCAAAATTTAACTTGAGACGCAAATTGCACAATACTTGGAAGATAGTACTTATTAAATGGTTATTATTGCAAATTAAAATTGAGTACGCGCATTTTTTCAATAATTTTCATAACTACTAAAATACTTTCGGCCTTTCACTTCTCTTTAATCAGTAAAAAAAAAAATGAAAATAAATATGATAAAATAAAATAAAAACGATAAAGCTTCCTCTAGTTTTATAACAAACTTCCAACAAAAAAAATCTAATTTTTTAAAACTACAATCAGTAGAAAATTGACGGGAGTTTTTCCACCGGACAATCCATCAATCTTTAAAAACAGCTATAAACCTGTAAATTACCGAGACAGTAAATCTATCTTAAAATCAGTGTTGTTCCTTTTTCCATCCTAGAACTAGATTGACGAGGCGAGACTAAAGTCGAATTAATACCTAGAAAAAACAAACTTTTCCTTCTTTTAAAAAACAAAAGTACGAAAAAACTTTTCATTTATTATTAGTATGATTATATTTAATCAGTTTTTTTTTACTATAAACACGGACAATTTTTCAAAAGAACGGCAAATTGTTTAAGAATGATGTAATATCTTCAATTTTTTTCTGATATTTTTCAAACGTTTACAAGGATCTAGTTTTATGATTCTTAAACTTCTGTGAGAATTATGGAAGATAATATTTTGTTTAAGTTTCCCGCAAAAACAGGTGAAAGAAAGAAAAAGTGAAATCTAGAGATGTTTCAAATGTGATTGATGCCTCTTTCTTTAGATATTTCTTTGAACTTTTATTTTTCTTTTTTTTTTTTTTCGCTTTCACTAAGTAACTGTGAAAAATATCTAAATGTAATTACTCGTCTCTAATTAAGCTATTTTATTTATTGAAGTTAATTAAAAGTTTTAATTAAGACATAAACTTAAATTTATAATAAAAAGCCTATTGTGAAAGTGAATATGTTATTTACAATAAAATAAAAAGTGTATTGTATAATATAATGCTATTAACAATAATTAATACATTCTGAGATACAAGATGCAGCTGTTCCAAATATCCTACATTCATTTTTAGGGAATCTTCCGTTTTTACTACATACGATTGGCCTTAAAATAATTTTTCTTACATGAAATATATGTAAATAAATTTTAATGTACAACTTCAGACTTCTAAAGGGTCAATAAATAACTGGTAGGGATAGATGAAAGTGCGCCCTTCCCCCCACTCTTTTCCTATCAATCTGCAGGGTAAACAAATAAATTTGATGCAAGGTTATTTATTGATTTTTAGGGTTTCGTTGGTAAAACCAAAAAAAAACCCTTATAGTTTCGTTCATGTGTCTGTCTGTCTGTCTGTCACTCTGTACGGTTCCAATAACTTTTGAATAAAAAGAGATAGAAACGTGAAACTTTCCAATATTAAAGATCGTTTTGACGCGCACACAGGAAAAATATAGCGAACTCAAAATTATCAGCTGTTCAAATCCAAAATGGCGGATAACTCACGTCATGCGAAAAAAATATTTTTTTAAAATTTTAAGTGGGGTATCAAATGAAAGGTATCAAAGAGTAGATTACAAATATATATATCACTTAGGGAAAGTGTTCAATTTTCGGCGCCATTTTGTCAAAAAACATCGAAATTTTGCGTGTCCCCCCCCCCCTAAAATCGTATTTCCGCTCATACTAAAAATAAAGAAAAATATGCAAAATGTGTGGTCTGGTGGGCCATAGAAAAAATAAGATTAGCAATTTGATCTGATTTACTGGGAATCCAAGATGGCGGATAATTCATGTCACACGAAAATAAATATTTTTTTTAAATTTTGGGTGGGGTATCAAATGAAAGGTATTGAAAAGTAGATTACAAATATATACATCACTTAGGGATAGTGTTCAATTTTCGGCGCCATTTTGTCAAAAAACATCGAAATTTTGCGTGTCCCCCCCCCCCCCCTAAAATCGTATTTCTGCTCTTACTAAAAATATAGAAAAATATGCAAAATGTGCGGTCTGATGGGCCAAAGAAAAAATAAGAATAGCAACTTGGTCGGATTAACTGGGAATCCAAGATGGCGGCTAATTGCTGTCACGGGGAAAAAAATATTTTTTCAAAATTTTGAGTGGGGTATCAAGTGAAAGGTATTGAAGAGTAGATTACAAAAATATATAACACTTGTGGAAAGCGTTTAATTTTCTACACCATTTTGTCAAAAACATACAAATCCCCCCCCCCCCCCAACTACTAATTTCATGTTTACAACACCAACGAAACCCTTTTTACGTGAGACTTCACGCACTACCAATTTATTTGTTTTAAATCCCAAATTATTTCTTCCTTGTTTTTTGTTTCCTATTATTTTACTTTATGCTACTTATACCTAATAGTCCAGGAAAAGTGTCTGACTAACATCAAGCTAGAACTTTGTATACAAGTCAATCTTTTAGCGCCTTTTAAGAATATGTGGTCGGCTTAGTTCGTCTGCGGGACATAGCTAGGGCAACATGCGTACGAAAAAAACAAACCGGTGGAGAGCGGCCATGTCTCACCAATTATGGTGAACAATGTGATTTTCATGATCCTGAGTACAGAATTAGTTAGTAGACCGAAAATCAAGTTGATGTTAGTTTGTCCCTTGACATGTGACCACGTTGATTTTTAGTAATATTTGAATAACTAACCTATCAAGTATGAAAATATCATCGACTTGATTGTTGGTCTACTAACTAATTCTGTACTCAGGATCATGAAAATCACATTTTCCACCATAATTGGTGAGACATGGCCGCTCTCCACCGGTTTGTTTTTTTCAAACGCCTATTGCCAAGCTATGTCCCGCAGACGAACTTAGCCGACCACATATTCTTAAAAGGCGCTAAAAGATTGACTTGTATACAAAATTCTAGCTGGATGTTAGTCAGACACTTTTTTGCACTCTATCTCCTGGACTATTATACCATCAGACATAAATTTCACACAATTTATAATTTGTGCATATTAGATATGTAATCCTTAAACCTGCTTATTTTTACTGTAGATTCTTATAAAAATGTGATCCATTGGAATGTTATATTTGAATATTAAATATTTAGTATACAAAAATATTATAAATTCCTATGTTTGCCGCTATCAACAGCCGCTGGTTGTGATGCTTACACCAAAGGTATAGCGGCTGATTCTTATACAAATTCAGAATACCGGAAATCGTATATATGTCAGCTTCTTCTTTCAGAATGTGAATTCAAATTCTTATTTATTGAGATAGAACATCTTTAAAGTCCCATGAACTTCAATGATAGTCTTAAATTTCAATGTGACTTAGTACTACATATCATATAATAAATATAATCCATCATTATCGTTTTTCTACGTCGAGTTTCTCTTGACCTTTACAAAAGCTATTACTAAACATAATATTTTAAGACATTTTCTGATATTCAAATAGGTTGAACTAGCCTATACGGGGCATCATGTATAGAAATGAAAAAAACTGCCTCATATAATTAAAGTCTTTTCTATATATTGATATAAAAAAAATGCACCAATTATGGATTCTTCTTCATTTCATAAGTTTTCTCTTAATACAATTTCCATCTTCAGTCCTCTATTTTGAGACACAGCTGTATACAGGTCGATTTTGGGAATCTTGGGCGTATGTATCTGTTGTAGATTACCTGGGCTTCGATGTAGCGTATCTGGTTTTTCAAGAGAGTATGAAATGAAAAAGAATTCATAAATAATGCAATTTATATCAATATACAGCAAACACTATAATTATGTATGCATTATATTTGTTAGTTTTTGAATTTCTATACATGATGCCCCATATAGGCTAGTCCAACCTTCAAATAACATTTGAAACCGTTATAACTAGAAATAATAATCTTAAATTTAAAGTTTAAAACTGAAGATCTTAAGATCAGATCTAAGAATATTAGAAATTCACATTTTCTTACATTTTCTGCATTTGTAAATTTTAAGAAAGTATAGAGTTTCTTGAAAATGTTACCTAGGTAAATAAAATAAAACAGTAAATTTTTGAAAAACGATAAAAATTTATTCCACAGCTGGGAATCGAATCGCGAATTTTTCGTTTAATGAAATTGTAAATATTGTTTGGCTATGAATACAACCAGATATATATACATATCTTGTTACTTATTAATCACCCGCACACATCACATAATATAGTATCTGCCTTTTAACTTTCTCATATAAAGAGAAAGTATTGAGAAGGCGTGGAAATTAGATTTTTATGGATTTGCAGGTTTTGAGGTCCCCTGAGTTGGAATATTTCTGAAAAACGTGAAAAAAATTCTCTAAAACGGTTCAGACAATTTTTATTAAAAATTAAAAAATGTAGCCAATTTAAAAACGAATCTAACGATATATAAGCCGTTTTCCCGGGAAAAATCTAGTTCCTGTTAAAGTAGCTTTAAACGCGGACGGGTTCGATTCCCCACCGAGGAGAAGTTATTTTTATGATAACTTTTGATGAAATGTTCAATAATAATTAAATGTACCAACGAAAAATAATAAATGGAAAACACTGGGCTAAGTAATTATGAGAAAAATCGTTTTCGATACGAAATTTTTAAGTTTAGATAAATGGTTTCTCTGATTATATTGGGTACCAATCTAAATCATCTAGAAAGCAACCCTACCGATAACCGATACTACAATAATGCACCAGATAATATAGCCATAATTGTTTAGACCTTATATTTAGCCCTATTTAGTCAATAAAAGTATCACTATACAGTCTGTGCCAAATAAGTTTTAGTGCGCGTTGACAGCACCATAAGGGGACCCAATAAGAAATCAGGATCTTATAACTCTGAGCTCTTATTGGCTCCCCACCCCATTTTTTTGACTTAACTGCATTGTTAAGGCACAAAACGCATTTGGCACAGACTGTAACCAAATTTGTGAACTAAGTTATCGCTGTCTTCCATCTCATTAAATTTTACAGAAAGAAAGCAGAATACTTAATAACATAGAATATTCAGAAGAATATAACATAAGATATAATATTTAAAAGAAAATAACATATTATAATATTTAAACGAATATAATATAACATGTAATATTACAAAAAAATGTTATATAACGCATAACATATAACATTTAAAAGAATTTAATATAACATGACTTATTTTTTCTTTTAATAGAATATTACTTCATTAGCACATAATATAGTAATACAAGACGAAATAAATATTTGATTTATTACAGAAAACAAAAACAATACAGCACATTATTTCTTAAAAAGTTAAAATTAGCAATGAAAATCAATTATTAGAATGAAAAACGAAGACATATATATTTTTCTAATGATTTAATGGAAATTTAAATTGAGGAAATTGCACAACATTTAATCATGAAATTAATCATAAGCTAAAAAGAGATTGATAGATAATATGGTAATTCAGGGTAATAGTTAAAAGGAAATAAGAATTGTAAGTTGAAACTAATTAATGCAACGAGAGAACTAATAACTGTATGATTTGATATTACCACATTTATAATTATCACTTGTTTATTAGATTTTTTCTAATATTATTCTATTTTTTTAAACGTAGCTAGTTTTAACACTATTTAAACATGAAAACCACATATGTATGGGAAGTATAGATATTTCTAGAATATTTGATTCAAGAAAGTTTTACCAATTTATAACGGAATTGAATCATTACATACATTTTTATATTAACATTAAGGGTATTTTATACAATAAAACTAAGTATATATTAAGTGATAATAAGAAAAATATAGTTATTTTGATAATAGAATTGAAATGTGAAGTTGAAACAAATTATAAGATTATATCCTTACAAAGAAAGAGTTACGCGATTGCAGTAAGATCTCGCCATCTATGGGGGTATTAGTATAAGATGGATATTGAATAATCTTGCAAGAAACCATTTTCTCTAACAAGATACGTTTTGCTCTTACAAGAAACCTTTTATTCTTACAAGAAACCTTTTATTCTTACAAGAAACCTTTTGCTCCAACAAGAAATGCATTGCTCTTACAAAAAACGTTTTGCTCTTACAAGAAACCTTTTATTATTACATGAAACCAAACGTATTACACTTACAAGAAACCTTTTGCTCTAAACAAAAAACGTTTTGTTCTTAAAAGAAACATTTTGCTTAAAAGAACCGTTTTACTCTTCCAAGAAACCTTCTATTCTTACAAGAAGCCTTTTGCTCTAACAAGAAACGTATTGCTCTTACAAAAAAGTTTTGTTCTTACAAGAAACCTTTTATTCTTACAAGAAACCTTTTGCTCTAACAAGAAACGTATTGCTCTTACAAAAAAGTTTGGTTCTTACAAGAAACCTTTTATTCTTACAAGAAACCTTTTGCTCTAACAAGAAACGTATTGCTCTTACAAAAAAGTTTTGTTCTTACAAGAAACCTTTTATTCTTACAAGAAACCTTTTGCTCTAACAAGAAACGTATTGCTCTTACAAAAAAGTTTGGTTCTTACAAGAAACCTTTTATTCTTACAAGAAACCTTTTGCTCTAACAAGAAACGTATTGCTCTTACAAAAAAGTTTTGTTCTTACAAGAAACCTTTTATTCTTACAAGAAACCTTTTGCTCTAACAAGAAACGTATTGCTCTTACAAAAAAGTTTGGTTCTTACAAGAAACCTTTTATTCTTACAAGAAACCTTTTGCTCTAACAAGAAACGTATTGCTCTTACAAAAAAGTTTTGTTCTTACAAGAAACCTTTTATTCTTACAAGAAACCTTTTGCTCTAACAAGAAACGTATTGCTCTTACAAAAAAGTTTGGTTCTTACAAGAAACCTTTTATTCTTCCAAGAAACCTTCTATTCTTACAAGAAGCCTTTTGCTCTAACAAGAAACGTATTGCTCTTACAAAAAAGTTTTGTTCTTACAAGAAACCTTTTATTCTTACAAGAAACCTTTTGCTCTAACAAGAAACGTATTGCTCTTACAAAAAAGTTTGGTTCTTACAAGAAACCTTTTATTCTTACAAGAAACCTTTTGCTCTAACAAGAAACGTATTGCTCTTACAAAAAAGTTTTGTTCTTACAAGAAACCTTTTATTCTTACAAGAAACCTTTTGCTCTAACAAGAAACGTATTGCTCTTACAAAAAAGTTTGGTTCTTACAAGAAACCTTTTATTCTTACAAGAAACCTTTTGCTCTAACAAGAAACGTATTGCTCTTACAAAAAAGTTTTGTTCTTACAAGAAACCTTTTATTCTTACAAGAAACCTTTTGCTCTAACAAGAAACGTATTGCTCTTACAAAAAAGTTTTGTTCTTACAAGAAACCCTTTATTCTTACAAGAAACCTTTTGCTCTAACAAGAAACGTATTGCTCTTACAAAAAAGTTTTGTTCTTACAAGAAACCTTTTATTCTTACAAGAAACCTTTTGCTCTAACAAGAAACGTATTGCTCTTACAAAAAAGTTTGGTTCTTACAAGAAACCTTTTATTCTTACAAGAAACCTTTTGCTCTAACAAGAAACGTATTGCTCTTACAAAAAAGTTTTGTTCTTACAAGAAACCTTTTATTCTTACAAGAAACCTTTTGCTCTAACAAGAAACGTATTGCTCTTACAAAAAAGTTTGGTTCTTACAAGAAACCTTTTATTCTTACAAGAAACCTTTTGCTCTAACAAGAAACGTATTGCTCTTACAAAAAAGTTTTATTCTTACAAGAAACCTTTTGCTCTAACAAGAAACGTATATTTAACAAGAAACCTATATTTCCTTAATCCAATCATGTTAATTATATTACATTAGTTAACATACACGGATTAAAGAATTCTACAGGCACAAGATTAACTTTCGTAAATTTAAATTTATTTATTTAAACAACACAGTTTTCAGCTTTTATAAGGCCATCATTAGAGCCGATTGCGGAAGAAATACAGTTAAATTAATAAATGCATTACTGAAATGAGAGTCTACTTGATGTCGTAGACCAAAGTGAGTTTAAGGTTTAACTACAGCATGGAGTACCTCAACTTTTTTCTCCAAATTTTGGCACTGATGATGGCCTTATGAAGGCTGAAAGCTGATGTGTTAACTAAACAAATTTCAAATTAAGTGTAGAGACAGTTTGAGTTTTTAATTCTATACATAGAAGAAATATTACATGCTTTAAGAAAGGCAATATTTATCTGTAAAAATGAATTCAGGATCGCTCTTAATATTGAAGAATTGGTATTAAGTCAGCAATCAATTCTATTTTAAATCGTTTATATGTTTTAACGTTAACGGAATATATGAATCGGCTTGACCGGTCTTGCTACAACAACGGTTTGCTCAATTGCAAAGAATATTGCAGCAATTCCGCATTAATTACTCAGAAAGGAGTGTTAATCTATTGGCTAATAGTGAAAAGAGTAGATACATCTTCTATATTTGAAATAATTCGCAATAATAATTCAATCTATCGACATTTAGATGATAGAAATTGAATAAAACACGCGTAAGTATATAAGCTATGACCGATCTTGTCTCATGAAATTACTCATTAAATCCTAAATGTAATTCACACTGTGGAGTAATTAGAGGTTTTAAGCAATAATTTAAAGTAGGAGGTGGAAGAACTTGAGTTCTCTGAACCAGTTAAACCAGTCGGGTTCACCTACCTTTACATGAACTTGAGATTTACACTTAATAAAGAAACCAGAACACTTTGCAAGAGTTCATTGCAACATAAAGTATTAAAACTGTCTCACTTTCAGTTATATATGAAATTTAATGTATAAAATATAAAGTGTTATTTTTAATAAGTTAATTGATTAACACAAATAAACAATTAGCTAATTAAATATTAAATAAATAACCATGAACCATGAGAAAAAAATAATCAGCCAATTAGTGAAACACATAGCTTCCTAGCATCCAATCACGTACTTTATTCATGTTTATTGATATATTATTGATTATTGTCAAATTTATTCAATTATTGTTTCCTTCTTTTTGCTTCAGAACAATAAATTTTCGTTCTTCAGAACGATCACATAGCTTTCATTACCTTCTGTAAGCTCGGAAGCAATAAAAAAATTGCTTTTCTTCTAAATAGCAACTGGTTAAAAGGTCATTTAAAAATGTTTAAAACTTTCTTTAGAAAACCAAATATCAGACTTTTTTTTAACCAAAATATACAATAATTATATACTATATACAAATAAAAAACCACCACTTTTAGGCCAAGAGCGTTAGCTCAAAAAAGGCCCTTAACGGGAAAAAAATTCGGGGAAAGCTGAATTTTGGTTTATGCATGGCTTCATTTTGGTCCCCTGATGAACATACTAAGTTTTCCCCCTCGAGGGAGGTCAGCGTTGGCCGCCATTTTGAAAAAAGGGACCAAAATTCGACCAAGTTCTCTTCGATGATACGACAAAAATAATTATTATCAAATTTGTAGGGTTTTAAATTGTCTACAAAAAAGTTCGTCATTATACGTTAAAGTCAATAGTTTCGAAGCGCCGCGAAGTGCGACACTTTTAGTGTATATTTACGTATTTTTACCCCTACCGGTTTTGCTTGTCAATTTATTTATTGTTTCTGAGGGACAAAATATAGCGCTATAGCTTCGAAACTATTGACTTTAGCGTATAATGACATCGAACCTTTTTTGTAGACAATTTAAAGCCCTACAACTTTGATAATAACTATTTTTGTCGTATCATCGATGAGAACGAAGTTATTGGCCAAAAACCGAATTTTGGTCCCTTTTTTTAAATTGGCGGCCAACGCCGACCTCCCTCGAGGGGGAAAACTTAGTATGGGGGAAAAACTTCATCAGGGGACCAAAATAAAGCCATAAACCAAAATTCAGCTTTCCCCCAATTTTTTCTCGTTCAAAGTCTTTGGCGCTTGGCCTATTTATATAAAATCAATAAAAAAAAAAAACGCTAAACTAGAGAATAACATTTTAAAATAGAAGGAAGGACTATGATGCTAGAATGCTAGCAGGTCCGGACTGGATGTCCACACCCCATCAAGCCGTGAAAGTGCAACTATATGAAGATTAGACGTTTCACAGTTGTTTAAGGAACAGTTCCTGGTTTAGAAAGTGCAAGCATTTTTCAGTTTAACAAAAACCGAAAGTATATGTATGTACATACTTGAAACTATCTATGGCTTCAAACTATATAAGATTTTGTTGTAACAAGCCAGAGAAACAATGGAATGATACGCTACGTCACCTGCTTGTCATGTGGGAAAATGGTAAAATTCATCGGACTTTCTTCTAGAAGGAAGAAATGCTTTCATTTTTTTTACAACTGTACATTTTACATTTAAAAGATGTTTAGTAATACTAAAATACGTCTTGTCTAAACTAGAATAAAAAATGGTAAATAAAAAGCACTTATACATAATAAAAATTACTAACTTTATGGGGTAACAGCTTATGGAGGGCCTAGGGCTTAGGACTAGGCCAGTTAAAGGGCTTGTACTACTACATACTATACTATATATGTATATGTATACGTAATGGATGACACGGGAGTAAGTGTGTCGCTTCACCAACTGTATAAAATCAAGGTTTTGTCAACAAAACGGTATCTCTGAGTAATTTGGGGAGGGAATTAAACAAAAGGAAACTGGCCAATAGAAAATGTCCAGTGTTGTCGCACTGATTTATTTTATTTCTAAATTTTATTACTTTTAATTAAAATATGCATGTGTAAAATGTGCATGTGTTCGAGCCTTTGCTAGCCTAAGGTCTACACTGCTTTCTTAGAATATATTCTCGACTTGGCTTCCCCGTTACACATGGTACAAAAGTAGACAATAAAAGATTTGGCAACATAGCAAGCCCACACCGTTTTCCTCAGAGACACTCTAGTATGGAAATAAAAAATATGTGTGAGGCTCTCACGCATTAGAAGTGAAACTTTTATAAATAAATAAATAAAAAAAAAAAAAATAAAGAAATAGCCATATAACAAAACAGCATATAAGAGAATAATATAGAGACCTCCCTCTAGGTGTAAAAACACTTACTGAGGGTTCCTCACCTTTGCACTGTATATAAAATGTAAATTTACTTATTGTTAAAAATGGCGGAAATAAAGATTTATTATTATTATTATTACTTATGTTTGAGAATGCATTGCTCTCTTTCTTTTGAATTTATTATATCAGGATTAAGAAATGGTTATGGGAAATTTAATTGAAAAACAAAATATTGCTACGCTAAGGCAACCACATTTATTCCAATAAAAATAAATGTTTATTTTGATTTGCTGGTCTTTAAATAGATATAATACAATTAATCTGAAAAAATGATACACTTGGACGAGTCTCGAATCGCAAACTTCGTTACACGATGTCAATATATGAAAATATTCACTCTACCGCCGCCAAAGAAGTTTCATTTCAAAAACTCTAGTATAGCGGGTCTAAGGAAAACAAAAAATCAGCAAGTGGTCTAATAAGTTTGGATTTTTTTTAAGCTACAAGCTAAACCAAGCAGGTAAGATGTTTTATTATTTGTCATCATAGATATTTCAACTTCATCATTAATATTTTTTTTCCGTGGTAGGCTGTGAAATAGTAACATTAGAGCCTAAAAGACATAGCTAAAATCCATTTTTTCATTACGTGGACTTAAAAAATCTTTTCATTACTCCTAGCTGTAAAGAAAACATCTTTTACGTCCTAGGAACTAAAATATTTTTTATGTCCGGCGGGTAGTTGTCAAAACTTCCGTTAGTACCGCTGCAGTCTTTGTAGAAATGCTTCTAGTACGATTAAAATCCGCTAGATGTCAATGCGTTTTATTTATCTTTTCTTATAGTGTAACCTCTTTTTAAGGTTTCTTTTTTTAAGTCTTAAGTATGTACTAATATTTGTTATTATTCTATATTGATTAGTGATTAATATTTAATGTTTTTTCATTGTCTGCTACCTCGGAAAAAATAGCATATGCTACGCGACTTTGAAGTGTTTTTTCTTTACCTTGGCAATATTTACTGTCTCGCTTCGTTCGACAGTAAATGTAATTGCCGCGGTAAAGAAAAAACTCACTTTTTTTTTTTTTTTTTTTTTTCTATTTATTTCCACCAAAACATAAAATGATACAAAAATAAATAAATTAATAAAATATAAAAGTATTAATAACAAAATAAACAATTTGTGATAAGTTCAGTAAAATTAGTTGTCATACTGGTGATAAATCATTAGTTAAAATATTAAATAATTGGTGAGGACCCTCAGTAAGTGTCAAAGCACTTAGAGCGAGGGCCCTGTCTCGAGTTTTATATTATTAGCAAATTAACTGTGTTTAATCATAAGAAACATGTTATCATAAAAAAAAAAAAATAAAAAAAAAAATAATAATAAATAAATAAAATAAAAAAATAAAAAACACATAAAAAAAAATAAGAAAAATTAAAAGAAAGACACTATACTATTTATTAATTAAGGTATAGAAATATTTTTTAACCTCATTTTTAAAATGTTTGAAATTATCAATATTTTTAAGTGATTTTGGTAGGAGATTGTAGAAAACAGGCCCTAAATAAGACGGATGTCTTTGTTTTCTCTCTGTTCGACAACAAGGTGTGGGTACATATCCAGAAGTTTGTGATCTTGTTTTATAATTATGTTGTACAGTCAGTCTTGTCTGGTTTTGGAAGAAATTAAGTAAAACTGCATTTTTATATAATAAATCTAGAGGTAAAACATTGAATTCATCAAAGGTCAAAACTGAAGGATATACTCTTGGTTTTTTTAAACATATTTTTATAATTCGTTTTTGAATTATTCTTACTTGTTCTAGATCAGATTGAGCAGAACTTCCCCACGCTATTAAACAATAATTTAAAATAGATTCTGTAAAAGCATGGTAAAGTAGTTTTAAAACAGATTTATTAGCGAACTGTCTTACGGTAATGAAAGTATGTATTGTCATTCTTACTCTTTTAAGTACCCAGTCAATCTGTTCTTTCCAGTTCAAGTGACAGTCTATTATAACTCCTAAGTATTTAGTACTCCGTATTCTGTCAATCATTGTGTTACATGAGCAATTGTCTAATTGTTTTGTATTATCACGTACAGTACGACCAGTAATTGAAAGTAAATTGTATGTTAATATGGTTTTACAGTCAGTGTCATGTATTTTCAAATTTCTAAAATCTAGTGGCTGTCCTCGTATGTCATGTGAGAAACACATGTATTTAGTTTTTGTCAAGTTCAAAGTCAGTAAGTTACAGTCAAACCATGCTTTTACTCTTGAGATTCCTATTTCTGCTTTTTCTAAGACCTCTTGCCATGTTTCACCCCTAAAGTATAAGAGTGTGTCGTCAACAAAAGATATAATATCAGAGTATGTGTCTGTTAGTTCTAGTAAGTCGTTGATGTAGGTTAGAAACATCCATGGTGCAGTCACTGTCCCTTGTGGTGTTCCAAAAGTTACATCAGTAAGTTCACTAATAAGTCCATTAAGTTTAACTTGTTGTGTTCTGTTCTGTAGGTAACTTGTAAACAATTTGTGGCACGTGCCCCGAATACCTAAAGCGTGAAGTTTTTTTAATAATAAATCATGTGAAACTGTGTCGAATGCTTTTTTTAAGTCTATAAATACAGCTATACTTTTATTCCCCACGTCTGAGTCATCAGTAATGAGTTGAGTCAGTTTATACACAGCGTCTGCAGTATTCTTGTTTTTAATATATCCATACTGTTTTGGTGAGATGATGTGATGAGTTTGTAAATAGTCAACAAGTCTATTTTTAACACATTTCTCTATTATTTTAGATATATTTGATACTATTGATATGGGTCTGTAGTTGGCAGGGTCTGTCTTGTCACCTTGTTTATGTAATGGCGTTACTATGGTACGTTTCAGTATGTCTGGAAATACACCTTGTTTAAGAGAGAGATTACATATAAATGTTATAGGTTTTATTAAATTGCACATAGAATTCTTTAAATATTGTGCTTTTATTCCATCTACTCCAGGAGCTGTGTCTGTTTTGAGTTCTACAATGTATTTTTCAATCTCCTCCTCTGTCACTGTAGTGAATGCATTAAAACTATTTCTATTAAAATTTACAGGCATATTATAATTTTGTGGATAATTTTTTTGATTCGACACTATTTCTTTTGCTAAATGTTCTCCCACTTTTCCAAAGTATTTATTTAGTTCATTTACGATTTCTCTACTGTTAGTATAAACTACATTATTACATTTTAGTTGTGTTATTGAATTTTGTGAGTATTTTTTCTTGTTAAGACATTCATTGACAGTTTTCCAAATTTGAGCTGAATCTGTAGAAGTTTTTGGTAACTTATCTGAAAAAAAATTATTTTTTGTTTTTTTAATTAGTTTTGTCAATAAATTTTTGTATTTTATGTACTTTTCTTTTAATTTGATGTTAAACGGTTGTTTTTCCAAAGTTTTCCTCATTTTATCGCGCATTCTAACTGAGTTCACCAAACAGCTCGTGATCCAAGGCTTTAATCGTTTGTTCTTGCATGTTATGTGAACTGTTTTTTTGTTTGTACATTTTTGTATAGATTCTTGTATAGTGTTTATTAGTAACTGTGTTGCCTGTTGAACGTTTGTCTCTGTATACAATATTGTCCAGTCTATTTGATCTAATTTTTCTTTTAGCCTATTTGTGTCTGTTTCTGATAATGTGAAATGTTTTTGATTATTATCATTTAATTTTTTATTTAAGATAATAGATAATCCTGTTGGGTAGTGGTCTGTTATTTTATTGTGTAGTATGAAAGATTTCAAGCGCTGCTTATCACCATATTTGATCATGATATGATCAATGCAAGAAACGGAATCTTTTTCCTGTCTTGTTGTACTATTAACACAACTAATAAAGCCGTGTGAACTTAATACATTTAAATAATTGGTTTTATAAGATGAATGTTCAAGTAAATCCAGATTAATATCACCGATTAGTAGATGATTCACAATATTATTACAACTGAGAAACATTTCTAAATTATTAATGTAGTTTTCTATATTTATTTCAGCAGATCGATATATAGCTGTAACAGAAAAATCTGTATTATTGATATTTAATTTAAGTAATATACTGTTACACCCTGTTATCGGCCTATTAATAACTTTTTTAACACTAATATTGTTTTTACAAAATATTACAATACCTTCTGCCCGATTTTTCCCGCCATCAAAAAAAGCATTGTAACCCTCTATATTAAAATATGTATCATATTGTTGGAGCCAGACTTCAGTTAGAATTATTAAATCAAATTTTTTGTTCAGATTTTCCAACAGTAAGAGCAAAGAATCATAGTTCTTCCTTAGCGATCTAATATTCGAATGAAAGATATTAAAAGAATTGTATCCAAGTTCATTTAAATTGTAATCTTTTATAATTATCTCTCTAACTATATCATGATCATCTAAGTTGTTAAAGAAATCACAGTTCATTTTTTAGAACCTAAAACCGTAGATAGTGTCATTCTATTCATCTGTTCAGCAAGCGTCTTAAACATGATTATTTGACCATGCAAAGCTGGTTTACAATGATTTATCAAACTATAATTCGGTTTCAAAAATAATAAAGTGAAATACATAATAAAAATGATACAATTTACTGTATTTATAAAATAAAATAATTTAACCTCTTTCCAAAATGTTATAATAAAAATAATAGAAATAAATAATAATAGAAAATAACAAAATGATTTATAAGATGTTATACTTACAAATATGAAATTATAAATTAATCTTATTGTATAACAAAAATAAGTCAAAGTAAAGGAAACAACTTGATAATCGATATTATATATATAAAAAAAAAAGTTTAAAAGAAAAGAAGAGGAAGTGATATTAAATTTATAATAGTTATTACTATCGCCCTTTATATACATGGCTGACATTTCAAAAATCATTGACGTTAAGTCATTGACGTTAACTTCACAGCCTAGTAACATAATATACTATTCTAATTTATTTATATTGTAATTAATAATTAAAGAATAACTATTTAAAATCTTAATTGTATCAAGGTTTTTTTATAAAAATAAAATCACGTAATTATCATATCACTTATATAACTGTGAGGTAATTATAAATAGAAAAATAGATGTAGAACCAGTTATGTAAATATAATAAATTATGTTGAGATATTATATTACGTTTAATATGGTGTATAAGATGCAAAATAAACAGCCCTATTATAAAAATAAAATCACCTACTAATCTGTTAAAAATGTGCTTTCGTTCATATTTGTAACCAACACAATATATACTTATAATTAATTTTATATTCAATCCAATTATTATCATTATTGTTTTTTCAAATGCATAATTGAATAACTGAATTTTTATTAAATTTAAGTACACAGAAAATTTTATACGTTCTAAAAATAAAATTAGCTGTCAATTTTATTAAACTCTGTAAACATATTGTTTATAGCTCTTTTTTCCAAATCAAAATTGAAAAAGGAAATGTGAATATAATTTTTTGATAAATTTACCATACACGATTCAACTTTTATTTTGTCCTATTTCCCTTTTAGCGAATTTTCAAAGAAAATTACGCTATTGCAATGGCTTCAAAATTTTTGTAATGCGAATTTTTGAAAAATTTTTCCATGGAAATCCGTTTTAGACCATTCTGAATCGATTCCTAAAATTTAACACTTTTTTTATGTAAGTATGTATATATGTATGTATATATGTATGTAATATGTATGTATATAAATATGTATGTATATATGTATGTATATATGTATGTATATATGTATGTATATATGTATGTATATATGTATGTATATATGTGTCATTCCAGACGATATCTCCCCTTAGGATGCACTTAAAAATTTCAAACAAATTTTAAAATGTCAATAATATCAAAAGAAAGGATGAGTTCGTTGGCCAGAAATTTTGGAGTTCATTTAGGGGTCAAATTTTTACAATTTAGGGTCACAAAAAGCATAAAACTGTGTTTTTTCCATTTTACCACCCTTTTATATGAAAATATGATAAAAGTGTACATAACAACAATTACTGTACTCTTAAAGAGCTTTCCAACGACATGCATCTTGAAGGGTAAATACGATTTTGACTTTTGTACCTCGTACCCCTGTGTACGAAATTTTTTTTCACCCATGCAAATTCTAAACCAAAATTTTCCTATATTATCATAAGCCAATAATACGCAGATTCCTTTGAAAATTCTCTTATTAAGTCATGGTGCATGACTGGACTTTTTTAAAGTAATTTTTGGACAAAGGAATATAATTTTTAAAGCGGCCATACAAGTTGCGGTATACCACTACGTGTATGATCAGCTTTATGTATATTATAGAAGTGACATTAGCCCTTTGTCTTAAATGATAATTAGACTAAAGGGATATAATCATTATACACTTGAGGGACAATTCTTTTGTGTAATCACCTTTTGGACAAAGGAATATCACCTTTCTAAATCCGAGATCTCCAATCAATATTTCACAAAAATTTAGGTCTGATTCTCGGTCAATTTCACAATTCTTGGTTAATAAATTGGTGGAAATTAAATCAATATTTGGAAATGTAACATCCTTACTCATAATTTGGAATGTTAACTAATCTTTACTTTAATTAAAAGCACAAATGAAGAATTGATGCAAAACATATAACATTCTACAATGTGCAATGTGACATCCTTTCTATTAATTTACCTTACCTCTTTATTAACTTATCTTACCTCTACATTGACTTATCTTACCTCAATATTAACTTATCTTACCCCTTTGTTAACTTCTCTTACCCTTTATTAACTTATCTTACCTCACTATTAACTTATCTTACCCCTTTGTTAACTTATCTTACCTTTTTATTAACTTATCTTAACTCTTTATAAACTAATCTTACCTTTTTATTAACTTATCTTACCTATTTATTAACTAATCTTACCTCTTTATTAACCTTTCTCCTTTATAAAATTTTCGATTTAGGAATTCATGAAAAAGTAATATTTAACTTCAAACGATTGAATTGTTTTAATTTAGATAATAGACAACTTTTTATTCAAATAAACTCTTGATTTTAATTAAAATAACATTACCATTAATACAGTAATTTTTTTCTTAATCTAATATTAAACTGAGCAAATTTATTCATAGCTGATAAAAATAGATATTAACAACGCTGTATTACAAAACGTTTTACAAAGCGTAAAACGATTAATCACTAATTGTGAGGTATTTCCGAATAATGTTTACAGGATAGAATGATTGTGGAGGAGCCGTTCTAAATCCTATTTACAAAAAGTGATTTCAGATCGGTGTGACTCAAGAGAATAACTAGACAAAGACCTCGGACAAGGTCAACTAGTGAAAGGCAAACCTGACTAAACATCAATAAGGAAACAAAACCCCCTTCTTACGATATTATATTATTATAATAATACTTCATATAAGAAGAAATACTTTTACGAACAGTTTAACTTATAATTAAATGTAGACATAGAAGTAGGTCTGTCTGTATCTAAACACAGATGTTAGGTCACCCTTTGATAATAAGATATCTTTTATCAAGAAAATATGATAAGAAGATCTCTTTTTATAATGATGTAAGACCACACCCTCATTCAAAAAAAGGATACTATTATATTCAGATAATAATGAACATACTATTTAATTATTTAATATAATGGATTAAAATTGTCTTTTAAATAAATAAGTTTTCAACTATAATAATGAAGATAGGTTAAATAAAAACCAAAAACTAACCCTTGATAGTTGATACCCAGGGTTTGAAAAATGTTCAATAAATAGCAAAGATCTAACATTTATCAGTTTAATCCCCTCTCAAAAAAAAATTAATTAATAAAATAACCATAGAAGTTAATACTTAAAATACAACGAATTCTATATACCACGTTAGTTTATCAATTAAATTAAACAATTATTATTTCAGGACTGAACTATTAAGGCAAAGGTATGTTTAGTTCAATGTACTTTAAGACTAAGGAATATCACACTTGTGTTTTTAGAAGGGGAGTAACAGTCTAAAGAAGAACATTCCGTACATCTTCTTTAGATTGTTAGTCCCTTCTGGTTTTTTATAAGGGGAGTAACAATCTAATGAAGTGCCTCGGCTTTTATAAGGTCATTATCAGTGTCTATTACAGAAAAAAATCAATATGGCAGTACCCATATTCTCTCATCTCCTTCATATTATTTGTATTAATTTTAATTCTAGTTCTTCCATAATCGGTACTGATGATGGTCTTATAAAGGCTGCAAAGCTTTATGTATGTAACAAGTATAATTTTTCTTTTTGGAGAGACAATTGTTTAGAATTCATTAGTTATTTTATTATAGTTATTTTTATTTTTAATAAAGGTCAATGTTGCTTCTTGTGTTTTATTCACATTAGTATTGATCTATATTAAATGGAATCTAATAAAATAAAGGTAGGTACTTCTTTAGATTGGTACTCCCCTGTGTTTATTTAGAATATAAATGACTTTGACTAAATAACTATTAAGACAAAGGGATGTTCCATTGAACTTTGGACAAAGCAATATCACACTTCTGTTTTTATAACGGGAGTAACAGTCTAAAGAAAAACATTCTGTACACCTTCTTTAGATTATTACTCCCCTCTTTTTCTTTTTTATAAGGGGAGTAATAATATAAAGAAGTGCCAAAAATAAATTAAAGGTGTTATAGAGGGGTGGATTTTCTTTCGTTTGTCTTAACAGAAGAACTTCGCGTATTCATACTAGGTTAAAGTAACCACACTATTAAGCAGAACTTTTGATGATTAATTTAGTGTGGTCAGCAAGTAGTATAAAGGGAGTAACAATCTTAAGATCTACCTCTTAAGAATCTTAAGAAGTACCTCGGCTTTTATAAGGTAGTAGTACACATGTTGACCTTGAACCTGAACCTGAAACTGAACTTGAACCTGTCGGTGAATTTAGATAAGTATAGTAACCTTCAAGCTTTAGAGTGACTTCCTGAGCTTCATGTTGGTACATAAGTATCTTGGTCCTTATGTAAACTGGAAGAGGTTGAGGCCTGAAGTAGATTCTCTTGTTAGGAGGTGGTGCAGGTTTGTCCGGCTCCCATCCCAGGTAAACTGCGGATGTACCACTAATACTGACTGAAAAACAACAATCCCGAACTTGCTAACTAATGTAAACCATGTTTTTATACCTGTGTAACTCATGTCGCAATTTAAACAATTCTTAACCATTTTAAAAAATATTTCTTGATGTGTGGATTGTTTGATACCTTTATGACACTTTTCAATAACATTTTATCAATATAATAAAGAAGTCTCGCTTATCCAGACACCGCTAGTCCGGCCATCCGGTAAATCCAGACGGATCTCAAATAATATTCTAATAATATACAATCAATTAACTTTTAATTTTTATCAATAAGATGGTAAGTTTTTATCCTAAATCAACTTGTAGGTTTATAAAGTAGACCTATGTCGAGAATGAACAGTCATTCATATTATAAAAACTTCTTTAATAGTTTTACCCAGCAAAAACTAGTTTTAGAGTCATTTTAAAACTGATTCCGTTTAATCCGGACTTTAGGTGACTCGGACTAGGTCCTATCAGATCCGAATTAGCGAAACTCTACTTTAATTAAATTTTTCATTATTCTTTAAACAATACCATTTTTCTAATCAGTTAAACGTCTATTAAGGTTTATTCTAATCAGTTAAACGTCTATTAAGGTTTATTATAATCAGTTAAACGTCTGTTAAGGTTTATTCTAATAAGATAAACGTCTATTAAGGTTTATTCTAATCAGTAAAACGTCTATTAAGGTTTATTCTAATCAGTAAAACGTCTATTAAGGTTTATTCTAATAAGATAAACGTCTATTAAGGTTTATTCTAATCAGTTTAAAGTCTATTAAGGTTTATAAAAAAAACATCTATTAAGTTTTACTAGTATAATTAGTTATACCGTCTATTAATAACTCTATAAGCAGATTGTAGCTACTATAATAACTCCTTTGTGAAAAAACTTAAGTAGAAAAGTATTTAACTTAGAATAGCCAGTTCATCCTTGACTAAATACAATTTTACAGCCAATAAAATAGTTACTATTCAACACTAGCGATTAATTAAACAGTTAAACAAAACTATTATATACCTCTAACCACCTTTAAACTATAAGAATATAATAGAAATATTGGATCTTTCAATAAACTCAGCATAATATTCATCAAAAGATTAATAATTGACCTTTAATTGTAACTGGAGATAAACAAATGAACCCTTCATTATCATCAGTAAAAGAAAAGAAGAGTTATAAAAATAGACTGCCAATTGGTGATGGACATAGCTTCCTCGCATCCTATCTCGTACTTTATTGATTTCATGCCAAAATTTTATTTATGACAAAATTGTTTAGATTTTTTACATGAATTAAAGTATCAATTTAGCAAAAGCTAAAGAGCGCAGACGGTTCAAATTAATCTGTAGGGCTATCTGCGGATTACTTTCGATAAACTATAAAAGTTTCATACAAATTAGACCGTTACCTTCGGTAAGCTCGGAAGCAAAAAAAAAACTTTAAATTTTTGCAATAACTTTATACAATTACCATTCATCAGCAGAAGATAAACAGAGCTTTACAAGTATAACTGAATCAGTATAGTAAAAAAATAACCCTTTACTATATAATCAGCAAAAGAAAAGCAGATTTTAAAAATATAATTGAACTTGAAATGTGTGCGATGATTCTATACTATTATCAGTCGTCAGCAGATGATTAATAGAGCCTAACAAGTAAAAATTGTGCCAGAGGAGTAACACAACAACCCTTTACCGTCATCAGCAAAAGAAAAAGAGGGCTTTAGAATAATTGAGTTTTATAATTGCGATCTTGAAATGTGAGCAATTAACTCAACAATATCATCAGCAGAAGATGAATACAGCTTTACAAGTATAATTAAACCAGGAGAAAACAAAATAACCCTTTACCATCATCAGCAAAAGAAAAGTACAGTTTTAGAAGTATAATTGAACTTGAAATGTCAGGAATAAACTCGGCTTTATCATTAGCTGAACATTAACACAGCCGGAAGACTATAATTTAACTAGACGAGTCTGTAATTTAACACCGGGCGTTAAGGGAAATACTACTAAAACTAAAGGTTTCTGCAGAGTATCCTCAAAAGAAACTTCTACAATAAAGGTTTTGTAGGAAAAATAACTTCCAAAACTACTATTTTAATAATTATTGGCCTGCCAAGAATGTTGGAATGATTAGATTTTAAACTTAAGATCATCATGAAAAGGTTATGGTGTAAGAGTTTATAGTGAACAAAGGAAAAACAGCTGCCAAAGTTAAGGTATAGGTTTAGATATAAGATGGTGGAGATAAACTGGAAGGCAGGAATAAAGGTATAGGTCTCTAACACACACAAGCATTAAGTATACACCTTCATTTGTAAGCAGTGTGCTAACACATCGTTAGTATGTGTACAGTATAGCTCCACCTACACCTACACGTATAATTCCTACATTCACTTTCACCCACTGTCTATTAAATTACTTAGATTGCGATGTAGACAATTCGAGTTCACTTTAACTTTTAACAACTTAGATAAAAAGTAATATAACGCTTATCTACTATAGCATATAAAGATAAAACCGGATTCTACCGAAAACGGACTCTTAAAGCGATTTATAAGAGAGATTGTGGAACACTGATGCATGGAGATGATAAGCTATATGCGTCCCTTCCGCAGAGGACTCAACATTTCGGTAAGTAAGCAGAATAGAGGTAATTACTACTGCAGACTTGAGTGTTTTATATAAGGAAATCTAAAGGTTAATTGCCTATAAAATGGCACGATTCAAGCAAACCAACGCATTATTTAACAAAATCATCGACACATTTGCTGGTATGATAAGAGTAATTGAAATATGGAAACATTCAAAGGCGTCATAGTTATTTGGGATATAAACACATTTTTAAAAAGTACATTAATAATAATTATAATTTTAATTATAAAATTATCTTTGAATATGTTATTTTATGAACAGTTAAATAGCCAAACAACCAAAACTAGAGATATATCATCTATAGGTTTTATTGGATTATATACAAAAACAAATAGAATAATGACTTATGTCAAATAGAACTAAAGTTTCTAGCACGACTTAGTATTTGAGAATACTCGTATATTCTAGGTTAAATATTTGAGTTCTAGACAACTTAAGAGTGACAAGATGAGGTCCACATTTACGATACTTTGAAAGTTTTATGTTTAAAGTTGAATTAGACATAAATCCTATTTGCTTTTATAATCTTAAACTTACTGATTTAACAGTAAAGCTTTGCTTTCCGTAATAATTTCTAAAAACCCATATGATTTTCGACAAATTAATGTCAAAGAACAAAGCTATATGTATACATTTTCCAAGTACATTTGCTCAAAACAAAAATAAAATGGGTCAAGCAGTTTGAGGTCACAACACATGTACTTTAAAATGAGGAAGAAAAGAAATGTCTAAAATTCAGAGTTCGAAACACTATGATTTGAAACCACGTGATCGAGAGGGGATTTTGGATTATACAGCTGATAGAATTGTGTAGGAAAACCTCAACTCAAGCACGTACCACTTAAATAGGAAGAACCGCTACATACAAGACAAGCTAAAAAGGTCGAGTACGATCGTATGATAGACAACTTTATCTAACCTAACCATTGCATTGCCTAGATAGATGTTCAAAGAGGTGAATGCATTGATAGATACATTGCAAAGGTTCCTTCTGCTTTCTAGTAACATAAAACCGCCCGGTTGTCGGTTGGGTTTTAGAGAAAGGAATTGTCAAATTATAATACTTATTAGTAGCTAATGTTGATAAAACAAAGCCCCGTTTAAACTTTTCAAGTATACTTGGACGAAGTCAGCTTTGACTCTATTTTGACGCTACTCGGATCGTATAAACAGGGTATCAAAGTTGACTTGGATGGGCTCCAACTTGTTATGATCAAAGTAGACTTTGATGAAAACAAAAATGGAGCCCACCTGACAAATTATGAGAACAAGCAGTCAAAAAATGACAAAGATGTGAGATTGTGCTGGGTTATGTTTACTAGAAGGTTATATACCATAACTGTTTTAAAACTTAAAAGTACAATTTAACTGGTAAGTTCTAGAGGGAAAAATATTTCACACAATCTATCTTAACCTCTACTTTATAGTGTATCAACGTTCTACTACTTGGACCAAGTATACTTGGATCGTGTAAACCTTACTTCAAAGTTCCACAAACACTTGGACCAAGTGGATTTAATCAAAGTTACTAGGACCAAGTATATTTGGATCGTGTAAACCTTATTTCAAAGTTCCACAAACACTTGGACCAAGTGGATTTAATCAAAGTTACTTGGACCAAGTAAACTTGGATCGTGTTAACCCGGCTCAATGATCTAAAAAAACAAGTATGTAAAAAAGGTGAATCCATACATCATAACCTTTGATTGAACATTGAAGTAAGGTTCATATTAGAGAACTATAAACATTAGACTATAGACTATAGAAGACCATTTTAGCCTATTAAAATTGTGGAAGAATAAAGTGATAATACATAGAATAAAGGGAATATGAAGTAGAAGAGCCTCGAGTGAACAATTGGTGTCAACCCGGATGCCTTCAATTTAAACGTCTACCATTCGGTATATAAAATATTCCCCTAGCATTACATCAACACAACAGCATATACAAGGCTACCACAACGCTGCAGAATCAACTAAATGTCCCTGAATACAGGTCTAGGTTAAGAGATAACGTTAAACTAACCTTTTCTAACATATAGATGTAATGTAGGTTGAAGGTGTAACTATTCGTACTATCAAAGTGACAAGAATGACATCTGGCGACCTTAAGGAGAAACTACTGATACAATAATGAAGACTATAGGAAACGCTCATTCCTATTCATTTTTGGTCACTTTTATGATCCTTTCAGTAATCGTGACTTGATATTTAGATAGATTTAGACGATACATAATCCTATTTACTTTCTCAAATACGTAGTATTTACAGAAATAAAGTATTGTGATGGCGGCAAAATTCAATTTTAAGATTTTGATGGATTTACAAGTTGCGAATTAATGTTGTGATTGATAAAATTAAAATTGAAAACAATCTATTTCTAGATGAGTACTACAAATTCTTATGAGACATCTTTTTAATAAAATTCCGCAATTTGCTTGTAATTTACTTTATGAATTTTCAGGATTTGTCTCGACTGGATGTGATTATATTGGTGGTAATTTAACTATGTCATATATGTAATTTTCAATGATTGACGGCTAATGATACCGATACATATTTATGGTAAAACAATCACCCATTCATTTCTAATAGCTTAGAATTGAAATTGTAGAACAGTCCAATTTTATTTGCTTAACGATATAGAGCCATAAGATAACTAAAATATAAATCAGATTAAGAGGTAACACGGGGTATGATATGAATATTTATTGTAAAATGCTACATTGTTAGCGTTCGCCAACTAGGTGATTTTACCTGTTCACGAGTGTAAACACGTTTTTCTTTATCCCAGACGCCAAAGATCTAGAAGAATGTCTAAAGCGTGCGATATCTAACCGGTTTAAATACATAAGTGCAAGCTAACATTCACAATTTTAAATTTACAAGTAAGACCTTTAGACACATTAATAAATAAGTAATATATTACTTTTACCCACCAGGCTTATAATATCAAAGTTAGTCAATACATTAGAACTAAAATTTATTTACTTTTAATAATAATTATAGCTTTATGACTATGGACTATGGCTTAATTATTACTTTTAATTCTTATTACACTTTATGGCTTGTATAGTATCATATTTAAACAAAGAGATCAAGCATTGTATTTTTTATCTAGAAAGACACTAACTGCAATTAGGTTTAGAAATTATTAAAAGCACGTGACTAGCATTTAGACTTTAATAGTACTTATATTTATGACCTAGATATTTATTATGTTGGTTATATATGTTACACACGTTTATTTATATTAACACAGCATAAAAAAGGTAAAATAATTTACTTATTATTAAAAGGAGGCTAAGTATTAAGTATAATAGAGAAAAAATAGCTAACCTTGACATCACTGTCAAGTTTATTACAGAACAAGCTAAACAAAGACCCGCACTCACACCGGATCTTCAGCACTTCAAGGCTCAACTTCAATTATTCCAAATGTAAGATAAAGATAGTATAAAAAAGCAAATGTAAACATGGAAAATGCATTTAACAATTAAAAAAGTATAGAATAAATTCAATTAAAGGAATTTTGATAATAATAAGAAAATAAATCAGTTGAAATGTAATTGAAACAAAATTATATTAAATTTTGAACCACAAAATCAGACCTATGAGTCAATTCATTTTATTTTTGTCATATTTTTTTGAGAGTGTCTCCAGCTCAAGGTTAACATTAACAGAAGCAAGGAGACTTAAAAACAACCCTGGATTCCTTATAAGGTTTTATAATGAAAAAAAAAAAAAAAAAAAAAAATGCGTGTGGTGTCGCGGGACACCCGGTAGGAACTTCGTTCCTTACGCTTTTCATTAAATATAAATTATAAAATCACACTGCTAAGTATACGATTCTAACTACTTATACATGGCGGAGTTAGAAAAGAGAAAAAATTAAATGTAACAAACTATTTGTACTTAGCGGAGTTAAGGCAAAATTAAAAGAAAGACATTTTTTTTTATCATTGAATTGAGCGTCTTGCAATAAATATGTATAGAATAGTGAGCAAAAAGTTAATCATGATGAGTTCATAGTTAAAGAGGATGGCTGTAGTAGAGTGAGGGAACAGGACTGTTCCCAAACCCTCATACCCCGGCCGACTCAATTTAAAATATTATAAAATATATCACTTCTGCTCGTATTAGGTTGAAATTTTACATGCCTGTTTCAATTTTACTTTAGACGATGTCGTGTATTAAAATCTTTACTTTAGAACGTAAGATATCGGTAAAAACGTTGTTTTCTAGATCCGCTTTAATAAATTTAGCGATATTTAACACTTTATAGCGGTGTCAGTGTTGGTTTTACTAAAAAAAAAAAAAATATAATAATAAAAAAATAAAATAATTTAAAAAAGTTGTTTGTCTCATTAAATAGATAAAGTTAGAATTTTTTCCCGTCCTAAAATTACAATTTTAAATTTGAAGCTTGGACGAATAACGTTGTCCAACAAACTCATCCTGGGCATTGGTAAAATGAACATGTGTACCAAATTTTAACTGAATCGGTCAGCATTCACTCATGTTATCGTCATCGGTCGATTTTGTGACGGTCTTTTTTTTAGACGCTGTAACGTTCCATAAGGAACCTCTTTTTAAAAACTGCGACTTTTGCAGTTTTAATAATATTGTTGCAGTTGATAAAGAATCAAGAGTTGTCTGATATCCAAGCGGATATCAGATATTGTTTATAGAATTTTTGAAAAGTGATAAAGGAGCCTCTCCTTGAAAAAAATATGAATTTTAATTTTTATTATCAAGAGAATTTAAAGGTTATAGTCAGATGAATAAAAGACAATTTGAAGTTTAATATAACGAACAACAGCAAAAAAATAAGTGATGTATTTACCGTTGGAGAAAAACTATTCTAAAATTAAGGTAATCAATTGAGTACACTCAATAATGGTATTGTATTGAGACACTTGACTCTGGTCAAGTCTACTTTAAAGCCAACAGGATTACTTTTATATAATTTTCTCGAGAATAAAATGCATGTGTCAAAAGAAGTTTATCATACCTCATGTTTGATATCGGAGCCATCACTATTAGTTACACAATAGCCAGTGGGTAAGTAAGTAAGTCGTGTCTAGTTTTAACAGATAGAAAACTGCATTCACCATTCTTTTAAGGACGATTTAACACGTAAAATGGTTTATACACGAAATAGTTTAAATTGAGGTAGGAAAAACAACCATAAGACATCTACATTGAATTACAGTTTTGTACAATATTTCACGGAATCTACAGTCAATTGTATAAATGGAAATGAAATGTAGAATCCGAATTGATTTATTGTTTTATAGTTAGTTGCGCCTTAGGTTACCTATAGTAATAAATCAACTAAAAAAACATTCTTTTCTAATATACAAGTCGCGTTTTAGTCTAATAATAATAAAATAATTTTTAACAAAATATTATTTTATATTGACCGTAAAAAATTAATATATATAAAAAGTTGAATAAACTATATATTATAATAAAGAGAAACATGGTTAATAAACTGCAAAATAAAATGTTTCTATCGATGTGTGGAACTTAACCATAGTAAGTAAAAATAAAAGAGCAACATTTGAGTGTTGATTGTGGGAAAATCAATAAAATCACAGTAGATTAAATTTATTGTAGACTGGCTCAACTGTCATTTTTGGGGTTATAAGGTGGGTTTAAGTAGATCTTTGTATAAATTGATGTGTTGGCACTACTGACTATTTTTTATATTATAACATTGCAACACTGTATAATATATACATCACACGTTCGTTTACTACATCTTATTTTATCCTTAATTAACTGAATTATGGGCACAAGGTTTAATTTAACAGGTTATGGGCCCAGCACGCTTCCACTGCGCTAATTAAATTTATTGTAGACTGGCTTAACCTGTTAAAACCACTTCAGAATCATCATCAAACCAAAATCATGTTAGCAAAATAATCTAATAGCATTTCTACAGTGAATGGATATTAAAATGTGTAAAAATGGCAGGTGTATAAACATTTTTTTTGTGTTAATTTAATTACTTCTCTGCAACTACAAGTGTAAGTGTTTATGAACGCTTGAACAGTTTTGTTCAAACACGCAAATACAGCAAAAGATGGAATTATGAGATTTATGGAACTATCAGGAACAAAAAAGAACTGTAGCGTCAAATAAATATAAATTAAATGGTAAATGGTAAATATGTTTAATTATCAGAATCAGTCATCATTGTGGCACAATAATTCTGAATATATTATATTATTTGTTTAAATAAAAAGGAAATAATACATTTTATAAATCTTAGTACATAAGAGCGAACGAGAGGTGTCGCGCTCATTTTAAACACCTGGTTCTAAGACTTACCTACTTCTATTCAATTCCAATTATAATTATAACATGGTTTTATTTCTATTTTATTCAATTCTAATTACTATTCTAAGATGAAGGTACTTCTATTCAATTCCAATTATAATTATAACATGGTTTTATTTCTATTTTATTCAATTCTAATTACTATTCTAAGATGAAGGTACTTCTATTATATTAAATACTAATATGGTTATACTTCTATTTTATTCAATTCTAATTACTATTCTAAGATGAAGGTACTTCTATTATATTAAATACTAATATGGTTATACTTCTATTTTATTCAATTCTAATTACTATTCTAAGATGAAGGTACTTCTATTATATTAAATACTAATATGGTTATACTTCTATTTTATTCAATTCTAATTACTTTTCTAAGATGAAGGTACTTCTATTATATTAAATACTAATATGGTTATACTTATATTTTATTCAATTCTAATTACTATATTCTAAGATGAAGGTACTTCTATTATATTAAATACTAATATGGCTATACTTCTATTTTATTCAATTCTAATTACTATTCTAAGATGAAGGTACTTCTATTATATTAAATACTAATATGGTTATACTTCTATTTTATTCAATTCTAATTACTATTCTAAGATGAAGGTAATTCTATTATATTAAATACTAATATGGTTATACTTCTATTTTATTCAATTCTAATTACTATATTCTAAGATGAAGGTAATTCTATTATATTAAATACTAATATGGTTATACTTCTATTTTATTCAATTCTAATTACTATTCTAAGATGAAGGTAATTCTATTATATTAAATACTAATATGGTTATACTTCTATTTTATTCAATTCTAATTACTATTCTAAGATGAAGGTAATTCTATTATATTAAATACTAATATGGTTATACTTCTATTTTATTCAATTCTAATTACTATTCTAAGATGAAGGTAATTCTATTATATTAAATACTAATATGGTTATACTTCTATTTTATTCAATTCTAATTACTATATTCTAAGATGAAGGTACTTCTATTATATTAAATACTAATATGGTCATACTTCTATTTTATTCATTTCTAATTCTTTTCCAATAACAGAGGTACTTCTATTATATTAAATTCTAATCGCTGTTCTAATACTGTTGTACTTCCAATTCTATTCAGTTATAATTCTATTCTATAACACTGTTATACTTCTATTCTATATTCTAATCAATTCTAATTCTATTTTTATTACTGTTCTAATATATCATGTTCGAATCCTAGAAAGGTATATTAATTCACAAATCTAGTTTATATAGGTAGGTATTATATAAAGTAACTCATCTGTCTGTCCTGTAATACTCTAATTCTGGTTTGGTTGAAACTTGAACTGAACAGTAAAATAAAAGCGTGTAATAAGCGATTCAACAGTTGATCAACAAAAGAAAAATCTTTTAATAGTGAAACAAATACGGTAATAGAGGAAGTAAGCATTTCCAAACAAACATTTCGAAAGGTAAAAAAAATCAAAAGAAAATTATGAATGAGCCTTTACCCTATTACTCATAAACTTCCTTATTTTCCCATCAATCAGTGAAAGAAACCCAAATCGTTACTGTCGAAAATTGTCAATAAAATAACTGCAAGGTAAAAGTGAAAGGAGGAGTTAAATAAATCCTGGACAAAACAGTTACAGTATACAAGGAATTCAAAGTAACAAACAATACCGGGAAGTATCGGATAACATTCACCACTTTAGTACAAGTTTTACTCGATAGAGAGAGTGTTTAAGACTTGATTTGTTTTGGCTGATGTACAAACAGGTGGACCACATTGACCACAAGGAATGGACTAGGAACAAACTAAGCAGTATAATTAGGAGGTAAATTATGTCATTTAAATTGAATTGAGTAACTTCCTTAGGCCACGTTCACACAAGAGGTTTTTTAACCGCTTAGCCGCGGCGGTGAAACGACCGTTTTTATGTAACACGTGGATTCTAATGGAAGCGTATGCACGAGCGGCAGAATAGCAGCGGCGGTTCTATTTTCAAGGCGGCATATGACCGCCTGCGGAATAGAAAACCCGCAAAGATAGTGTTTGCACGAGAGCGGTTTATCAGCCGCCTCTATTTCTCTCTATCTCGTCTGTGGGGGTAATTTGATCTTTAATGTTGTTTATCTACGATTGATACGAAATATAAACATTATATCTTTGTTTAGATGCGTAGAAAGTGATTATTTACGTACTTCAATTCATTGCGCATGCGCGTCTCATAGTTCTGAATAATTCCTCTTCTTTACCACACTAGTGCGGTAAAGAAGAGGAATTCTTCAGCTTTACGCACGATTAGTGAGTTTGTTTACATTTAACAAAACTAATTTGGTGTTCGTTTATTAAAGTAACTGTTTATATCGAGTTTTTAGTGAAAAACAATGAGTGAATCAAGGGACTTTGACGAAAATGTGGAGAATAATAATCCTCCAGAAATAATTAATTCGGCAAAAAATACAACTAATAAATTAATGCCATCTTTATCAAGAGAGAGATACGAACTTACATACAGCAAGTTTATTTGTTTCTGTATTAATTATTTAAATCTAACAATCGTAGATAAAGTACGGTACGCAACTCGTGCGAAAACGGCATTTTGCATTGCTCGTGTGGTTTTACCACCCTCGCTATCGCTCGGGGGCAAACTCCACACTCGCATGCAAAATGCTACTTTCCGCACTCGGCGCGTTATGTACTATTATTATGCTTTTGTTTACGCTTTCTTAGCCACTAAAGCACATAGACATAAACATGAAGCAACTTTTTCTGCGATACATATCCATTACAAGGACAAGGCAGTAGTGATTTACACACTGTGCGGTGTGAGGTGGCTAAAGCGGATGTTCAGCCGCTTGTGCGAACACCTGACATTTAAAGCGGGTAAAAAACCGCTGGCGGCCAAACGGTACGGCTGAGCGGTAAAGAAGACCACCTATGTTAACGAGGCCTTAAGAAAAAAGTTCTAGAAACTGAAAATTAATAAGTATATACATACAGACCTCGGCTTACAACAGTTATTTATGTAACTAGGCAGCAAAATGGAATTTTACTGACGAGTGATTAGATTAGCCTCCGAGCCGAAGGCGAGGACAGGCTATGGTAATTTACCTATTTGAAGCCAAGGCAGGCAATGAATAAACGAGGCAGAAATGTTTCCTTGCTGCCTTGTTGCATACAATATTTTATCTACTTGCGGTAGAAAAATGAAGCTGCTAAAATGTTATCTTTATTAATATAACATTTAATAACTATGTGTCATATTAATAAAGATAATAACATATGTATTAACTAAAATTAATGCTTAAATAAGAAACTTGGGAATAATAACAATAAGTGAAAAGCAAACTCAATCTATAACAACAAAATACAAAACACACGTTTATAACACACATAACTTTTGAATGAATAATGCACGCAATATAAAATATTTATTTATATTTTTACTAAAAAATTAATAAAAGTGATAAAAATATCTTCTATTGCTTAAAAGAAAAGAAGTAACTAGGATACATCAAGAATAGTAGCTAGTCTAATCTAGAATTACTTAAATAATAAAAATAATATGGATTTTCAATGTTTACAGTAGTGTATAGTCAGTGACTACTATTTTTTTTTTAATTAAAGATCTACTAATCATTGAACTTATTTAACAGAATTAACAAATATAAACAAATTATTTTATTATTAAAACGTTTATTTATTAAATATTACTTATTTAACTATAATATATAATGTTATAAGATAGAGATAATAGTATAAACTGTTCTTGCCAAAATAAGAGGTTATGACACGAAGTGGTAAACACTGTTACTTTTTCTGCTTTGGGAGGGAAATATTTCCCTGCCTAGGCAGAGAAAGTATTTTCCTGACTGTTTTAACTACTTTCCTGCCTGTTTTTAATATTTTAATGACAAATCAGGGAAATAGTACTTTCCAGCCTAAAAACAGTTAAGTAATGTTTAATTTTGCTGCCGCGAGTAGATAAAATAATTTTTCTTAAACAAGATAAGTTGATTTTACATAGCTATACATATTACGCACTCATATTTGAATAAGATGTGAAATTAATTTGTTAATTACAATAAGTTAAAAGAAAGTTAAAGTAATATTCGTTTGTAGATGAAATAAGTAAAAAGAATCATAATTATAAGTTACGATCACGTAGCTACGACTTATTTTGAATAAAACACTGTGGCATAATGTCTTCCTTACCAAGATCTATACACAAGAAAAGTTTCATACATATGTACTTAATTTTCAATTGTTTTTGAAGGGTAAGCAGACAGAATAGAAACATTATAAGGGTCCACGTAGGAGACTTAAGATTTTAATAAGAAGATTAACTTTGCCAAGTGATCATTGCATTCACCAGAAGACAATTTTCAAACACTGTTTTATCATTTCGAATCTCAGAAAGGTAAGATAAGTTTTACACTATTTCCTTTTAATAATAGGCTCATGTCCAGGTACATATAATACTTTAATAAGTTGCAGTATACATTATATTAGTTAAAAAAGTTTATGTATTCAGTACTCAGTACACATTATGACGCTTGCTTACTTACTTATTAAACTTACAGTGCCATAATTATATTTGAAATTATTGTGATAATAAGTAAATACAAAAAGAAGAGTGAACTTAAAAAAAAATAAGACCACAAAGTAACCATAAAGTCGAATTTATTTAATAAATCGAACTTCATAATAAATAAGTATATAAAGTTTTTATAAATTTAAATCGCAGTTACTTTTATCAACTTAATCATCGCTGAAACATTAAAAGAATTTAAATGTGGTTTTAGTAAATAGAATAATTAAATTAAAAACAAAATAAAGTGTATCACATTAAATAATGCAATATATGCACTGAGAAAAAAAAGAGGCGATTTTTGGGTAGCCGCAGACCAAAAATATTGTTGCGGCCGGGACCACCAGAAGTTCGTTGCGATAACAAGTCGAGTTTAGTAGACCGTTAACAATAGACTTTTAGTAGCTGTAATTGTAATTTGTATTGTAGCGGTAACCAAGAAAGTTTGTAACTGTTATTAAATGGAAGAAAATCTGTATTCGCTGCAACAATGTTTTTAGTTGCCGTCAACAGTCTGTATAGTCACGGTAATTATTTTTATAGTTACTGCGACTACACTTTTTTTGCCAGAACTTAAATAATAGTTGCTGTAACTACAAAATTTGTTAGCGCTGCTGTGTAATTAATGACCCCAACAATATATATTTTACGCTAGCTACATTAATTAGTTTGCTCAACTATAACAATAGTTGCTGTGCCTATTTAACAGTTGCTGTAACTCCAAAATTTGTTGCCGCTACTGTATAACATAATGACTCCAACAATAAATGTAATTCCCCCAATTATGTATATAGTCACACCAAACATAACGTTTGTCATCCTCAACAATAATTATATTCCCCTCTACTACTCTTTTGGCTCCTGCATAGTTGCAGGAACCAAAAGAGTAGTTAAGGGAACTATCCATGGTGGGACCTGTAGTAGTACGCCCTCTCCGATTACAAAATATATTATTGTTTATTCAGTTAAGTATTTTAGGCCAAGCAATTTATTGAGAGCAAAATAATTTAGAATTTATTGGAAGCATTTTAGATTGCTTCCAATAATAATCTTTTTTAAATTTATAACTTTGTTTGCTTTTAATAAATTGCATAACCTGAGACACTCAACAGTATAAACAATCATCTATTTTGCAATCGGAGGGTGCATACTGCTATAGGTCCCACCATGGATAGCTACCATGACATTTACAGGGAACTATACTACTACTAGTACCCTGAATTCATACTTACTCATTGAATGTGACTCTTTATTTCATTGCTTTACTGACTAAGTATTCAAAGCATAAAGCATGACATCGAACTTACTTAAAAGTTCAAACTTTTGTATTGAAACAAGTCAGTAAAGTAAAGAAAATTTATAAAACGTTGCAATAAAAGACAAATGATGCAAAATAATTAAGGATAGAATAATTTAGCCTGGACACCGTTTTAGTGTATAACATGTTTATTATAAAATATATACAAGAAAAATATACATTATACTTAATTACAATATAAAAGTAATTACTATATGTATTATTTTAAAAGTATTACTTTAAAATTATTAATTAAAATTATTAAAAAAATAGTAATTATTACTTTAAAAGTAATTACTGTATAAAATAACTAAATAAAATTATTACTAAATAATATATAATGACTACATTAAAATTACTGTATATTTTTTATATATGCATAAAAGAAAAAAAAAAGAAAAATATAATTACTTATTAATATTTGTTATTTCAGCAAGGTATTTTTTTTTTTTTTTAAATTTATTTATCTTTAATAGTTTTAGAATATGCGACAAATTAATGATGCTAAATGTTTAAGGATAAAACAATTTTGCCTGGACACAGTTTTATAATACAAATTGTTTAAGCTTATTTATTAAAAATATATAAAAGAAAAGTAAACATTTAACTACTACAAAAAGTAATTACAATATAATTTTAAAAGTATTAATTAAAATTATTATAAAAATAAAAGTATTGAAAAATTAAAATCATTAAGAAATTATTCATTATTACTTTAAATTAATTACTGTATAAAATTACTGAATAAAATTATAACTAAATAATACATGGTGACTGCATTAAAATTACTACATAATTTTTATACTCGTTTATAAAAGAAAAAAAATAACATTATAATTCGATAACATAATAAATAATAATTAAATTAACACAATAATTAATTACATATAATTAAAACTAACATTATTTCAGTACCTAGGTACTTGTAACAAGTAATATGGAGTACCTGTACCTGGTAGTACTGTGTACTAGATAAACTAGAAACAATACCACCCCTAGTTCACGGTACGGAGGTAGGCAAGGAACTGACAACTGACTGACAATAATTCTAGTTGTCTCTGGCCAGCATGGTGTTGTAAAATGAAACTGCGCATGCTCGGAAGTGGTTCATGTAGTTACGGGTATCGTTTTTACTGTTACGGAAACTAAACTTAGGTATGGTGACTAGAACATTAGCTCCTCCGACTATCTTTATAGTTACAACACATAAATGACTGCAAATTTAGTTCCCGTTACTAAAATCACTTACGGTTACTATAAACTTTGTTAAAACACTATCCATAACTAAGTTTTTTTTAAATCGTTCGTCCTAACCAATAATATAAAAAGGGTACCTAGTTGCTTAGTTGCAGTTAATACATTTATAGTAAAGCGGATATGACTCTCAAAAATACTGCAAAACAGACTGCCAACTATAGTTTTACATCAAATTTGAGCTACTCAATTTCACTTTCCAAGCTTTTCAGTAACGAATTCGTATGTTAGATGCCATGAATAAATGAAATACTGCAAAACCGAGGCCTCTGACAACCGAGTTCTTTAATAGGGGCCCTGGAAACCTTAAACTATATTTCTGAATAGCGAATAAATGTTATCCTCATGAAAATCAATGTTAAACACTTAATAGCAAAATTAAATCGTTTAACAAAAAAAAAAAAAAAAAAAACACAGGTGAATGGAGCGAACTAGAATTTCAGAACTTTATCAGACAGGGTGGTCCTGGTTCTAGGGAAAAATTCCAGCAAACGCCCCTAAAAACCTTAAATAGATCTTAGGCCCTATCGCTCTACGCCCTGCGGTTCTTTGATCCAAACCAAACCCCCAATGTAAGTTCAGCTGAGGGAACAGGCATACTTTTTTTTGGAGGAGTTGGTTGGAAACTTGAAGGCGGGTACAAAATTATGTCAATTTAAATTTCACCCTTTTAAAATTTAAGCTTTCAACAAGAATTTATGATTGTTTTAAGAAACTTTATCTGAATAGCTAGTAAATGTTATCATCATGAAAGTCAATATTAAACAAATAGCTACATTAAATCATTTAAGCTACAAAAAAACTTCAAGGCCGAGTGGAGCGAAATAGAATTTTAGAACTTTATTATACAGGGTGGTCCTAAAGTCTCCCCCCTTTAAATTTTGAACCATTTGACATAAATGAATGAAACCTGGCGTACTTTTCTTGTGAAAAGGGGTAAAACAGAGTGAGTATTTTTTTGTGTGATTTACTTCATTTTGGTGGTATTGTTCACTTCGGGTGTTCCATCTAATATGAGATATCGCAAAAATGAAAAAAAAAGTTAATAGTAAGACGTATTTGTAATGAATGTCTTGCATTCTAGGGATGAATGCAAGACATTTTACTTCTTTGAAGGTTTTTCTACAACCATAATTTTGTCGCCGATAAGCGCCCAAAGCTTCAAAGTAAGAATGTTTGAAGATGAATTTCCGCTAAAATATTGACCCTACAAATAAATTGCCAAGAGTAAAAATGTCTCATTTTTATCTAGAGAATACAAACCTTAAATTTGTTACAAACATTAAATTCTCTAAATTTGGCAATTTTTCTTATTTTTTTATGGTATCTAGCAGCAATAGTGATCCCAAAAAAAAATCTTAAATCCGTAGAAGAATTCACAAAACACATTCTACATTGGAATACTAAGTCCAATCACATGGAATACTTAATCCCTTATACTCTTTAGTTTAAATTAAAATATCTACATTTAATACGAGACATGGAAATACCCTAATCCTATATGTATATTATATGGGTCTTTTAGTATTTTGTTTATCATCTATCGATTATTGATTAGATCAAAATTTTATTATTAAACATACATTTTAATTTTAAAATGTTAATTGTTGTTAAATGTTGAACTGATCGAATTTAATCATAATTTGAATCAAAGCTCGATTCCAACTCCTGATGGTAATCGAATGATTAGATTTAAAATTTAATTAGGAATATTCTATTACAAATTCTTTTTGAGCATCCCTACACTGCACCCTCTCCCCCCCCCCCCCCCCCCCCCCCCCCCCCTGTCGGCGCGGGTGAAAAGATAAAGATTAAACGTAACAAATAGGGGTAATACTAATAATAACAAAAAATAAAATATTCAATTTTATTAAAATATAATATAAATATTTTCTGTATTAATTTTATTCTAATAATGTAATAATATTTATTTTAAAAATCATGCGTTGTTAACTTAGTTTATGTAAAATCCAAATATATAGTTGCTTCAACTATATTCACCAAATTTAATCTTGGATACTTCAGCCCGCAACTAATTCATTAGATGCGGTTACAACGTTAAGATTTTCAAGACTCACTTATTTACCGCAACTACAAATAAAATAAAAAATAGTAACAACAATTATAAATTAGTATCCACAACTAACTTATAATTGGGGATACTAAACCGGCTTAACTAAACCCTACTTATTGCAGTAACCACAAAAAAAAAAGAAAAATAATTGGCGCAAACCAAATGCAGTTGCTTCAATTGCATTTGACTTTGCGGTGACCAAATCTGCATTGACTATATTTAGTTTTTGCATTTGCATCTCACTTTTTTCTCAGTGTGAGTAACAGACTTATCACAATTGATAAAGATAGAAAAAGATATAATAAGGGAGAGAGATGAGTAACATTCAGCATTTGAGAAGATAAACAACAAAACCATACGTTGATAACTGATAAAATTCAATTGTTTTTGGAGAAAAATTTTTTTCAAAAGAGCGGTATAGATAAAGAATAGTAAGCGGTATAGAACAATTATTGTGGTTGAACTAGAAATTATTTAAAAAACAAATCCCAAAGAATAAAAAAAAAGACTGCCAATTGATGTGGCACATAGCTTCCTCGCATCCTATCACGTATTTTATTGACTTTATGCTTTCACAACTATTGTTGTCTAATTTGTTTAATTGTTCCCCCGTATTTTTAATCTGACAATTTTTTTTTTAATTTTTTGTATCAATTTAGCAAAAGTTAAAGAGTGCAGACGGTTCAAAGTAATCTGGGGCTATCTGTGGGTTACTTTCGATAAACTATAAAAGTTTCATACAAATAAGATTACAAATAAGATAAGTACTTTTGAAGCTATAGGTGAGAATAAATGTATGTTTGTGCGCATGTGGAAGAGAAACAAATGAGCGCTGAAACTTATATGAGACTTATAATATGAACAACTTACAATATGAAACTTATATGAGACCAACAATGAGCTAATTATGACCTACCATACAAATTTCGTTAAAAATGTGTAGTTTTTAAGATATGTTGGGTCGCAAAAATTGAGCGACAGACAGGCAAGGAACCAAAAATGTTTCCTTATGTCTGAAACAGATTTCTGTCTTGGAATTTTTGAAATCGGAGACATAAAATATTTTTGTTCATCAGAACGATCACATAGCTTCCGTTACCTTCGGTAAGCTCGGAAGCAAAAATGGATTCAAAAGGAAATACAAGTAAGGGTGTAAAAAATATGCAAAATTAAAATATTTCGTTAAAATTAGAAGCCTTTAATTATTATTTCCTGTGTTGATAACAAGCTTTTTCAAGTTTCCATCAAGTATATATAAAATAAGGATTCTCTAAAACTAAAGTCAAAATATTAATAATCTATTACCGATAGGCGAATCACATCGTTATGATTTGTTTAGTGATTTAACATAACTGATCCTGATCCAGTTAACTCAAGGGTACTTAAAAATTAGTACACACAATAAACAAGAGTTCATCTATAGTATAAAAGAGTACAATGCAAGAATACGACAGTAGAAGAGCAGAACTCTATATTTGCCTCTGTTAAGAAAAGGCGTTGGCAAGCGTTTTCACTTTTTCTACGCAGTGAGAATGCAATGTACAGTGCATACTAACGCATGATTTAAACTCCAACACGAATTAAACCAGTACCTGCTAAAACTTATAAACTTGAGAGAACCTGCATCACATTTACTATATATAATATCCTTTTATAGTGATTTCCCTATTATAATATAAAATGTTTTGCATAGATAATGAAGAGACTTTTACTTTTAGAGTGCTTTGCCAAAACGGAAAGGATGTTAAAGAAGCTTCTGCGTAAGAGTTTAAAGGGAAGGAGGAAACGGAATGGAATCCGGAAAAGATGGAGACAGGATTTCAAATTGACTGTGATTCACAGAAGTGGTTATAAAGATCATTCGGAAGAATCGTGTAGTTTTTCATATCAAATTTTGAAGTGAAGAGGAACATGATAAGAGAGGAAGGCGAACCCTAAAGTATATAAGTATTTTTATTTAGAATACAATTTCATTAAAAGGAATTATTTGTGTTCTTACATTGGATCTTTAAAGTAAAGGGATAAGAAAAAGTTATAAAGAAGGGAGGTTTCCATCAGGTCGGAGACATGGATACTATTGCTCAGGGACCGGACAAGCACGTTACGATGACAAAAGAGGATAGAGGATAAGGATAAACCAATAGCTTACCGACCTATACAGACATCCAGACGGTCAGCGTGATTAAGGTGGCGCGTATCCTCTGGTTGGGCATAATGTATGCAGGAAGGAGGAACACAGAGCTCCTAAAGGCCACCCTACACGATCAATCTGACGTAGGATTGACAATCTGATTGAACGTGTAGGGGCAAGATTGATGGATTGATGAATGTGATTGACGGATTTCCAGATATTCTGAAATCCGAGCTTCAATCATGCGAGGTGGTGGGGGATTCTGTGAGTGGCGGGGGATTCTGTCAATCTGAGTGACCGTGTAGTGGCTTCATCAATCTTTTCTTCAGTCCAGTGCGTTGCGTGCCATCTCTCCTTTTTTAAGCACGTCCATTATATGGGTATCAAATGAAAGGGTTTGCTACGAAGAATACGAATAAAAGCTTGTTTTTTAAAAATGTTTTTACTTGAAATTTATTTAGTAAAGATAGAAGATAGTGATTAAAGAAAAATAATTAAAAAAAAAAAAATTATACATTATCAGTGTATAAAAATAAAATTAATCACAAAGCAGGTATAAAAGAATTTAATAAATTCTATTCAGCTACATATTTATAAGCAATTGAATATTAAAACATTAAAAAAAATAGGTAAAAGTGAATTGTACGGTGCTGTTTACAGAATTAAAGTACGATTTTTTTTTTTTGCCCTAGAATTTTAAACGGCCGCTTCGCTATGTTCCACTCATTTTCTGAAGAAAAATAACCCTGCTGCATATAGACCAGCTTGATGTCCAAATCGAAGTATAAAATTCAATGGCAATGACACCGTACAATTCACTTTAGCCAAAACATATTATAAAATTATTGTCAATCTGATTGAACGTGTAGGGTCCCTTGTGATTGAAGGCAGGATTGTCAATCTACTTCAATCTGATTGATTCAATCAGATTGATCGTGTAGGGTGGCCTTAAGAAGATACTGGTAGTAGCGAGGATGAGAAAGAGAGAGAAAGGCCACGAGCTAGATGACTAGACGACGGGCAGGACCCCCTGAGGAGGCGCGGTGTAGGTTCCTGGCGAAGGCAAGCCCAGGATAGGGCAGAATTCGAGGATCGTTGAGGAGGCCAGATACCTACAATGCCACCCAACTGAATGCCAAAGAAGAAGAAGAAGAAGAAGAAATGAAGGAAAAGAAGAAGAAACCGAAGAAGAAAAAGTCCAAGAGGAAGTATATATACTAGAGTTAGTACTTCCTATGTAGATTTTTTCCACACATTACACCAGATTTGTTTTAATAAGATTTTGTTAAATATTTCGCAGTATAAATCGAGTTTATCTTTAAGTCCTATGTTATATACCCACAACAAAGATCCATGAGTAACCAAAAGTTATAAAAAAAAAGAATATATTTTCATATATTATGTATTATATTTATTGAAAAAATAGATAAAGGTTTGCAAGTAACAAGATCTAATTTTTCCATATTATTATCTTTGATTTTATTTTATTTTTACCATGTTTGAAAGTTGAAAGGTGACAAGTATATAGAAAGATTTTATTTGAAAAGTGCAAATCTTTCATAAGAAGAGGCTAGAGATTGGCGTCAGATCCTTAGACGTTAAGATCAAAGATTTATAAAAATATAAGAGAATTGGAGTATGATGCTTTCTTGAGGATGCACCTGATTCAGGAGGAAGTAAAGAAGAAATAAAAAAGAGAGTAAGGCATTATTACATAGTCTAGAAAAGTATAAAAGAAAAAAATGAAAAAAGGCAGATTAATAGATTAACAGACAAGAATTATTATTAATCTTTGTTATAACTATCATAAATGTAGGTGAGTGTAGCGTAATAAACAACAACACAAACTAATAAATAACAAACTAACTAAGTTACGATTTGTAAAACATACAGGAAAATATTATGTGAACATAACATGGCGTCAAAAGGAAACAGTAAGCTGTCTAGTTTAAATATTGTTTCACCTATCTGGTAAAATTAATCAAAGAGCCGGAGAGGCTAGATTGAAACAATATACAATAGCCTCGGGACGGCGCGGCGTAATCAGTGTAAAGATGGTACAAGATGTTACATTACATCACAAGGTAACCATCCGTAGTAATACTAATATAGCTATTCTTCACGCAACAACGAATTCAGGCCACTATAGCATCCTATAGACCTATATAAACTACTATCTTGAGAATATAAAACTCGTAAATTGAATATGCAAAAGATGAGCAATTACCAAATATCAGAGGATTTAAAAATAAATAAATAAATAAAAACAATAATGTTTCATTTTCATTTATCACGCTTTAACATTGAGTATAATAAAATAACGTATTCAAAGTTCTACCAACTCTAAAAATAGCAGATAGTTAAGCCTCGTCTAGACTGCCAAACCGCGAAAAGAGGAAACGTGCCGAGCATTGGTCTCTGCGTATGCCCAGTCTGAGATGCGCATGCCCAGTCAGAGATGCGCATGTCCAGTCTGAGATGCGCATGTCCAGTCTGAGATGCGAAAGCCCAGTCTGAGATGCGCATGCCCAGTCTGAGATGCGCATGCCCAGTCTGAGATACGCATGCACAGTTTGAGATGTGCATGCGCCCTTTAGACTGGGCATGCAAAGAGACCAATGTTCGGCTTCATTCTTCTGTTGGGTTCAGCAGTCTGGACAAGGCTTAAGTCACCGTTTCTTGTTCTCTCTGAAATTCCATAAGTACCTTGAGCATTAAAGGTAATTATCTTTCCACATAAAATAGGTACTTTTATTTTCAAACCAAACTATTATCCTTGTCGGTTGTGGAAGAAATAAAGTTATATAAATTAAAACAATAGAGGTAGATGAGTAAACATTATGTCAGAGTATAATGTGAGTTTTGTATAGTCTTGCATTGTTCTCTAACATATTGTAGACTTACCATTCTTTAATTTTTCCACTAATGTAACTAATTTATGTAAATAATTTCCTCCATAACTGACACTGATGGAGCTGATTAAGGTCAAAAGCTATTTTGAAAATGATATGGACTCCACTGACTCTTATTTCTGAGATAACATATACAATGTTATATACATACAGATTTTAACATTATGTGGAACAATCAGTTCCACTTAGCGATTTAGTTCCACAATTTTTTCTTCGTTGATTGGAATATATTAAATAGAGACTTAAGTTTTAAACCTATAACATCTGTTGTCATCAAGAACTGGAAATTTACCACATAAAGTTTTATTCCAATACAAAGAATTTTTATACCATATACAAAAATTTTATAATTTGCAATTCTCAAAAACAATTATTACAAAGCCGCCAGGGAAATGTTATGAGGCATTTCATACAATAAAAACTGAGGATCGCGTGGTATAGTGAAGTAAAGCTATAAACAGTAATAATGTAAGAAATAATAATAGTATAATACTAGTAATACCATAATATGATAGTAATCAATGTCGTAATAAAACAACATTGCATTCCCCTATAAAGATGCAATCGGCATCCTATTCCAAACGAATGGAAATAGAGAAAGAATTTTCAGATTCATAATGTTACGCCCCACTTAAAATCAGTTTCGAAACAAAGTTGCAAAAAATTTGAATGAATAATATTTAAAAATAGTTATAGATGAATATCCATGCTGCAACAATACCCACTCTGCTAGACGCGTCATACTACAACTTTTTAACAGCCCAATAGGAGCCGCACATCCTATTAGACGATTCTTTAATACAACTATTCAACAGCCCAATAGGAGCCAGATATCTGTCCTGTGATTCTTTAATACAACTATTCAACAGCCCAATAGGAGCCAGATACTGTCCTATGATTCTTAAAAAAAAACTATTGCCCAATAGGAGCCAGATACTGTCCTATGATTCTTTAATACAACTATTCAACAGCCCAATAGGAGCCAGATATCTGTCCTGTGATTCTTAAAAAAAACTATTGCCCAATAGGAGCCAGATACTGTCCTATGATTCTTTAATACAACTATTCAACAGCCCAATAGGAGCCAGATATCTGTCCTGTGATTCTTAAAAAAAACTATTGCCCAATAGGAGCCAGATACTGTCCTATGATTCTTTAATACAACTATTCAACAGCCCAATAGGAGCCAGATATCTGTCCTGTGATTCTTTAATACAACTATTCAACAGCCCAATAGGAGCCAGATACTGTCCTATGATTCTTTAATACAACTATTCAACAGCCCAATAGGAGCCAGATATCTGTCCTGTGATTCTTTAATACAACTATTCAACAGCCCAATAGGAGCCAGATACTGTCCTATGATTCTTTAATACAACTATTCAACAGCCCAATAGGAGCCAGATATCTGTCCTGTGATTCTTTAATACAACTATTCAACAGCCCAATAGGAGCCAGATATCTGTCCTGTGATTCTTTAATACAACTATTCAACAGCCCAATAGGAGCCAGATATCTGTCCTGTGATTCTTTAATACAACTATTCAACAGCCCAATAGGAGCCAGATATCTGTCCTGTGATTCTTTAATACAACTATTCAACAGCCCAATAGGAGCCAGATACTGTCCTATGATTCTTTAATACAACTATTCAACAGCCCAATAGGAGCCAGATACTGTCCTATGACTCTTTAATACAACTTTTCAACAGCCCAATAGGAGCTAGATTCTTTATTAATAACTTTAAATAGAACAAAAACGGTCTTTATACGTCATTATCAGTCTGTGAACAAACATTTAAGTTACATGTTTGCTCGCACAGAACAGATAAAATAAAATAATAATAATATTGTCAGGGAGAAACGGTTTCTCTAAATCATGTATGATATTATAGTTATTATAATTACTTAATTCAGACAGACAATTGAGTACGTGAATGAATTCATTCAATTCAATAATATTAACACTAGTGATGACATATTCTCTATCAAGTCTAAGTAAGCAATATTGCATAGTAGTAACGAAAAACTAAATATTTAATCAATAGAAGCTACTTCAACTGAATTTAAAGTGAAGTTGGTAAGACTGTTAGATGTTTTTTAGTGATTGCAGTATCAATTAAATGTTTGAGGCTTGGTACGAGTAGGAGACCCAGAGTCGTTTAAGGAACAGGACCTCTTGCGAAAGGACACAGACTTGGTTGCGCAAACCGCCGGTCCGAACTCCGTACAACGCCGCGTGTTTAGGGGGAATTCCGTCCTACTAGCATCGCGTCGTTAGCCAGACGTGCTCGTAGTCTTGAGCAACGCAAACCTTTTAACATCTAGTTGCAACTAATGTATAAACGATAATAGGATTTCTTTTTTTTACATAAATTTAACTACATAACAACTGACTCTTAACTGTTTTTTTTTTTTTTAACTTAATCCTCAATCAACTAACATCAAGGCAAGGGTAAAGTAAAATGGCGCTCATTTAAAATCTATATGTTTATCTTTTATCTACATACGTATTTGAAAGAATTCAACGAGGACAATCAAACGATCTTCATTTAAACATTTCATATAATTAGGAGTTTTTTTTGTTATTTCTTCTACCTTAGAGCTTAATTGAATAAGTAGATCTTTGTGCTTCGTTCTTAAATAGTTGAGATACATATGTTACAGTACAATAAAGTTGATCATTCAAATAGCCTATACATAATTAAGACATTTTACTAAGACTAAGTGGAACTAACTCATGACACCATGAGTAAAAGGCGAAGATACACATGCCGTCAAATTGAGGAAGTAGCTTGCATGCCAAAAGAGGGTATTTGCCAGTAACTGGCATGCTAAAGATTTTTATTTATTCAGTAGCAAGTAAAATTGCATGCAACCTGCATTGTGCAATGCCTAAATGGCAAACTGAAGATACATTTGCAAGTAAAATTGCATGGAAGCTGATTCGTGGCATTATTTAAACACAAACTCAGAAGTTTTTTTAAGAATTGTCATAAATTCTATTAACACACAAAACAAAACAATAAATAAATAACGCAATGTTTACGTCCTCAATCGGTGGCAGCCAGCTACTGGAATGACCGCCCTTGTAGCTGTCACATGCGTTTACACATTCGTTTTGGCATGCGGTTTGTAGCCCCCACCCCACCACTTGCTCGTTGCATGCCAAAAAATCAAATCGTGTAATGCAATCTGCTTGCTTGCCAGCTACTGGCATGCCATTTAACATAATATACACGTGCAAGTAGCTTGCACATGCAATTAGCTGGCATGTTTTTGTTCAAGCTACAGGCATGTGTATCTCCGCCTTAAGTGAGTAATTATGCACTCAGTCTTAGTAGAATGACCGGGTGAATGAACCAGGGACCATATAATTTTTTGTTTGATTTTTGGGGTCTTCTTTATTTTCATATAGCAGGATGGGAAAAAATAATATGATATTTTATAATATAATAGCGTATATTATGCTTAATTAGGTACTTATTTAGATTGTTACTACCCTATGTGGTTTTAGAATAAAAATGACTTTGACTAAATAACTATTAAGAGAAAGGGATGTTTAGTCCAATGTACTTTGGGACAAAGGAATATCCCACTTCTGTTTTGATGAGGGGAGTAACAGTCTAAAGAAGAACATTCACTACACCTTATTTAGATTGTTACTCCCCTCTGTTTTTTTATATGGGGAGTTACAATATAAAGAGGTGCCCTTAACTATATACGAACCCCTAAAAAGTACTTGGATATACAAGTACTTTCCTGTGATTTTAACAAATACAATATGTTTTAAATAGATAGCTTATTATAGCTTTTCTCCATTTCATCCAAGGATTTTTAGACAATAATTATGAATATACATATATCATACAAAAATATAAGAGGAAACATCAAATTTTCTACACAATGTTCGCTTTTATCTGTCACGATCACGTTCCTTATTGTCAAAAAAGATGTTTGGGTTGATGAGCAGGTACGATTTAAAAAGAGCTTTATATGAAATGGAAGGTGATGAGCATAGATACAATGATATACTCACTAAGAATTACTGAATACTTATACAGTTTATAGAATTACCTTTTGATATAAATATGATCTATGAATTATGAATGGTTATCCGTATCATGTAACATTTACACATTTATATAACTATAATAAATTAGTGGAAAAGGTGAAAGAGAGAGGCTAAATTTTAACTTTCACCAAAAACGCCACCACATGAGTAACAACTTTTGCTACTGAGAAGGTGAATGGACGATTCACATCCGATATTCTCTCGTTTTGATGGGAGGTTTTGGAGAAATAATTTGATTGCTAGTGAAAGGTTTCCTTTTACCAAACAACAAATCGACATTTAAGCAAAGGGAATGCTGCTATTGAAGGACCAATGTGTACAAAACCATTGTATATCAAAACCAGACGAAGAAAAATGACACTTCTCAGTATTATCTTAAATGTTCATATGGAACAAACAATCTTTGAGTATATATATTTTAAAAGTTCATTTGACATGCAATCTTTGTGTTTATTTATCTTAAAAGATCATTTGACAAATAAAATGTTGTTTATTTATATTTAATGTTCATTTGACAAACAATCTATGACTTTATTTATCTTAAAAGTTCATTTGACAAACAAAAGTTTAAAGTTTATTTATCTTAAATGTTTATTTGACAAACGATCTTTGAGTTTATATATCTTAAAAGTTCATTTGACATGCAATTTTTGAGTTATATATCTTATCATATTATTTGACAAATAAAATGTCTATTTATCTTTAATGTTCAATTGACAAACAATCTATTCAACAATCTATTATTATTTACGTTAAAAGTTCATTTGATAAACAAAAGTTTAAAGTTTATTTATCTTAAATGTTCATGTAAAAAAATCTTTGAGTTTATTAATTTTCATAGTTCATTTGTCAAACCATCTTCAAGTTTATTTATCTTAAAAGTTTGGCAAATTCCCTTTATGTTCTGAACAAAAAAACTTCCGTTAAATTTATTACTTGAATATGTATCTTAAAACTAAAACTACTAAAAGAAAGGTATCAGTAAACTATAATACAGGAAATTAATTGTTGCACGAAAATTTTAAACAAATTTAGAAAAGTTTAAAAGATTTTGTGGATTCATTCGAAACTTTCGTCTTTATCTATAAAATTTACAATAGAATATTCAAAATAATACAACCAATTCAAATGGAGACGTGAAGGTTTCTTACTTTTTACCTCAGTTCCACAGATTTCTCTCAAAATAAAATAACTCACACGAAACAACGCGTGGGAATATCATGCTGAAAACCATTAATGTGATATTAGTATTAGTACAATAAGAAACGTACTTTAGTACAAATTATCCAAAGAGTACGTGATATGAAATAATGGTACATACTTCTTTAGATTGTTGCTCCCCTATGTTTTTTTTTAGAATACATAACTTTTACTAAATAACTATTAAGACAAAGGGATGTTTAGTCCAATGTACTTTGGGACAAAGGAATGTCACACTTCTTTTTTGTAAGGGGAGTAACAGTCTAAAGAAGAACATTCCGTACACATCATTAGATTGTTACTCCCTCTGTGGTTTTAATAAGAGGAGTAACAATCTAAAGAAGTACCGCATGGAAATGTGAAGAATTACACTAACGCTGTGGGCAACAGCCGGTGAAGGGCCTAGGTCTGCTATACGGCTTATACAAACAAATAAGTAAAGAATGATAAATAAATATATGTTGTAGGGACATCGATAGCTGAACTAATGATCGATATCGGACTGAAATAATAACATCGGCGTTAACCAAAACACGGTGTTTTCTCGAGAAAAAGGACTTCCAATATTTTACCTCGAGCATAGAAAATCGTCAATTTCGTAGTTTTTTTTTCGTCTTTTATTCGATGTTTCTTTGGGTCAATATCGATGTTGCCAATACATCGAAACTCCAATCATCAATGTTTTTGTCGATCTATCGATGTGTTTTTTTTTTTTTTTTTTTTTTTCGATAGATCTATTTTTTCGATACATTGACATCGATGTTCCAACCCTATAGACTTCATCAATCTGCTGTTCTGGGATCTGAAGACGAACTTTTTATCTGATTTAATGATCAAAAAAATAGTTTTTAATGCTGTCATTGAGTTCAGTATACAAAGTTAAAGCTACGATTAATCATAGTCATTTGTACAATAGAACCTGCACAACAGAGAATAATATAAATAAAACTTATAGAGCAAAACTGATTGAGTTGACGCTCTGTCATTTAAGATTTGAAGACAAACTTTTTATCTGATCTTTACGAGTAATGATAATTATGATAACTTATTGTATTCATTTAAACAGATTTAAATTTATATTTAGGACATTAGAATAAGCTCTATGAAAATTTGGTCGTGCTGACGATGGAATAGCCAAATTATTCACTTCCAATGCCATATCTGAAGCTCAAAAGATTAGGCATATTATTTATAAGTAATTAAATAGGGAATTGATATTCCATACTGACTTATAATAACGATGTGGAGGTAATATTACGTTACTTAGAATTCGCTTAATTTGAGAAAGCATTAAACAGAATAAAAACAGTGAAGAGATCAACAAAAAATTGGTAACATAATTAATGATACTCGTACTTCGTACTTATCCTCAATTTATTTTTCGTCGGTTTAAAATGAATGATTTATGCCACAACATTTGTCTCTCGCCCACTTCTGAAACAATTTTTACCAGATTGTTTCCTACCAGAGTTCTAATATATTAAACACTTACTCTTATGATAGATTTGGAGTTCTAGGTTTAGCAGTGTTTATGACCACATCATTCATATTCAACTCTTAATGCACGCCTTTGTAAGCCTACGCTTTTAAATGTAGTCTTATGTACAAAAATTAATGGTTCCCAAAGTATTAGAATTGTTTCAGCCTATGAATTGTAAATGAGCCGCCAATAACTTGTATACTCTGCTAACCCCTTCCAAACTAAAGTTTTTGATCGAAACTTTATTAGAGAGTTGATTTTAAATGAATAATGCAGCCTCTATGTTCAAGAAAAAGCAAGAGGCCTTATCATCATCTAGTTAATAAGATGAAATCTAGGTCCAAAACTTCATTTGATAGCTATTAAGTCTCATGCAGCTTCGAGCAGGAAGCAAATTATACTTTATTATATAAAATTGGCATCGTAGTGTTGCTAGTTATCAAATTATCATTGTTAATGAGAACACAATTGTTAATATCAAAATTACTCTTGGTCCTAAAGCAATTTTATAGATGATACATTTGTTTGAAATGATAATGATCATGTATGTAGAAATGATGATTGATCATCTCGGATGATTTCAAATCAACCATATAAACTTAGTTCTTATACTAAAGTAAGGAATCCAATAGTTGAAGTGTGCTTAAATGGATATGGCGTATCTTTCAAGTCTGACATGTTCGCTTTATCTAAAGTCAAACAAGTGTTTAAAGGACATTTAAGTTTAAACGATCCTTTCACAAAGAACAGGTCAACGAACAAACGTTAACTGCAAGTGAAGCGATAAGTTTTGAGACATGAAGTTAAAGCCACTAAGTCTAGTAGAAAGCTATAGGTTCAGATTACAACTAACATCCGATATCTTTTATACATTCTGTAGGGTCTCCAGCATTTGACTTTCTTCAATGGCTTCCTTTACAATATGTATTTCAACCGGAAAAACTATCAGACAACTGTAAATAAAAGAAGCGCCGCAATGTAGTATCGCCTTACAATAGAAATATTAACTTCTTTTCATGCAGGAAATAAAATAAGAAGTGCACTTTATCTCTTTTTATTTGCATTTGATTATTGTCATGCACTGTTTCTTGCGATCATTTCAACAATGGCGTTTAACACAAAAGGGTGTGTTTCTCGAATTTGAAAGTACATAGCAGTAAACTTTGAATACGTCAGAAATAGGAGTCAGTGGAGGTCATCGTATTGCATTTAAAGAAACTCTCCCCACGTAAAACAATTAAAGCAAAACACTTTAAAGCAATTTTCAAGATTTCTATCCTTTTAATTGTATCTTTTATGTCCCGATCAACAAAATCATTAGATCATTTCAGGACGGACATTAGGGTTTAGGCTAAAACATCAATGTCGATATACATCTATATAATCTATATATCGATCGTATAAAATCTGAAGATATACCGAATTCAAAAATATCGAAAAATTGTTCGATATATCGAAAACATCGATATTTTGGCCAAAATCGATAGCTAAATGTCGGAAACATCGATGTTTAGCTATCGATTTCCCAGCCATATTACTCATCTTCTCAATGATATCATTAGTACTAATCAAGAAACAAGTATCACCTCTTGCTCCACATCCTATCATCATGTTACATTAATCATGAAAACAATGAAACAAAAGAGCAAAGAGAAAATTTAAGCGTTAGGGTAAGAGGTAACAATACTTAACAAAAATAATAAAACTTTCTTTAACACTTATGATTAAAAAACTGTTTACGATAACTAATTATTGTTAACGTTTTTATCAGTTTTAGAGGCTAGCACCCCCAAATTAGGAGAAAAATGGACAAAGCGGACCTCAAAACGTGTAAACCATCAAAATCTCAAAACGTGTAAACCATCAAAATCTCAAAATAGAATTTTCGCGCTACCACAATATTTTCTCTTTATATAAACCAATTATATGAGAAAGTAAAAATGCATATTAGTTATTTGTGCAACTAGTGCGCAAAGTGGCGCTTTACTGCACTCGAGAGAAATATTTACGCACGAGCCGCAGGCGAGGACGGAAATCTCGAGTACAGCAAAGATATTTTAAGCTCGAGTTGCACATTAAATTTTTCTTATTCTTAGTTAGTTTTTAATCTGTAAATAAAATATAAAATAATAGTGTTTATCAACATGTAAAAGGTTTTACAATATCAACTAAACCAGCTGTTCTGTTTATAGCAAGTGTTGCCTTTTTTTGCCTGATTCAGCAAACCTGACCAAGAGCTGTTATTATTTTTCATCATAACACTTACTCATCACATTTTATTCTTTTTTTTAGATTGTCTATCTTTACTTTTTTATATTTGATATAATATAGTTTTTAAATCATGTAGTTAGTTAAAAACATTATCATTAGTTGTCATTGTTATAATTTGGATTATTAAATCTTTGTTTAGATTTAAGTTCTTTATGTTCGTAAGTTGAAATACTGTAGTAAGTGCAGGAATCTGCTGTTATTTACGTATTATTTTGAGTGCGATAACAACCCCTTTATCGATCAACTGTAGGAAAAATAATAAATAAATCCATATTAAATACGTCCTTTAACGGAATTAGACCTTGCAGGTGCAAGACCTTATTTTCCTTAACTGATATAAATTATAATGGTTGAAAAGCCTTTCAGACACTTTGCTAGCCTTAGGCAAGTCTTATTCACAACGCTTTATTGTTTCGTCATAATATCTTGTTATACACCTTTTTTTTAATGTGTTGATAAAAGAAAAGAAAGAGAGAAAATGTCACAGAAAGAAGCATAAGAAGATTCTTATAATAGATTAGACCCGGTTATTCTGTAACCCGGTGTAATTCACTTGCAATTTTATTCAAAAACGAAAAGTGCAGTGAAGAAAATAACAACTAGAAAAAATTATAAAGAGTGCACTAGGTATTTGAACAATACATAGTGATTTTTTAATAAAGAGCTTAACTTAAGTTTTAAAGAAGTTCTAATCCTTAAAAAAAATTGTATGCCAAATCAATTCAACGAAGAATCAGAAAGAAAACAATCTTAAGAATAAACAAAAAGAGAGATTAAAAGCTATCACAAAATATTTTTCTTTTAAAAAGTACATCATTAGGTGTCTAATGTTAAATAAGTAGCTCTTCAGAATGACCATGTAATGCTTGCCGTCAGTGAGAGGTGGTTAGTGAATAAGCTTGGGAGAAAAATAGACAAAAATCGGATAAAAGTCGAAAGTAAAAATCATTAATTAACTAGTTTAATTAATGAGCTAACTTCAACTAGTTTAGAAATGACACAAATGTTTTGGAACATATCTCATCAATTTATCTCTCATAAAAATTTTCAAAATTTTCATAAAAATTACTCATTTACAACACCATAATAAAACCCTCATGGGCATACGGCATAGAACTCTGGGGCTGCACCAAGCGTTCCAATTCCTACCGCATACAATCCCTTCAGTCTAAGATCCTAAGAAAAATTGCTAACGCTCCCTTTTACGTGAATAACCATATCCTCCACACTGATTTCCAAGTTCCTTATGTTCGCGATTTCGCAGTTTCCCGATACAAAACCTTCCATAGTTCCTTTACCACTCATCCTAATCCTTTAGTCCAGAATCTATCCTCTCACCACATCCCGGGCAATCCCCCACGACGCCTTAAGCGGCAGTGGCCAAGAGACTTGTTAACAGCGTAGTAAAATTTGATACTTATATCTATATTTATATTAATTAATTAATTGTTTATTATTTACTTATCTTCGAGATTATCTATGTTTACTATCTGATTTATCACGCCAGTAAGTGCTGTCTCTGGACAGAATCTTACATCTAGTCAATTCATGCTACTACTTCCCAATCATTAACCACCTGTATTGCTTGTATTGTATATTATATAATGTTGCAATAAACAATAAAAAAAAAAAAAATAAAAAAAAAAAAAAAAAAAAAAAAAAAAATAGTTAATATCTGATTAGATTAGAAACACAGATTTATTGACATGCGTGAATAAAATTCAAATGGTGAACCAAAACCACAATAGCGAGTCCAGGGTTTTACTATTTTAATCACTTCAGTAACTGCTAATAATGGTCTGATCGAAATCGATTCGTATTAAATATCACTTATTATAGATTTTTAAAAATTAACGCGTTAATTTTACATTTTTATTTATCATGAGTAAACCTCGGTAGATTCAACTAATTTTATTGTATATTAGATTGATAGACTTAATTTCAAACTTTATGTAGGTAAATAGGACACTTATATGTAAATAGGAAAGATGTTGTAGTTATAAAGAAGCAAAGTTTCCACTTATGTAAATAGGAAATATGTTGTAGTTATAAAGAGGCAAAGTTTCCACTTATGTAAATAGGAAAGATGTTGTAGTTATAAAGAGGCAAAGTTTCCACTTATGTAAATAGGGAAGATTTTGTAGTTATAAAGAGGCAAAGTTTCCACTTATGTAAATAGGAAAGATGTTGTAGTTATAAAGAGGCAAAGTTTCCACTTATGTAAATAGGAAAGATGTAGTTATAAAGAGGCAAAGTTTCAACTTATGTAAATAGGAAAGATGTTGTAGTTATAAAGAGGCAAAGTTTCCACTTATGTAAATAGGAAAGATGTTGTAGTTATAAAGAGGCAAAGTTTCCACTTATGTAAATAGGAAAGATGTTGTAGTTATAAAGAGGCAAAGTTTCCACTTATGTAAATAGGAAAGATGTTGTAGTTATAAAGAGGCAAAGTTTCCACTTATGTAAATAGGAAAGATGTTGTAGTTATAAAGAGGCAAAGTTTCCACTTATGTAAATAGGAAAGATGTTGTGGTTATAAAGAGGCCAAGTTTCCACTTATGTAAATAGGGAAAATGTTGTAATTAAAAACAAGTAAAGTTTGTACTGATGTAAATAGGTAAAATGTTGTGTAGTTATAAAGAGGCAAAGTTTCCACTCATGTAAATAGGGAAAATGTTGTGGTTATAAAGAGGCCAAGTTTCCACTTATGTAAATAGGGAAAATGTTGTAATTAAAATCAAGTAAAGTTTGTACTGATGTAAATAGGTAAAATGTTGTGTAGTTATAAAGAGGCAAAGTTTCCGCTGATGTAAATAGGGAAAAATGTTCAAATTTTAGTTTTATAAAGTGGCAAAGCTTCCTCTCCGCGGAAAATGTTGAAGATTTTAAAAAATACATTTTTAAAGGTAATAGAAAGGAAGAATATAACATGTTATATATAATAGGTAACTGCGCGATCTGATAATAAATATCCTTCACATAATATTTAGACTAGGCCTAGCCTAAAAGGCCTCGTTTAAACTTTTAACTACCTCATACATCTAACTATAGAATATTTATATTTACTCAGGTCTTTAGAAATTACGTCTCTTCTCGAAAATGTTTTTGTTTATGTCCTAAATCGTACAAATAGATTGTTCCGCACTTTTGTTACTTTCTGATTTTCAGACAAAATAAAGAGTATTTTTACATTTTAATATTTTGTTTTCGCAGTTTATTCTTTAAATGTTTTTTAGGAATATATATAAATTTGTTTAAACTATTAAAGTTTTCTTTGTAAAAAAGATAAAATGTTTTTATTTTTTTAAGATCTTGTTTTTAGATTTATGTGCTCTAGATTAGTGGTTGCCAATCTCTATTCTGCGGAATATATTTTGTATTGTCCAGAAAAAAATTTAGTTTAAAATAAAAATACAACTATCCATATTTACACCATGTTACCTGTTTTCTTTGATTTAATACTCAACAATGTTTCTATGGAATAATGTTTCTAACTAAATATATGCAAATTAATTAATTTAAAAATAGAAATAGAGAAAAACCAACAAATTTTCTTTTAACTATTTTAGCGTTGTTGTGTTTTAGTATTGTAAATGTATTTTCTCAGAACCTATTTTAAAGCTTCACACTACACACTAAGTCTGTGTTTAGTAGATGTATTTTCTCAGAACCTATTTTAAAGCTTCACACTACATACTAAGTCTGTGTTTAGTAGATGTATTTTCTCAGAACCTATTTCAGAAGCTTCACACTTCATACTAAGTCTGTGTTTAGTAGATGTATTTTCTCAGAACCTATTTCAGAAGCTTCACACTTCATACTAAGTCTGTGTTTAGTAGATGTATTTTCTCAGAACCTATTTCAGAAGCTTCACACTACACACTAAGTCTGTGTTTAGTAGATGTATTTTCTCAGAACCTATTTCAGAAGCTTCACACTTCATACTATGTCTGTGTTTAGTAGATGTATTTTCTCAGAACCTATTTCAGAAGCTTCACACTACACACTAAGTCTGTGTTTAGTAGATGTATTTTCTCAGAACCTATTTCAGAAGCTTCACACTACATACTATGTCTGTGTTTAGTAGATGTATTTTCTCAGAACCTATATCAGAAGCTCCACACTACACACTAAGTCTGTGTTTAGTATAGATGTATTTTCTCAGAACCTATTTCAGAAGCTTCACACTACACACTAAGTCTGTGTTTAGTAGATGTATTTTCTCAGAACCTATTTCAGAAGCTTCACACTTCATACTAAGTCTGTGTTTAGTAGATGTATTTTTTCAGAACCTATTTCAGAAGCTTCACACTTCATACTAAGTCTGTGTTTAGCAGATTTATTTTCTCAGAACCTATTTTAGAAGCTTCACACTTTATACTAAGTCTGTGTTTAGCAGATGTATTTTCTCAGAACTCAGAACCTATTTTAGAAGAAGAATAAGAGCGCTAGTATTGCTGATGTCGATAGAATAATGAAAAACGAAAAACGTCTCCACAAAATAAATGTTTACTCCTAAAAACTAGCTCTCGGCATTGGCCATCATCAGTGCGGGTGAAGGTAAAGTAAAACCCCGATATGGAGTCACATGAGAGACAAAAACGGATTTAAAAACAGTCCTTCAATTGTCCCTCATGTGACTCAACCTTATACCGGCACTGATGATGACCGAGAGGCCGAAGGCTAGATTTAATTACTTCCCAATATACGGGTGTTCCGGGTCAGGACCGACAAACTTTGGGATGTGATAGTACAGTTAATTTGGAGTAAAAAAAGTTCTATAAACCATGGTCCTATTCTCATTTGTTTTCTAGCTATCTTATTTTTAACTTTTTTTTGTAAAACGTGACTTTGACTTAATAAATTGGCAATATCATTGGAAGTAATTAAGCTAGAATGATAAATGATATATCACCTGAAAGAGCATGAAAAATTCTTAAAGATAAACATCATTTCAGCTATTAAATTACATTTTTAGTCACACGTTAATTCGTTAGAACTTGAAAATAATAAAATTTAATTAAAAATAGAAAATTTTTGAGCTTGTATAACTACTGTTTTGTATTAGATAACTATGGGTGCAAAACTCCTTAAAGTTGGCGCATTTACGAAGCTTCAATACGATACTATTAAATTTAAAATATTGCAACTTAAAGTATCCGAAATAGTTATGAAATTCCAAAAAACATGTCCTACTGTAAGCTGAGATAGGGTTGGGGGAATGGGAAGTGCCCTGAAAATGCAAACGTCGGGTGATTTATTTTCTTTTTCTTTTAAGTTGCTCCAGTATAATAAAACGTCTAAGTCAGAGTTTAGTCATAGTACCCGTGTGGTACCAGTCATGGTACCAATGATACTACCGTCATTGTAAAGTCATAGCACCTGATGAATCTTATAATTATTAAGGGTCTAATAATTTATTTTTATTACGATAATTAATTATTTTTATAATAATATTCTTTGTAACATAACCAAAATTGTACTGTATTAATTTAATTATCTTATTACTTTGTAAAAAAAAAAAAAAAAAAAAAAAAAAAAAAAAAAAAAAAAAAAAAAATCATTAAAGATGAAATAGGAAAGTGTAATAATAAAATAAACCGACCTTTTTTTTATTTATAATTAACACTTCTGTAATTACTATAATAAATGTTCAAAATGGTGCCCTCCTTCATTCATACACATCCACAATTTTTTAGTCGAGATTTGTTGCATTGTATGGGAGTCGCTTTTTAGTCATTTATTTGATGAGCTGCTGCTTGTATCATATTTATTAGCTCCTCTTCACTGTTAACCGGAATTCTAAACACCAAATCTTTCATCCATCCCCCCCCCCCCCCCCCCCCCCCCCAAACAGAAATCTAAAGGTGTAATGTCTGGTGACATGGGTGGCCAAGCAACTGGTTCTCCTCTTCCAATCCACCTATTAGAATAGTGAGGAATGCAGCAAATCTGTAATTAAAAAATGTCGGATGTGTATTAATGAAGAAGGGCACCATGTTGAACATTTATTATAGTAATTACAGAAGTGTTATGTAAGTAAAGAAGGTCGGTTAATTTTATTATTACACTTTTCTATTTTATTCTTTAATGATTTTTTTTTTTAACCAAGTAATAAGATAATGCCAATTAATACAGTACAATTTTGGTTTAGTTACAAAGAACATTATTATAAAAATAATTAATTATGGTAATCAAAATAAATTATTACACCCTTAATAATAAGATAAGACCCCTTATAAGACTTTATAAGATTCATCAGGTGCTATGACTTCACAATGACGGTAGTATCATTGGTACCATTACTGGTACCGCACGGGTACTATGACTAAACTCTGACTTAGACGTTTTATTATACTGGAGCAACTTAAAAGAAAAAGAAAATAAATCACCCGACGTTTGCATTTTCAGGGCACTTCCCATTCCCCCAACCATATCTCAGCTTACAGTAGGACATGTTTTTTAGGAATTTCATTACTCTTTCGGATACTTAAAGTTGCAATATTTTAGATTTAATAGTATCGTTTTGAAGCTTAGTAAATGCGCCAACTTTAAGGAGTTTTTCACCCATAGTTATCTAATACAAAACAGTTGTTATACAAGCTCAAATATTTTCTATTTTTAATTAAATTTTATTATTTTCAAGTTCTAACGAATTAACGTGTGACTAAAAATGAAATTTAATAGCTGAAATGATGTTTATCTTTAAGATTTTTTCATGCTCTTTCAGGTGGTATGTCATTTATCATTCTAGCTTAATTACTTCTAATGATATTGCCAATTTATTAAGTCAAAGTCACGTTTTACAAAAAGAAGTTAAAAATAAGATAGCTAGAAAACAAATGAGAATAGGACCATGGTTTATAGGACTTTTTTACTCCAAATTAACTGTACTATCACATCCCAAAGTTTGTCGGTCCTGACCCGGGACACCCTGTATACATTTTGTGGAAATAAGGCTTTTCGTTTTTCATTATTCTATTTTAGAAGCTTCACACTCCCCAATCATGAATTCAACAACATAAAGATAGAAGTAGTTTTATTATTTGCCAACGCCACAAACTTTAAAATTTAAGGTTCGTTCGTTTAACCCACTTAATGCTTTGCACCAATTTTAACTTAGCACATTAAAACACTTTCTGCCCAATTTATAAAAAAAAAAAACCAACTATTGTATGTGTCCTTCGCTCCACCGTTGATGTGACACTCAACGAAATTAGCCCGCGTTATAAATATAATGAGTTAATTGTTTGTTTTATCTACTAATTTACAGAAGGAAATGCTACTTATAAAACTTTTAAAAGTAGGTTATTCATAGAATAAAATGTGTTATATATTTGTACTGAAGAATAATTCTGTTTTTATATTAACCTTTTCAATTACATAGGCTTATATAAAAAAAAAATATATAAAACCACCAAGTTACCAATTAACCACACTACATACCAATTACTTCCTTATTCTTGAAGTCTAGTGAACTAAAAAAAAAAAACAATGCACGTTTCCTGATAATATTAAAATCTACAGGGTATGTGAGAAATGTTATATATCGGCCTTTACACCACAGACCTCTTTAGTAATAATCAGATTCAACTAATAGTGAAATATAAAAGGAAGTAGAAATAAATCAAACAGAACTAACTATGTTGTACATGAATTACAGCGAGTTAAATAAAACAAATATTAACTAGTTAAAATATTCATAAATATTATATTAGGATTATGTAAAACCCATATCTCATTTATGAGAGGAGCTGTAAATATACTCGTATTGATACGAGCTGAATTCCCGTACTTCGCTAAAGAGTGTTATTTTTAATGTTTCTTTTTATTCTTTTTTTAATTTGATAGTTTTATAAACTACCGTCAAGAAATATTAAAACTATTTTAGAAGCAAGAATATCTAGAGAATACCAGAGATTTCTTCGACACCTTTATATAGGAGGAATCAACCTACAATATTTCATGGTCATAGGTCCACTATTTTTAGAGAAGATGAGTCAGTCAGGCAGTGGCATTTAGAGTTAATATGTATAAAATTATACTAACTTTTACTTTGATATATTCTTTAAGGATGTTATAACTTTGTTTGTAGTTTTGTTATATACAATAAAGATAGATAAAAAAGAATAAAAAGAAAATATACTTTTTTGGGGTTGTCAATAAATTTATCAATGTTTATTCAATGGCATTAAACAATAAACCCTCTTCCAGACTGCCAAACCGAACAGAGGAAACGAGCCAAACATTGGTCTCTGTGCATGCCTAGTCTAAAGTACGCATGCGCAAATCAGACTGGGCATGCGCAGAGACCAATGCTCGGCTCTTTTCCTCTACTCGATTTGGCAATATGGACGAGGAATAAATCACTTTTAAAACAACTGACTTATTTAATCAGCTAATGTTCTTTAAAAGGAAGGTTATAAACATAACCTTCTAAACAAGACACGAGACAATGAAAATCAAGAAACAATAACAAGAGAAAAAGACATCGAAGATGACGTATTCTAATTTTTAATTGCACGGAAGACGAAATAATTACAAGTTGAAGAGAGATGTTCCTTTATAAAATCATTTCATTCATTCAAAAATAAAATAAAAAAATAATAATAAAATAAAATTTAATTACAGACTAAAAAGATTGTTAATTATATACGAAGTATAAGGAAAAGTAAAGATAAAAGACGCATTATAAAAATGACGTCCTGATTCACACACAGGACAAAGGATCAGGTGTTTTCACATAGTTTGCCTCCATGACGGCGAACACCATGAGACAGAAACAACGTCAACTCGAGCCTTGAAGCACAAACATTATTATCAAAAAAAAATTCTGCACACAAAACCTCAGCAAGGACTTGTATATGTTATTATGCAGAAATCATATCTATTCTGTTTCGACGTGTCCTTACTGGACTAAATATTTTTAATGATATAGGAGAAAAAAAAAACAACCATTAACTAGTTTAATAACCATAGTTTTGTAGACTACTTTTACAAGAGAAATAAGTATATCCTTAAAACTGTGTGATACTAAACTAAACAATGAGGTCTGTCGAGCAGTTGAGACTGTTTCTACCAGTACATAGAAAACATTCTTATTCTTACAAGAAGAGACTTATTCTAACAAGAATAGACTCTTAATCTAACAATAACAGACTTATTCTAACAAGAACAAACTTATTCTAACAATAATAGACATTATTCTAACAAGAAGAGACTTATTCTAACAAGAATAAACTCATATTCTAACAAGAACAGAACTATTATAACAAGAACAGACTTATTCTACCAAGAACAAACTTATTCTGACAAGAACAGACTTATTCAAACAAGACCAGTCTAATTCTAACAAAAATATGATAAAGATCTTTCTCATAAGAAAGTAATAATATGATAATTTTCCTCAATGAATACCTATACAATTAAAGGTAGTGAGAAAATTGCATGGCTGTAGGTGTAGGTTATACTGCATCTTGTAGGTTGCATCATCCTATATGTACTATGTACTTATAGCTAAGTTAAACTATACTTGGCATCGTATAGTTTTCCTGTGAAGAAAGCAAAGAAGATCTTCTGAACTTGCTTAGCTTTGTAAAGTTAAAAGAAGTATTTTATTTGTAAAATTATATGAATTAAAATTTGTTCTATCGACGATTTCTTTGAGGTTTTATTTTCAGTAACTATTAGTTGATAAACGAAGACATTCATGTATGAAGATGATGTTGAGGTTAAACGCCTTGAAGAGGAAATCAAGTAACTCCACTTTCATTCTGAAAGACATGTCACCGAAATTAAAAAAATCGTTTCAGATATATCAGAGATGGTCTCATATCTATTAGGTGGTCAGTCCGTCAACATGTTTTCAAATCCCTACATCTCTTAAAAACAGCTCCAATTAATCGATGGGACAAAGTATCGATTAATTTCTTCATTTTAACCTTCGATTCATATTGAATTTTAACAAAAATTATATGTGACTCATTTAATTTAAGAAACATGTCCAAAAAAAACTTTCAATTCCCAGTAGGTACACAATTTTTTATACTCATCCTATTTATCTCATTCTTCCAACAATGGGAAGCAAGGAAGGTATGTGCCAGACTAATTGACAGACCATTTAATATTAAAATCAATGGCATCAAATGTTGTAATTTATGTGCGGATACAATACCCAGGAATCATTTATTTAGATACATAAATCCTCAGATCAGATAGCTGTAATAGATTTCTGAGTCGTTTAAAAAAAATATGTGTCTCTGAAGTCGCGCATGCGTACTTGTATGAGCCGAGAGGAGTGGCTGTTCTACTTTAAAATCACATAAACAATAAGCCATTTGTTTCAAGATGCTAAGACGAAAAAGGATATTCTGTTCGATAAGTTGTACTTGTTATTCAAGATATATAGAGTCAAAGTAGATCGGGGCGACCAACCCACGCTTAAAACCTGTACTGAGTCAGGTACTGGATCTTGAAAATAGCCTCCAAACAAAACATTCTGAAATCGATAATAAAACCTCAAGAGCAAGATAGAACCGGTTAACCAACATTCGTTTAGTTTTATTTGCAGTTTTTTGTCTAAGTCACAATGGAGTAATTTCTTTGAATGGATTCAAAGAAATTACAAGTCAACTTAAATAAAAATGAAGGCTGATGTTTATTTTTATTTATATATGAAATCAATGACATTGCAGAACATTTAAGCAAGAACAATCTTTTAACAAAAGGACAAACAAGAAGCCTTTAAAAGTCCATGGTATGTCGGTGGTAAAGAAGAACAAAGAACTCAATCTATTTTGCATTGAATCTACCTTTAAGATAAAACATACACGTACAACTGATAAAGATACAAATAAACCAAAATAAGAATTGTACTTGCAACTTGGAAGCTCTCGCAGAATTACTCACAAGAATTTCACACATCGGTACTTCTTTGGATTGTTACTCCCCTTTGCTTTCTTAGAATATAAATGATGACTAAATAACTATGTATTAAGACAAAGGGATGTTCAGTCTAATAGTCTAATCTACTTTGGGACAAAGGAATATCACACTTCTGTTTTTATAAGAGAAGTAATAGTCTAAAGAAGAAAATTCTTAAAACCTTCTTTAGATTGTTACTCCCCTTTGTTTTCTTAATAAATAGGTAGTAACAATCTAAAGAAGTGCCCACATATCTTCCATTGACATATATCAGAGTAAGAGTTATTGATGTTTGGATATGGGTCATAAAAACGTATAAAAGCGATTAGTAAATTTTGTAAAACGTCCGATTGCTTTGTGGTTAAGGCATTGAAGATAAGTCTTAGTAGAATAATGGAAAACGGAAAGCCTCTCCACAAAATGAATGTCTTTTCATAAAACTTAGTTTTCAGCCTCTTGGCCATCATCAGTCCCTGTAAAAACGGGGGAAAAACCCGACGTTGAGTCACATTAGAGACGAAAAACGGACTCGTTATTCGTTATTAAAACGGGAAAACTTCATTTGCCCTCTTAATCTTCAGATAATTTCAAGTGGTTAGTGGTTGAAAGCCTACTTTATACAATTCGGTTACTTTTGAGAAACGCATTTCTTAATCTAAAGGTACATTTATCACTAAAAATATTGTGTTATCACTAATGTTTATTAGTGTTTAGTTTAGGGATAATTCGGTCAAAAAGATTATTCTGATACATAGTTTAACAGCTGATTATAATCTCCAGTTATAATCTCCATTAGACTAGTTTATAATCAAGTTATTCACTTACTCCAGAGAATAAATTTATCGGTATATAATATTATTATATTTTGAGTATATTCCATTTCGGGCAAAAAAGAATATAACTTAATATAAATTTTACATAAAGATAAAATTTAACAAGTATTAACTACTAACATATATTACACTCAGAACATTAGTAAGGAAGTCAGAAAGTGTGCACAGGTAAGTCTGAACTTGAAAATCAGAAACTGTGTGTGCACAGGTAAGTCTGAACTTAAAAGTCAAGCGCAGGTAAAGAAACCGAAGAAGGGTTACAAAATGCTCGAAGGGTTACAAAGCAGCACAAGGATACGCTACCTTGAATATACCACCTGGACAGAAGACTTACAAGGCCGCATATAATACAAGAAGATAAATCAAATACATAAACAGCTACTTTTACTCTTTTTGATAGAAAATTAAAATAGAAACAATATTTTAACTATCCACAAAGTACTCTTTGTTATTTCACTATAAAAGTGGAACATTAAATAACCACCTAAAATTCCAAATCTTTATAAATAGTATAAATTCAACTTCAAAGGGATTGGAGTAGCCTAATGGTTATTGCACTAGCATATAACCATTCTTGACAACCCTAATTCTGGAATAACTATTTCGAATCCCAGAGAGGTGAGACATATTTTTACACTGATGATCACATCGAGTAGATTTGTTTAGAGGCTGATCGCCCTGTTAGTCTTAATTTTGTGATCAGGACGTAAACTAATCTGTCAAAAGAGTTTAAACATGTTAAAATCCTATTAAAAATTGTTTCTCATATTCATGGATTACACCTACCAATAAACAATTCGCGACTGTGTTTTTCTTTACTGTGTGATAGCGACTCATTGGAAGAGGTTTAGTCCAAAACCCAAACAATAAATTAATTAGTAACTTCTCAAACGCATAGAATATTTAGTTTTGAAACAATTAGCAACGTAACCAAAATATACCTGTTGATTCACAAAATTATAAACTAAATGAAAGATATTTAATAAAACATTTGAAAAGGGTAAGATAACATTTTAGTTCACGAGACTTCTAACCTTTAAAGTTTGTTTGGTCCATGACCTCGATGAATCCCACATAAACTCATCTTGCCAAGAGATTATATAGGTACATTCTGATACATTACTTATGTATCTTCCTGTAGCATCCCAGACTTACTAATCACGTATAATATCGTAATAATTATATTGCGTATACTATAATAGGCTATCGCTGCTAATAAATGTTCCTTGATATCTGAAACGGAGTTCTGTCTTGGACATTTTTGAAATCGGAGACATAAAACATTTTTTGATGTTTGGAACGATCACATAGCTTCCGTTACCTTCGGTATGCTCGGAATAAAAATATATTTAGGTAAGTAGAAAAACAAAAATAAGTTAACAATAACACCAATAAAAAATTCAACAATTCAACCCACGGATTTTTTTAAAAAAACAGGGAGGGTATTGCAGAAAAATATAGTGGGACGAATGTAAAACATGTAGGCGTTAGTTCATTACCTGCGTCATTCCCTAAATATTCCAGCTCAACTTGTGAGGTTGAGCTGGAATATCCATATGTTAAACATTAAAACCGAGTTCAACCTAAATAATCTTCAATATAAAAAATTATTCTTGGAATGATTCAATCGTTAAAAGAATTTATCAATCAATCTTCTTGTTTTCAATAAATTATGAATTTAATTTCTTACATCATCATAAGGTACATTACAAAATGAGTTCATAAATAAATAATTCATAAAAAAAAAATAAAATAAAAAATAAATAAAAAAAATAATAAATAAATAAATAAAAAAAATATATTTGTATATATGTAGTTTAAATATGCATTCATTTTACCACAACAAAAACACTTCTCTCTGCATTAATAACTGTATAATTTACAATCCGTTTTTTTTTATTTATACTACAAAATGGCTAACATCAGCTTTAAAAAAAACAGGAAAAGATGAGAAAAAAAGTTAAACCATTATAAAATTAAAGTCAGTAGTGAGAATTTATATTTTTCAACACTGAATAAATTTGAGGTTTTTCTAAAAACAAAAAAAATAAAAGGTCATGGAACTGTATAACGGGTGTTAATTCAACATTTATTTTTATCGCTACTAAAATCAAGTTTAGGGACATTGTATCATATTTTTAATGAAGTTATCTCAAAGAAATAACACGTCTTGAGTAGAGTTAACGTCATGGGGCTCAATGATGGAGCAGCAAGAGGACAAAACGTGCAATTACACAAATGAAAGGGCGTTTTCATCTTTTTATCGCTACTAAAATCAAGTTTAGGGACATTGTATCATATTTTTAATGATGTTAACTCAAAGAAATATCACTTGAGTCGAGTTAACGTCATGGTCCTCAATGATGGAGTAGCAAGAGGACAAAAAGTGTCATTACACAAATGAAAAGGCGTTTTTATCTTTTATCGCTACTAAAATCAAGTTTAGGGATATTGTATCATATTTTTAATGAAGTTAACTTAAAGAAATAACTAATCTTTAGTCGAGTTAACGTCATGGTGCTCAATGCTGGTCGGCAAGAGGACAAAAAGTGTCATTACACAAATGAAGGGACGTTTTCCGATAAACCTCTAGTTCTATTATTGGAATAATTATCCTTTCTTTCAGCTGATAACAGCTCACCACTAAATTAGTAAATTAACGCTTGAAAAATCTCAACGAATGATATTAATTTTTTTTTTTTTTAATTTAATCACACCAGTGTAAAACAAACCATTTTAATTGGTCACTTCCAGCGAACTAAGGAAATACGAATGAATGGATTAACGCGTTTATTTGCTTTAAAGCTAAAACAAAAGTTTTCATCTTCAGCAAATGGAAATTTATTAAACAACAAGAAAAAATCCAATTATGACAACCAAATTTTAGAAGGTTAAATAAATTTAACTCCTTGGGGACCCAAAGATAGCTACCCAAGTTAACTACATAAAGGTGAATTTGAGCTCAAAGAATTGGCTGTGAAGGATTAGTCTAGGGATTAGTCTAATCCCTAAAACGGAAATAAAGAATTTATTATTATTATTTCTCAATAGTCTAATGAATGAAACACTACATCTTAGAAGACGTAGTATTCACAAAAAAACACCTATATTTTAGATTTTACAAAGAAATTCACTTCCAGAAGTCTACAAAGATGAATAAATAACAAGATTAAACAAGATTTTCATCTTAATAAAAACGATATTATGAAAAATCAATTTAAAATTTAAAAGAAATAGATTTATTAAAAAAGTTCAGCTTTTAAAATTTCATACTGATACATAATATGAGATCATTAGTGGAATTTAGACGTGTGGGTTTTTAGGTAAATTAATATAAGAAAGAATCAAGTTTCGTATAGAAATTTACGTGGGATAACCTGTTACAAATATAAGTTCCTCTTTCTTTATGGTTTCACAAGGTTATTGAACTAACCATAAAATCCATAAACATCAGGTTGCATGACAGACTGGTCAGTTAGTTTAAGTATACAATACAAATAAAATGTTTTCCAGGATAATAAAACATATTTGGTCTACAAAAATATAAATAAATATTAGTCTTTAAAATAAAAAAAATAAAAAAACACTAAAAAAATAGTTTAGAAAATTTTAATTGTTTAAAAAAATGTAAATTTAAACAATGTACTCGTAATTATTTATGATGCATGGAATAAGTTGCAAAACTATAAAAGGGATTGGGAACTGCAAAAATATAAATATGTATATGTACGAGTATATGAAAATTAGTTTTAGTTACTCTAAAACCAATTTTTTATTTTGTATCTTAGTATAAACTGATATCTGTGTTTATGGTTTTCTTAAAATAGGCCAATACAAATTTTATAGTAAATAAATGATTCCTGAAGGCTTACGTACGAGAGGTTGCATATAAAAATATACAAAAATGGCTCACACATTTTTAGGGTCCGTAGGCAAAACCAAGGACCCTTATATTTTCCTGCGTGTGTCTGTCCGTCCATCTTCTCGCGTGCTCTCACGGCTACACCTTTCGTCCGATCACTTTGAAATTTGGCATGTATGTGTCTTGTACCGACCCACATATTTTAAAAATATAGCGACTTAAAAAAAATATTTTTCAAAATAATTAGGGTAAAAAAGCTTAGGGTTAAAATTTTTTTTTTCGACACCGTGAGGGGTATCATATGAAAGGGTACGTCGAGCTGATTACAAAAATATATAATTCTTTGGATATAACTTTGATAGGGCGAGCGTAGGCAAGTTTGAAACGTGTCCCCCCCTCCCTCTATCTCGCTTATGTGAAGTGCAAAAAATCTGAAAAAATTCCTGAACATTCTTCGACCAAAAGTAAAGATACCACTTTTTGGAAATTTCGAAAAAAATATTATTTTATTTTTAATTGACAAAATACCTTTTTTTTATAACTATGGTCTTTTCGATGTATTTATATGGTTGCAGTCCGGTTCAGTGGCAAAAAAAATACTTTATCAGAAGTTTGTTTATGTGTTTTGAGAATATCAGACCCATAGGATAGTTCAAAGTAAGCTTTTTAGCATTTAAAAAACACCATCAATAGGGTACTACTTAAACTATACAGGGTTGCCTACGGACCCTCGCTATGTGCTGACTAGCACACACTTGACCTGTTTATTAGGATGTTATAATACACAAAAATAAGCGTCTGAAAACATCCTTTGTGTCATCATAGTAAACAACAACATAATATTCTCTTTATTGTGTTTTTCTAAAATTCCAGTTAGAATTATGTAATCTACTATTATAGTATACAAAAATAGGAATTAGTTAAGTTTATTTGTGTCTTATTCCTAAACTGTTAAAAAGGATACACGTAAAAAATACTTTTTACGTATTTTAGTAAAAAAAAATACTTTATCAGAGTGTGTTTTGAGAATATCAGACCCTTAGAATGGTTCAAAGTAAGCTTTTTAGCATTTTAAAAAAACTATATAGCGTGGCCTACGGCCCCTCGCTGTGTGCTGACTAGCACACACTTGCCCTGTTTATTGTATAATTAAAATTTCCTTATTTCTTATAAGTATAAAAATGAGATATTATATCGAATGATAGATGATAATATTTCTTTTAGAAAAAAAATTTACCTTGTTTAGGAAAAGTAAAAAAAAAAAAAGTTAAAAAATAAAAACAAATTTAAACGGCTTCGAAGAATGAAGGATAAATAAAATTGATTATTTTGGATTGCATCCAAAAAGGAAGTCATTCAACATATTTAATTAATACCCAAAGTAAAACGTCGATATTAATTTAATTGGCACATAAATCTATCCGATCTATAAAAATAAAGTAAAAATAATCACTATTGAACGGAAACAACGCATTCAAGTAAACACTTTAATAAATGACGTCAAGAATCAAAACACTTAGACGCAGAACTTCTAAACGTTTTCTTATTATGTTATGTGGCATAGCTTCTTCGCGTCCTGTTATTGGTCGAATGGTCATGTGATTTGGATCTGTTTCGATTTCTAGCGGGTACACATTAATTTTTAAGCAATTTTAAATTCGCGCTAAAGGTTGAAATAAATATGGGATCATCTGTGGGCTACTTTTAACAAAACAAACCATCCAAATTTCTTCTAAATATGTTGATTACTTTTAGGCTACGGCCACACCAGAGCTACCTCGCTTGGAGCCTAGTGGCTTGGTGAGTCGCCATGTAGAACGAAATGGACTGTTCAGTTCATCTAGCGACTCGCTAGGTATCTCGCCTAGTAACCAAGCGCGGTGTGGCCGGTCTCGTATATTCTAGAAGGTTAGTTCACATGGATTACACGCCTGGCGACTCACCAAGCCACTAGGCTCCAAGCGAGGTAGCACCGGTGTGGCCGCAGCCTTATAAAGATAAAGAAGTTAATAAAACATGTTTGTGTGCGGAAGATAAATAATTTGAAATAAATATTAGATCAACAATATGCTACTTATGATATATTATCAAAATTTCATTAAAATCGGACAAGTAGTTTTTAAGATATTGTGGTTTCCAAATATGTTGAACGACGAAATAAAAAAAAACCCTGAGTCCTAAACGGATTTCTGTCCAGGAATTATTGAACTCGGAGAAATCAAAATAGGTTGTTCTTCAGAATTATTAATTAAGAAAGAATGAACCTAATATAAAAATATACCATAGCATATATTAAATAGTGTATTTAGTATTTATTTCTCCATTAAGACAGAACAAAAGGGAAATAAAGTAAGTAATACGAACATTCTTCACAAGGTAATAATAATAAGCGTCTAACGTAATATTATTATTACATTCGTAATGTTTTTCCGTAATTACCTTTTAATTATTTTTAACTATAATTATCTTTATTAAAACACAATCAAATAATAAAATAATAAAACTTTATTAGTTAAAAAAGTACAATAATTATGGAAAGAAAAAGGCGTGGCCAGCATTTTAGTAAGCTCACACTTATGTGCTAATCGACAAAAAAATATCACAATACAGAAAAGAACCTAATTTTAAACACTTGGCCATTAAAGAACGAATTTAGAAATATCAATTCATTAAAGAATGGAAAAAAGTATACTACAATAAAAAAGAAAAGTATAGTCTTACATCACAATAATTATAATAATAAAAAGTATCACAGGCTCGATATCAAAAAAAGTAACGTGGGAATTATATAATGAGATTCCAAGGAGAAAAACACCTACAACTAACCAATATAACAAAAGATTCTGGGTTTTTGATCTACCCTGTTGAATTGAGAAATAAGAATACGATTAGGTATTTTTTTTATTTATAAAATGTGATGTTGGTAAACATGTATACAAAAATATAAAGTTAAAAACGTATTCGATACAATACCTGACATATTCAATACAATAAGTTGATTTTTTGGTTAGATAGATCTTAAATTAGATATATATTATTCTTTGACGGATTAATCTTTTTTAAATTGAGTATTTTTAAAGAATTATATTCTTATAAAATGTTGTTTAATATAAAATTCTTATACGTATATTGTGTTAAAGTACAAGAATGACTGAAAAATGTTTTCGTACAAAAATGACTAAAATACGTAAAAAGTATTTTTTTTTTTACACGTATTCTTTTTAACAGGTTAGGAATAAGACACAAATAAACTAAACTAATTCCTATTTTTGTATACTACAATGGTAGATTACATAATTCTAACTGGAATTTTAGAAAAATAAAATGAAGAAAGAATATTATGTTATTTTCTACTATGATGACACAAAGTATGTTTTCAGAGGCTTATTTTTGTGTAATTATGACATCCTAATATTGTTCCAAATGTATCAGTTATAGGGTCTCGCGTCTCGCACACTAAAGACTGAACTATTTGGTTAGCTCTTGGGGGCACATTAAAGACTGAACTATTTGGTTAGCTGTTGGTGCACACTAAATACTGAACCTTTTGGTTAGCTTTTGGGGGCACACTAAAGACTGAACTATTTGGTTAGCTGTTGGTGCACACTAAAGACTTAACTATTTGGTTAGCTGTTGGTGCACACTAAAAACTGAACTATTTGGTTAGCTGTTGGTGCACACTAAAGACTGAACTATTTGGTTAGCTCTTGGGGGCACACTAAAGACTGAACTATTTGGTTAGCTGTTGGTGCACACTAAAGACTGAACTATTTGGTTAGCTGATGGTGCACACTAAAAACAAAACTATTTGGTTAGCTGATGGTGCACACTAAAGACTGAACTATTTGGTTAGCTGTTGGTGCACACTAAATACTGAACTATTTGGTTGTTGGTGCACACTAAAGACTTAACTATTTATTTGGTTAGCTGTTGGTGCACACTAAAGACTGAACTATTTGGTTAGCTCTTGGGGGCACACTAAAGACTGAACTATTTGGTTAGCTGTTGGTGCACACTAAAGACTGAACTATTTGGTTAGCTGATGGTGCACACTAAAAACAAAACTATTTGGTTAGCTGATGGTGCACACTAAAAACTGAACTATTTGGTTAGCTGTTGGTGCACACTAAATACTGAACTATTTGGTTGTTGGTGCACACTAAAGACTTAACTATTTATTTGGTTAGCTGTTGGTGCACACTAAAGACTGAACTATTTGGTGCGCAGACTATCCAACATTATCGGCCCATTGATTTTTCAAAGAGTTGCGGTTGAAACTGCATTGTAAAAATAAAATAAAAAAACAGTGCGGCTTGCATAAGTTAGTTAATTTAAACAGAGTGTGGATAATTTACAACTCACTCTCGCATATGACAGATGAGAATTGTATTGCTCGCTCATAATAATCCTATGTTTAGAAATAACAGCATCAGTTTGAAAAGCTTAATAAAAGCAAGCAAGTAATGAAAGAATGATTGCATGCAATGATCAGCAAGCTGAAGATGCATGACGGCAGCAAGTTCATCATAATTAACTTTTTAATAACTCAAAATGCAAAGAAACTGAACTCACATTATTAAGTGATTGTGTCATTTTAAACTTTAGATGATCATACTAATTATATAAATATATACTATATTTTTTTTTAATTAAGAACTAAGCTATTAATTAGAAATGTTTAATGAAATGAATTATTTTTATTATTAATTATTTATTTTTTATTAATTATAATTTATTATTTTATCTCATTTGTATCAAAAAGCAGAATTAAAAAAGGACACATAAAAAGTTCGCTCTTGGACGGGAGCTGTATATAAAAATACGTCTTTAAGCAAAATCGTTTCTGTATAGTTGTGTATATATTTTTAGAAAAAATGGAATGGTTATAAAATTAGAAATAATTCTAGAACGTATTTTGTCTTTATAATCTCAATTGGGTAATATCGCAGAAATTCCTTAAGGTTAATATTTATGCACATACATTAAAAGCGACTGTGGTTGGCCTGGAAGAATAGACCTGTTTTGGATAAAAAGTAGTATTGTAGAGGAGATAATGATGCAAAGGATTAGCATATTGAATACAATTTATAAAAGGATAGAAATAGAGAAGCGTAAAGTAGATGGAGGTCATGAGGTGTAAACTGATAAAATTGGTAGACAAAGATACATTGCAAAAGTTAAGTCAGGAAAATAATTTACTAATGAAAAGGTACATTATGTCTTTCTATCCGTTCTAAATATAATTATAATAAAACATTATATAGATAATTATAATAAAACATTATAGATAATTATAATAAATTATAGATAGGAAATAAAGAAAAAGAAACAAATAATTAATTAAATTAGGAAAAAGGTTATAGAATATAGAAAATTAATCGGTACTCTTACAGAAAAGGGCCCCCTTTTTGTAAAAAAAATATACAGACTTATATCCCTTAGTCTAACTACCAAGAGTCTAAGACAAATGGATATTCAGTCCAATATGCTTTGGGACAAAGGAATATCACACTTTTATATAAAAAAAAAGTGTTTATTCGGTTGTCCGAAAGTATATTAGATTAAAAAAAAGTGGGGGCCCTTTTCTATAAAAGTGTTTCAAATTAAATCTTTTTAACCAACAACTTCAAGAAATAATTCATACTATTTGTTCGTTCTTCAGTTTTTCAAACGTTGTTGTCAGTGTTTAATTAAATTAAAAAATTAAAACTTCTGTCCATATCTTTCGGCGCTTTAAACGCTCTGGCAATGTTCTTTAATTCTTCAAATTCTCTATCCATGTTCTTTAATGCTTCAAATTATCTATCCATGTTCTTCAATGCTTCAAATTCTGTATTCATGTTCTTCAACGCTTCAAATTCTGTATTCATATTCTTCAATGTTGCAAATTCAGTTTACATGTTTTTCAATGCTTTTGAGAGTATATTCTTCAATATTGTATTTTCTACGCTATTAAAACCCATAAAGCATCGAACTTTAAATACCTTTCCAATAAAATCAGCAAATAGTTTTCAACAGATAATTGTTATAGTACTTTCATATTCCGGTTATCATAGCACATCATTTGAAATTTGGGTTTACAATACCTTTCATTCATAGTAATTCTTAAATAGAAATTAATACAATACTATTAAAATTAGAATAAAATAAAATCTACCTAAATGCCAAAAAATTGATAAAAAAGTGTGTCCCTAAAGATTTAAGGCAATCTGCGGAACCAACGTCCAAACACTGTGTGGAGTTCGATAACCAGAGAAGTGAGTTTTGTTATATATAATCATAGATAGGTCATGGATCAGATCTGGAAATGAGCTAATGTAAACCGAGTTATAGATTAAAAAAACCTTAAATTAAAACTGAAAACTGTGATCATCTCTGAAAGCAAACACCAAAATTAATCTTAGTTTGATTCGCAAATACTTTAATACTTAGTGGCTACACTGATACAGATAGGCTTATCTGACTGTCCTGCAATGACTTATGGTTGTCAGGACATAATATAAACCATAAAACGAAGTTCTACCCTTAATATATATATTTTTTTAAATAGTCTGAACATTATCGCAGCCAACTTCTTCCTGTTTCTGGCTGATTGCATACATACCTTAAAGGAGGTTAACGCATTAATAAAATGCTAATATCATATTATTATAATATTTCCGAAGCAAGGTCAGAATATGAATCAATCGAGATATTATAAAAATATAATCGACGTTATATAAATAAATATGATGCACGCAACACTAGTTCTTATAATTCCCAAAGTGAAGGAAGCAAAGCTGTTCTTAAATCAAAAACCAACGGTTTTCTGATGCCTTCTTGAAGGACAACCGCTTTGGATGGATTCAATCAGAGATCTTGATGTAGCAAAACTGTTTCTTTTTCCATTGTTATGTTGTTTACTTCTTATTTTTCGGCCACCTTGATTACAATCTGATAAACCTTGGGAGGGATTGTAGACGAATCTGCTTTTAATTGAATATAAGATAAAAGTGCCCATCAAGAAGTGTAAAAAAAATAAGTTATCTCAAAGATATCTGATGACAAAATTAAAAAAAAGAAAAACAGTCATTTAAAAATTTTACTATAAAAAGACATTTTTATCTCAATAAAGACAGCTATTTCCTATTTTATTTCAAAGTAATCAGTTAATGACATCTGCATTTTAAACTTGTCCTTCATTAAGGACAAATTAATTTATAAAAGTATAAAATAAAGATAATCAGTTCAAAATTAGATTCGCTCATTTTAGTCCATTGTTGAGTAATTCTTATTTTAGTCTATTGTTGAGTAATTCTTATTTTAGTCCATTGTTGAGTAATTCTTATTTTAGTCTATTGTTGAGAATTTAGTTATGAGTTTCATTAACTGAGAGGAGATATCATTTTGGAGACATTCTTATTGTCAAATTTACTTTTAGTTTAGTACCTAGAACAGCCTTTAACATTAAAACTGATAACGAAAGGAAGCATCACTTTAAATAAAGATTGTAAGTTATAGTTATTTAAGTCAAGGTGGAGTGATTAGATCAATTTATAAATTTCCAAAGCATAACTTTGATTAATTCATTTGATAAACCACAATGAAAAAACGTCCAGTTATAGCTTTTTTTAATCACCCATCAGCAATTGAAGTAACTTTTAATGAAAGATTATAAGTTAGTTTTAATTCTACCACTCCAAACATATACCTGATGTAGTTACTCTCTCATTGGTAAATTGGTGTAAAAACTAACAATTGGATTGAATATTGAATAATTAATCAAATTAAATTATAAAGCAACTTTACAATGTTTCTCATAAATCATAATGAAAGTTTATTTAAGTTATTAGGAGTCCATTATAAAAATATTTATAAAAGATTTTTTAAACATATTCATACATCATAAACTTGATCAACTCATGATAAGGTTATTACAGGACAGGGGCCAGGTTATTACAGGTTATCCGGCAATTTTAATCATCAGCTCAATGTGATCATCAAAGTAAAACATGTCTCACCTCTCTGGGATTCGAACTCACCAAATATGTCGGGTTTTAAACCTTATTCTCAAGCGGAGTTGCGCTAGTGCACTAACCACTAAGCTACACCAGTCTACAAAAAGATCCACGTTAAATGACGTTAACTTTAATCTGTGCGGAGATTAAACTTTAAAAGATTATGCAATAATATCTTTAAAGAAGCCTTAGGATTTAAGTCATAAGTGGATAATTTTAAAACATAAGACTGGGTTCATATCTGTCTCTTAACATAAGTTTGCCATTTTCAAATGTATTGGGTGGGCTAAAAAGATACTTAACAGTAAGTTATTCTAATAAAGTCATTTAATCGTTACCTCAAGAGGAAAAACTAGAGAAAATGTATTTTATTTTTCACTGTTTAACTCATTTTCTGTCGTTTCCAGTGCGATGATAAAATACTATAAAAACTGCAAGCATTTGGAGACACTTATAGCAGAGAAGATGGGTAAACTATTAAACTATTAACGGGGTTATCATCAAGTTTCAAAGCTAAGATCATAAAAGGCAATGGAAACGCCCATATAAACTTATGTGAAATTGAAATAACCAAGGCAGCGACCACACCTGGAACTTTCAAATACAACCTTCGAACCCAAATTGAAGATAGTGTAATTGCAATCATTGATGCTTCCAAAAATTAAAACTAATTGCCTTTCAAGACACAAGTGTCATTATCTAAAAGCAGCGTTATGGCGGCCTTGTTCTTAAAACTTTAATGGTGGCACCCGTATAGACCACACTAATTCTTGATCTTTGTGGCCCTAAAAACTATTATCATTGATTAATAATAATTGCATAATATTTAATCAGGGATTAAAGATAATTGAAGCGAGATTTCTTCTAGTAAGAAAAAGATTGAGGATTAAAATTTAAAGATCTCTCTCTAGTACCTGAAGGTGCACATCAGCGAAAGCTTAACTCCCATTATAAAAGAATGATGATGATTACTTTTCAAGACTAAATCAAATTATAGACTTCAAGTAAACCTTATTGTAGAAAGTTACAATGTAAAAAAGAAGAAGTCACCGTGATAAATGCTGAACCTGATGCATCAGAATGATTGAACATTATACAATAGGAAATCGATAAGCTTTAAGACGCGGTATCAGCACAGTTAGGATGCAATTCCATCTCAGACTATGACAGACACTAACTCATCAACCAATCAATCCTTAGAATCCAATCAACCCAAGGCTGATCTCTCTAGCGGAACATCCATTCAAGAACTCCTCTCCTGCTGATCAATGAAGGATTCTTCATTGATCAGCAGAAGCAGCAGAGGAGAAAAATGATAAGAAAGGAGCTAATATTTACCGGAGAAGAGTTACATAATTATAGAATTATAGAATTTTATAAGTCTGGTTCCCTCATCCACATCTAGAGGGCACTTGTAATGACTTACTTAATACATCCAAGTTCTTAATAAACATTTAATAATATAAGTTTTTAGAAGGAGTCTTATAAGAAAATTTATATTTTAATTTATATTTTCTTAAGATTTACTTATAAAATTTATTTTCAAAAATAAGAATGGTACTATTTTATTCTTAAATTTTATCATTCTATCAATACATAAGGTATCTATAATAATAAATTTCTGTTTTTGTTTCGAAATACCATCCTGACCTTTACAGATGGAACCAATTGTGTCTCCAAATATAATAATAATAATGTTCAATTCTAAACCCCATACTAATTTGCTTTTCATGATATCATTTTGTAGAAGAACCAGTGCACGAAAAATAGAACACAAAAATCAGTAAAGGTGACTACCTGACCATATCAAAAATAACTATGAAATAGTATAGCATCTCAAAAATAACAGAAAACAAAACAACATTTTTCCGAAAGTTGGCATCGTCTTAACATATCTAAAACGAATATATTATGTATGCGTAAAATATAGTTTTATTTTTTCAATGTGTTGTATTTTTCAAAAGTTAAAAACTTTTTGTTCCTTTTTATTCAGGTTATTAAAGTAATTGAATGTTTGTTTTTACCTTATTTTAGAAAAATTTGTGGGATATCTATTTCCTTATAGATATTTTCTACTAAAAAAGATGGAATGCATAAACAAACTGTGGTTTTTTATGAAGAAAAATATTTTACGAAATAATTCAAGCATCAAGGTTCAATTTCATGAATACTTTTGTACCAAATGTATTGATTTTATGACCTAAAATAGAGTTTTATTAAGTGATTCTATACAAGAACGTGGGCAAGGACACGCTTATCTGATAAGGTTTAAAAGATAGCAAATAAACCTGTTAGTTTTGCAATTAACGAAATACAACAGAAAAGGAGCCTGCTTTTCTAGCCAACATTTTGATTTGATGCACAAATAACAAAATAACGTAAGTTCCGCATTAAGTACCAATTTAAAAATAAGAATGGAAGACTACAATAACTATGGAGTGGACAAAAGATTACACACTGTTATCAAACTATGTCCTTCAACAACTTCACATACAAGTATTAACAATAAAAGCATAAAGCACTTTGTAAAAGAGAAAAATATAACTAGATTTTTAAAAAGTATATTCATATATTTTAATATGATTCACTCTATTCCGTAATCTATTATTGAAGATAAACTTTAACATTTTAAAATCTCAGATAAAGAATGTTTTGACACTATATTCTTATAACAAATAAACGTGATTATAATATTATTAGAAAAATCAAATATAATATAATTGCAAATAGTTTTTTTTTTAGTTTCTTTTAATAATATTTAGTTTCAGTTATAAGACAATCCACACATGTATTATTTATAATAGGCAGTTTATTGTTATTAATATTTTCTTAATCAATTTTAAAGTTTGCAAATTGCGACATGAGTTACATACAGATAAAGAACATTAAAAAAAAAATAAAATCATAAATAGATTAGTAAATACTCAAGAGAAAAACACCAAATTTAAATATTACCAAAGACCAACTACACAAACTACAGTCTGTAGTACTGACACTGGCACCAATTATAGTCTATTATTGGCCATCTGACTGTGCCTAACATGATCGAAAATGACAGCCACTAGCATTTTTCAGAAGGTTGATTATACATTTCTTTGAAAGTAGCTTCTAAGAAGAATTTGTTTTTAAATGTAGTCCCGTTTGGTATAGCAAGAAACTAGGGATTTTGACGAAGCAATATCAAAGCAATATCGAAATCAATATCGAAGCAATATCAAAGCAATATCGAAGCAATCTTCAAAGACTGATATTCAAGGCTGCAAAGGGGTTATTAAGAAATGGTCATAAAATGGCACGAAAATCGTACGACTGGGTTAAAGTAACAGGGGTTCAAATTAATTTTTTTATGAATTGTAAGGTAAGAACACTAGATTAAAAATTGATTTCGTTATTAATTGTTAAGATTAGGTTATTTATTAATATTTTTATTAATTATTAAAGACATCGGTCCTTCATATGTCATTCTTTGATAATATTTAAAAATGGCATTATTTTATTTTAAGTTAAAAAAATATGTTATAAAATAATAATCGACAATAAAAATTGATTAAATTGAAAGAAATATAGTTAAATTTCGAACCTGACAAAATGAGTACTTCTTTAGATTGTAACTCCCCTATGTTTTTTAGACTATATATGACTTTGACTAAATAACTATTAAGACAAGGGGTGTTTAGTCCAATGTACTTTGGTACAAAGGACTATCACACTTCCGTTATTATAAGGGAAGTAACAGTCTAAAGAAGAACATTCCATACACCTTCTTTAGACAGTTACTCACCTCTGTTTTCTTTATAAGGGGAGTAACAATCTAAAGAAGTTGTACAAAATCGAACGATACTCAACTATAAACTCCAAATAAATCAAACTAATGAAAACAATATTAAGACAGACCTTCAGTATTGATGTGACGACGGCGTCTTCTTGGATAGGTTGACATACATGAAGATGATGAAGAAGAAAGGGACAGACTTCCCAGAGAGGACCTGGGTCGTCCATTCCTTATCATTACCGAAGCCATGTTTAAGTCGGCACAGAACAGTTTTATGTTCACTAAGCATTCACATTATTACTATCACTGAATTTAATTTACTTTTAATCACTCAAGCACAAAATTACCTAGTAATCAACACTGAGTGAAATAAAGAATGTTAGACATTTTGTTAACTACTAATTATAACTTATTTTTAAAACGCACAGAACAACACTAAATAAAAAAATTAAGTTATAGTAATTAAACCTTTAAAATTCAGGAGGAAAATATTAAATTTCAGCTTCAAATAACTTGATATAAGAAAGAACATTTACATACAATTACTTCAACGTGAAGAACTATTGTATATACATATTTGATAGTTGACACTGTATTAAATGATCGACTATTTTGTATTTGGTGGACGATTAAAAAATGTGTAATTCCAAGGATACAGTTTGTGCCAAATGAATCTTAGTGCATTGACAGCCGGTAATTCCAAGGATACAGTTTGTGCCAAATGAATAATAGTGCATTGACAGCTGGTAATTCCAAGGATACAGTTTGTGTCAAATGAGTCTCAGTGCATTGACAGCACAGGAAAGTCCAAAAATTAAAAAATAGGGTGAGGAGCCAATGACAGCGCAGGGTTTTAAAATCTTGAGCTCTCATTGGTTCACCTCCCCAACCCATTTTTTTTACTTTCCAGCGCTGTCAAAGCACTAAGACTCATTTGTCACAAACGTTAGTAAATATGATGGATGATGGGTGATTCGAATTTCAGAATGACCATTCCTACAAGGAAGTCAATTACCAAATATGTACATATTACTTTGTAAAATTATAACAAAACATTTTTTGCAATAATTTCGATTATATTTAGAATAAAATATGTATTTATTTTCCAATGAGATTGTGTTATAAAAAAATAAATCAAAAATTCCAAACTACATTCATGATTTTTAGAAGCATATTACTTCTTATGTTAATAAGTCAAGAAACGTTAATAAAACGACTAAAAATAAAGAAAAACCTTTCTGACGGTATTGCTACAACGATAAAAATGACTAGAATGACTTAAATATTGGGGACCATTCTGCACTGGTGTTGGTGTTGCTAAAAAAAGTTTTTTAAATTTTAAAAAACCGAGGAAACCTTTCTGATAAAAGTTTTTGATTAAATATAATATTTAATTCAGAATCATTTATTTAGTGTGAAATAAATTTGAGTATACGCAGCCTGAAGATTTACAAAACTGATATTAAATAAATAAATAAACAATTTATTAGGCATTCAAATTGATAAAGAAATAGATGTTTTGGTGGAAAAGCAATAAACATATCAATATGCACTAATGAAATTGATAAAAAAAATGTTTTTTATTTTTTTGAAATTTTAAACTATCAGAATGAAAAAAGATAATGTTATAAATAGCCCAAGCTGAAGAGAGAAAATATGATCCTGTTATCAAAGAGAATCCGACACTGTTATCAAATTATGACTAATCAATTGAGTCTGTAAGCTAACACTGATCAAGGAAGTACTAACAGAAGCTATTTTAATAACAAATAAAAATAAAAAATTGAATAAAATCATACGATCTTTTATTTTAAATAAATAATTAATGAGTCAATATGAAAATCGAGTTTAAAATTTTTAATATGCATATTTATTTTATACGTTATTTTGTGGCAAAATAGAGTTTATATTATTATTAAGATTATTTTTCTATAAATGTATAGTTTATATAAATAGGTGGCACTTCTTTAGATTGTTACTCCTCTCATTAAAAAAATAATATCAGATCGGAGTAACAATCTGAAGAAGGTGTATGGAATGTTCTTTAGATTGTTGGTTCCTATATAAAAACAGAAGAAGATGAAGTGTGATATTCCTTTGTTTCAAAGTACATTGGACTAAACATCCCTTTGTCTTAATAGTTATTTAGTCAGTCATTTTTTTTTTTTTTTTAAATAGGAGAGTAACAATCTAAAGAAGTACCAAATAGGTATAATTTATTTTAAGTATATTCACATAGGCCAAGTCTACCCCCACCTTGTACTGTAGTTTGTCATAGAAGTTTATAAAATGATTAGCTTGTAAAGACTTTATCTTACTATGTTAACTCTTAACTCTAAAGATGACATAAAATTTCGAAAAACATTTGTTTATTTTAACATTAAATTGTGGTGATAATATTGTTGTGTTAATTTCAATTATACCAAGTCAAAATTAATTTATTTATCATAATTGTATTTATATAGTGATAGTTTTAATGGTAAAATGTATTCTCCTTAAATAAATAGATATCTTATCCCTCGGCTAGAACACTTAATCATTTGCTTAAACACATAACCATTGGTTATGTACGGTAAGATTAACTAAACGTTTCGATAATTTTAGAGAAGCTAATCACACGAGAATTACAAAAACTAAGAATAAAAAAACTTAAATTAACAGCAATTAAATAAGCAATTAAGATAGTATTTTTATAAGAAAGCAGTGGAGTAACTTGATTAAGAATAAATAAAGACGACTCTCCACTAACACTAAAGTAACTTTATTGTACAATGACGACTTTCAACCACTTATAGCCATCTTCAGTGCCGGTGAGAGTCGTAATCGTAAGAGAGAAAATCAGTGTGTGATTTTGAAGACAGAAGTTGAAATCAAAGTTTTAATAAAGTTATACATTAGTGGAGATATATATATTTCTTAAAGAGGGTATTATTCACTAGGCTCAATTAGTTTTATTGTAAATAATTCATTTATATAATTATTATTTGATATATGTTTAGAGATTTATCCAAATTACTTATTATACTATGTTTATTATGTTATAAAAATCAGGTAATTATTATACATACAAGTAGGACCAGGGTCGGTATTGTAAATATCGTTTGTTGTTAACATATAAGTGAAGGTAATTTTACGAATTATAAAGCTATGCAATGCGCAGTCCATTACCACACTGCAAACAAACCACGACAGTGCCAATGTGGTAGAGAGCGAGTCGCTCCAGTTCAGGTAACCTTGCTTGAAGGTTATATGTTATTTTAGCGAATTTCCATTGTTTTGTTTTTATTGGTTCAATTTAACATCTTTAAGAAGATGCAATTAAGTGATCTTATTTTAACGTAAGAAACCGCATAAAAAGCATTTTAAAGTTCCGATGGAAAGAAGCATTTTTATCCAGTGCCAGTAGGTTTGTTCCAACCCCGCAATTTGTACCGTCCTTTGTATCGACCCGCGGATCGTTCGGGAATCGTTTAGGACAGGTTTTATACGCATGCGCTAACATTGTACTGTAATAAAATCATGTCAGGTTGGAACGAGTTTAGGACTATTATTCGCACTGTATTAAAAACATTAAGGAAACCTAACAGTTAGGAAACCTTCCTGTTGATATTTGTAATTATTGACATAACTGCGCATGTCATACAAACCAGTACATGGTATTGTCAGAGGATCGTTGGGACCGTACAGTGAACGGTTCGCAAACGATCCCTGCCGGGGTTGGAACAGTTTCGTGTACGGTACGAAACACTGTCCCAAGTCAGCTTGGAACGGCTTTTATCTACTGCGCATGCCGTCGACGATCCCGCGGACGGTACAATGCTCGGTTGGAACAAACCTAGTGTGGTAGAGAACGAGTCGCTCCAGTTCAGGTAACCTTGCTTGAAGGTTATATGTTATTTTAGCGAATTTCCATTGTTTTGTTTTTATTGGTTCAATTTAACATCTTTAAGAAGATGTAATTAAGTGATCTTATTTTAACGCAAGAAACCGCATAAAAAGCATTTTAAAGTTCCGATGGAAAGAAGCATTTTTATCCAGTGCCAGTGTGGTAGAGAACGAGTCGCTCCAGTTCAGATAACCTTGCTTGAAGGTTATATGTTATTTTAGTGAATTTCCATTGTTTTGTTTTTATTGGTTCAATTTAACATCTTTAAGAAGATGCAATTAAGTGATCTTATTTTAACGCAAGAAACCGCATAAAAAGCATTTTAAAGTTCCGATGGAAAGAAGCATTTTTATCCAGTGCCGGTGTGGTAGAGAAGGAGTCGCTCCAGTTCAGATAACCTTGCTTGAAGGTTATATGTTATTTTAGCGAATTTTCATTGTTCTGTTATGATTGGTTCAATGTAAAATCTTAAATAACTTACAAATAAGTGATTTTATCTATGTTAACGCAAGGGACCACATAAACAGCATTTTAAAGGTCCGATGAAAAGAAGCATTTTGCCTATTGATAATTCTTTAAGAAGAATTAAATCTTAGAGAAAAGAGAATACGTCTTCCGTAGTAAGGTGCGAGTTGTGCTAGGACTAAAAGATTACTTTGGAAAAAGCATAAAAAAAAAATAATAAAAAATCAAAAGAAGGCAGTCAGATGTTATCTTATATGTTAGGACATAGAAAAGGAGTTGATCTCAAAGGATATGGAAGTACAAATTTCTTCCTTGTAGAATTCCAAGGAGGAGGAAGTTAACCAGATTTTTATTAAATGTATTTAGAAGTATTAATCTTGTGAAATGAGGAGGGAATAAATAGGTAGTGCGTGAAGTCTCACGAAAAAAGGGTTTCGTTGGTGTTGTAAACATGAAATTAGAAAGAGGGGGGGGGGGCAAGATTTGATGTTTTTTGACAAAATGGCGTAGAAAATTAAACGCATTACTCAAGTGTTATATATTTTTGTAATCTACTCTTCAATACCTTTCATTTGATACCCCACATCAATCAGCCGCCATCTTGGATTCCCAGTTAATCCGACCAAGTTGCTATTCTTATTTTTTCTTTGGCCCACCAGACCACACATTTTGCATATTTTTCTATTTTTTTTAGTATGAGTGGAAATACGATTTTAAAGGGGGGACACGCAAAATTTCGATGTTGTTTGACGAAATGGCGCCGAAAATTGCACACTTTCCCTAAGTGGTATATATATTTGTAATCTACTCTTCAATACCTTTCATTTGATACCCCATACAAAATTTAAAAAAAATATTTATTTTCATGTGACATGAATTATCCGCCATCTTGGATTCCCAGTAAATCAGATCAAATTGCTAATCTTATTTTTTCTATGGCCCACCAGACCACATATTTTGCATATTTATCTTTATTTTTAGTATGAGTGGAAATACGATTTTAAGGGGGGGGGGGGACACGTAAAATGTCGATGTTTTTTGATAAAATGGCGCCGAAAATTGAATACTTTCCCTAAGTGGTATATATTTTTGTAATCTACTCTTTAATATCTTTCATTCGATACCCCACTCAAAATTTTAAAAAAATATTTTTTTCGAATGACGTTAGTTATCCGCCATTTTGGATTTGAACAGCTGATAATATTGAGTTCGCTATATTTTTCCTGTGTGTGCGTCAAAACGATCTTTAATATTGGAAAGTTTCATGTTTCTATCTCTTTTTATTCAAAAGTTATTGGCAGACAGACAGACAGACACATGAACGAAACTATAAGGGTTTCTTTTTTTAGTTTTACCAACGAAACCCTAAAAATGAACCTTTGTTCAAAAAACAAACAAACAAAGCAAAGCATATAAAAAAGCAAAAGTATATAACTAAATAAAAAAAAAAACAGATCAGTGAATGGTAAAGTGGTAGGGTGGCAGATGGTAAATATGTAATATGCAGTGGATGGTAAATGTATTGGGTCAATCTCTAGTAGATTTACTCAATTATTTTATTTTTTTTAATAAATTAAATCTTGAGTGGGAATACAGGAAACATTTACCTAACGAGTTCAAAATTGTTATTCATTTAAATGAAAAATAAAATAAAGAAATAAGATAAATAGAAAAAAAAGTTACACGCAATAAATAATAATAGTGTAAAAGAAAAAAAGAAAAACAAAACAGGTGTTTAATTCTGTGAAGGACACAGATGTGCACATATTTCCAGGTAATCTTCCTACTAGAGGAGTAGGCGTAAAGTAGTTTATAAATTATACTAAAGCAAATGGTTTAAGAAAAAATATTTTAAAAAAAAGAAGAGAAATGAATAATACAATAAAACAAAAAACAGGTGTTGTCTAGAATAGAAGGTCACTATGAATATATCTTTATCTTTCTCTCCTGATTAGGAAACGCTAAGGATACATTACAAAACTTATCTCACTGTATTAGCAAAAAATTATAATCAACATTAATCGAAAAAACAATAGAAATAGTTTATATTCATATACAAAAAAATGTTGAAGATAAAAAACGGATTAGACAGAACTAAAATCAAGTAGTAAATAAATTCTAGCGGACGTTATCGGAACAACGTTAATAACATATTTTTAGAAATAGAATTGTTTTGTGCACTCAGGTGTAGGACAACTTATATGAGGAAAAAATAAAGCCACTAGGAGATGATTCTAAGGTTATCCAGTGACATTAGGTTTGTTCCAACCACCAGTTCCGAATCAGTTTCGGATTAGTCCGTGATTGACGTAATGCGCATGCGCGATCACTGACCGTTGGGAATTGGATTTGTGATTTCGTTTTTGTTGGAACACTCCTTTCTCGAACCAAACTGTTTGCCGTGGTAGGTTTTAGCACTGTTATCAGACAACTTTTTGAGTTGATCGTTTAAGTGATTTTGCGTTCCTGTGCTATCGAAAATACCTGAACTTATTAATATTAAAGATATGGATGATGGATAAGTCAATAGTTGATGAAGATAAGTGCCAGTCGCTTAAATCAGGGCCTGATTTAGGCCGCCTAGGGGCTCGCAACAAGGGGGCGCCACACCACAAAAGTTTCATTTTCTAATGCTAATTAAGCTCGAAAGTTGGAAGTAAAACCTACATACTCATAGAGGATATGACGAAAATACATGCACACATTTTAGAAATGTTTATTTAATACATGAATTCACGATTTCATTTCGATTTACTCAATTCACAATTTTCGGGCTTACTGAGGTGAGCCAGTTTTAGTAGACTCACGGCACACTCGTATTCGTATTTTTATTGATATAACCCTAAATGCTCTTTTGTTTTAAAAAAAACAAATATTAATCTTAGTCCAGTTAACGAAAGAAATATTGCGGAAATAAATCGGATTCTTTCGATATTTGTTTGAAAATGGAATAAGTATCAAAAGTCCATCTTGGAAAATAGGTCCAATTTATATTTTTTTCAGAAATATCTAGAAAATGCCAATTATATGCACAAAAATTCATCGTCGCATTCATACAAAAACATTTTAAAAAGAACAGTTGATTCGCAAGAAAGGAGAATAATTATAATAGGCGAGCGAAATCAAAACAAAAACAATGAAGTGGAGCGGAAGGTTACGTTTCTGTTCACCCAAACTCAATCCCAAACTACTAGTCCCTGCCGCCGATCGCTGACTGCTCTGACTGGTTCCAAACTAATCCGTGATTCAATCAGAGCGTGGTTGGAACAGCCGATTAACAGTCGGAGTCAGTCAGAGTTTGAGTTTGGGCTCGTTGGAACTCTTTTTTCCAAATGCGCATGCGTCGTACAGTTCCAAACCAGTTTGAAGAGTGGTTGGAACAAACCTATTATTGTTTGCCTAGTTGGCCATACATTATACATTTGAGTTGTCAAAATCTGGATCTCTCATTGGGTCACAACCACATTTTTTTTTTTTTTTTTTTTTAAATTTAAGCCCAGTTTACACGATCCAAGTATACTTGGACCAAGTCAGTTTTGAGTTTACTTTGACGCTACTTGGATCATAAAAACAGGGTATCCAAGTCAACTTGGACATTCAAGTTGACTTGGATGGGCTCCAACTTGTTTTGATCAAAGTAGACTTGGATCAGTGGCGTAGGAACGGGGGTGGCTATCGGGCTTGAAAGTTCTAGAGGGGAAAACATTTCACATAATCTATCTTAACCTCTACTTAATAGTGTATCAAAGTTCCACTACTTGGACCAAGTATACTTTGATCGTGTAAACCTTACTTCAAAGTTCCACTAACACTTGAACCAAGTGATTTGATGAAATTTACTTGGACCAAGGTATACTTGGATCGTGTAAACCCGGTTTTACCGCGTAGTCAAAAATATTTATTTTTACAATAATACTGTACAAGTTACTGATAATAAAGAGAAAAGCCATAATAAATACATTTTAAGTATCATTTTTAAAATGTTTATACCTAGTAGAGTTTAATTAATACATTATAATAATATGATGTTAACCATTAACCATTTATTACTTGTTTTGATAAACCTAAAGCTTAAGTTTAACAATAAAAATGTTATCTTCTTTTATTTCAGAGTTATTTTAGTTTTAACATTGAAATTAATTAAAGATAAAAATTGGTAGTTAGATAAGTTGCACTGTTCTTATTTCCTTATCAGTGAAGATAAAAGATAAGGTTAGTTTCTAACTACAAAGCTTCTAATAGTCAATTTAATGTTGATAGAGATTATCACATGTTAAGAAGATAAATTTGTTTAATTGAAAATGATCTTGAGGGTTGATCAACCTAAAAATGAACATTCACGTCCTTAATTTTAAGAAAAAGTTTAAAACTAGGGAGGGATTGAAGGTAATTTATAAAATGTATAACTAAATGATTTGTAAAATTTTCTTAATCTTTATGAGTATGAGGTCTTATAGTTTCTAATTCTTATATAAACTGCGTCAGTTTTGTTTGTTTGTCTGTTGTTATTATGTCACAAGAGTTTTCAAGTGTTCTGCAAATTGTACATTAAGGCACTTCTTTAGATTGTTACTCCCCTTATAAAGAAAACAGAAGGGTGTAACAATCTAAAGAAGATGTATGGAATGTTCTTCTTTAGACTGTTACTCCCCTTATAATATAGAAGTGTGATATTCCTTTGTCCCAAAGTATATAGGGCTAAACATCACTTTGTCTAAATTGTTATTTAGTTAATGTCATTTATATTCTAAAAACACATAGGGGAAGAGGGGTAACAATCTAAAGAGGTACCGTACACTATAAACACGGTTTTGAATCTATGAATGGTTTCGTATTACATATTTGTATTCAAGACAGTATTGTAGAGTAACATGAGCAAATGACAAGTATGTAAACAGTTTATGTTTAGTGTAAATGTAATGTTGTTTAATGTAATCTTGCGAATTGTTGATGTCCAAATCAGTTATGTAGAGTAATATGTGTAAATATTTTGTATCTAAAACCAGTTTTGTAGAGTTATTTGCGTGAATTGTTGGTATCCGAACTATGTACTTTGTAGAGTTTGGATACTAGTATGTAGAATGGTGAAAGACTAAAAGCCTCACCACAAGATGAATGTTTACACCTCAAAACTAGTTTTCGACATCTCGGCCATTATCAAATCATCAGTGCAGTGCCGGTAAAAGTTAGAGGAAAAACCCGACGTTGAGTCACATGAGAGACAAAAACAGACTCTATTCTGAACGTATTTGTTTAATTATGTATTTTGAAAACAGTTTTGTAATGTAGTTTTAGCAGAGTACAAAGTATAAAAGCTTGTTTTATGTGCAAATTATTCGCATTAAAAACAGGTTATACGGTGTTGACTAGTTATTTGAGTTATATAGCAGATAAAAATTATTACTTTATAAGAGAATCTAATAGGAAAATAAATAAGCTAAAACTTTAAATATAAACCTCATAAAAACACTAAAAATTGGTTAAAAACGCACGTTTCATAAAGATGATAATTTACTTAATAAAACCACTCACAGAAAATTAACACTTGATTGATTAAATAAATTATTTTAATAATTTAAAAAAACAAAACACAAAACTGAAATGAAATAGAATTCGGGTGATTAAACGACTCGAACCGAATACACCCGACACTGACGGTTCGGCTCGTAAGAGCGGACTGATCCTGGTCGGGAGTTTGTTCCATGCAGTTCCAAGGAGAGCCACCTGGTGGGGTCTAGTATAACTATGGAGGGGAGGAATCCTGAAGAACTTCGTAATGTTTTGGGACTATACACAACACATCTCAAGGACACGGAAACATATGAAGGTGCAGAAGAAACTAATAATTGCAACAAACCTTGCACAATACTGCTTAATAACATTTTGGCAATACATATATGTATATTCAAAAAAGGCAGACAAAAACGGTAAATCTTATTATTATTAAAGTACGGCTTTAAAAATGGCTTATATAATAATATAGACCAATATTTTCTCATATATTCAATACAAAGGAGGTAAATTGTAATTTAACGCAATCATGTGTATATTGTCGGAACATTACCGTCTTTAAAAATATAGTTTAAAGAAGAACCATTTGAAATTTTTGAAGGAAGAACCATGAGAAAATTAACCAAGAAAGAAGGGACAACAATCAGTGACAATTAGAAGAGGACTCACGACTCACAGGTCTCCATTTAATAAAGTGGACTAATCAGTGCAACGATGGTCAATAAAAGAGGTTAAAACTGGCTTCCTAACAATGTTTGTTTATTGTGAAAGGTTAAATTGTCTAAAAAAAAAATATTTGTAGTTTATTCACCATTTGATAATACATACTTCGAACATCTACAATGTTTTGTTTTGATAAAATTATCTGCCTTTATTTAAGCTGGGTTTACACGATCCAAGTGGACTTGGACCAAGTCAGATATGGCGCTACTTTGATCGTGTAAACAGGCTATCAAAGTGTACTTGGACCATCCAAGTTGAGTTGGATAGCCCCCAACTTATTTTGATCAAAGTAGACTTGGATGGAAATAAAAATGGCGCCCACCTGCAAATTATGAGAACGAGCTGCCAAAAATGACGAGTTTGTACCGTTTGTTTACAGGAAGGTACAGTTTGGTTTTAGTTGTTTGTTTTGTTTGGTTCTTACAGTTATTTTTGTATTGTTGTTTTATTTCATTTGCAAAATGAATAAAATTTATGAAAAATTTGAGTATCAGAATTATGATTTTGACAGTGTTGTTCAAATTACTTAGATCGTGTAATCCCAGCTTCAAAAGTTGCAAAACTACTTGGACCAAGTGAATTTGATCAAAGTTACTTGGTCCACTTAGTCTAAGTCAAACACTAAGTCCACTTGGATCGTGTAAACCCAGCTTTAGATAAGTTATTATATTTATTTGAAGATCTACAAATCAAAATTAATTTTTATTATTATTGGAATAAATGTGGTTGGTCCAGCACAATTCCAGGTAGAGAGAAAATGTTTCTGTCAAAACTGGACATATCTATTAAGTCTCTATTCCTTATCAGGAAAACTTAATTTTAAATCTTTGTCCGCGTATATAACTTCCTTTGAAAGAATAGGATCGGGTATTGTTAACCTCAAAGTCAAGAACTTTACAAGTAGAGTTAGAGATGTTGTAAGGTTAGAGTCAAAGGTCATTCCAGAAGCAGTAAGGGCAGCCAACTGAAAGTGAATTCACGACTTAAGTTTACCTCGAATTTTACTTGTTACTTCAGACGTTGAAGCCAACAGAATTCAATAAGTACTTGATTGTTAATAATGAATTGTTGTTTTTTTTCGCACTGATATTTGTCACACGAAAGTAAAATGTATCCACTATTTATGATTACATATTTTTTAAAAATAATCTACATTAGTATAACTACCTTTCTTTATGACAACACATGAAAGAATTCCATCTTCAAGGTAACCAATTCTATCGTTTTGATAAAAACCATGTCAGACAAATAAAGGATTATCCCATATTGCAACAAAGCTCTAACCAACTCAAGAAAAGAAATCTCTAACTCTAAACCTCATAATAATGTCAGATAAATAAAGAAATTACCTGTGATGTATCAAAGATTAAACCAACTCTAGAAAAAAAAAACATTTAACTCTAAACCTCATAATAATGTCAGATGAATAAAGAAATGGCATGTGATGTATCAAAGATTTATTCAGCTCAAGAAAAGAAACCTGCAACTGTAAACCTCATAATAATGTCAAATAAATAAAGAAATGACCTGTGATGAATCAAAGATTAAATCAACTCTAGAAAAAAAAACCTCTAATTTTAAACCTTAAATAATGTCGGATATCGGATAAATATAGAAATTACCTATGAAGTGTCAAAGATCTAACCAACTCTAGAAAATAATCTTTAATTCTAAACTCTAAACCTCATAATAATGTCAGATAAATAAGGAAATTACCTGTGATGTATGAAAGATTAAACCAACTCTATACAAAATACCTTTAACTCTAAACCTAATAATCATAATAATGTCAGATAAATATAAATAGAGGAATTACCTGTGATGCATCAAATATTAAACAAACGCCGGAAAAAAACTCAATTAACCATATAATTTCAGACAAATAAAGTATTATCTCGTTCTTTTTCAAACATATTTTCACAGATAATTATTCAAATTTAGAAAATTACATTAAAATTCAAATTTGTGGAATTTTTTTGTACTTGGATCCTTCTCATCAATGGGAATAGACAGCCTCAACATCCTGATCCTGATCATTTATATACCTATATATATATATATATATATATATATATATATATATATATATATATATATATATATATATATATACATGTCATGTGATCAAGAACTATTATGTAAAAAACAACAGTTCATGGAATCTAATACTCAATTGTAATCTAACAGGTTTTCACTTAACGGTTGTTTAGAATGTTTCACTAAATAATAGTTCTTGGTTGTAGAAACAGTTTAAAGTGCAGTTATAATATAAGGTTGCATTGACTGAAGGAAAGTAAATGCAATTTAAGTTAGATAAAACAGAAGGGAAGGAAGCTCGTTCTACTAGATTCCGTTTCATATCAATATCAAGAAAGTTCAATAAGGACTTAAAATAACTTTGCATGTTATTCGTAATTAAGTTTCGTTTTTGTTATCAGTATGTTTTACATATATAGTCTTAGTTAAAAAATAATTAATTTAAAAAATGGTCTTATTTTCAACATTTTTTTTTTTTTTTCTGTATTCTTCACCTAAATTGTTTCCATGTGCAAAATTTGGGGAAGATAGAAAGACGGGAAGTGGTTCAAAATTGGGGTAATAGGAGTGCGACGAAACTAACAAAGTAAAGTAATATAAGACTTTTTTTTTGGTTTCTGTATTCTTCGCCTTAATTGTTTCTATGTGCAAAATTTGGGGAAGATTGAAAGAGGGGAAGTGGTTCAAAATCGGGGTAACGGAAACGTGCGATGAAACTTACAAAGCAAAGTAATATAAGACCAGTAAAAAAAGAACCTCGCTCTGCTCGGTCAAAAATCAAAACATTGAAAGTTCTAAAGGTTAAGCTGTGCAAATATTAAAACGTCACATAAAAATTGTAATGGGATCATTTTATCAAAATAAAGTAAATTATTATTATAGAACGGTGATTTCAGTCATGATCCGATGATCCCCAAAGGATTCTTCATAGGTTACGCCGATATACCTGCAGGTAAAATGTAATGTATATAAGCAGGCCCGCGGTACGCATGTGATGCGCTCTGGGCCCAAGAGACACCCGCGCCCTCCCCCCCCCCCCCCCCCCCAATTTTGACGATATTTGGCATACATGTTCAGAAAAATCATATCCCCAGGCTAAATCGAGAAATGCATTTTAGCCCTGAAAAACGGTTCCGATGATTTTTATTAAAAACTTAAAAAAATGTATTTATTAGTACGTTTAAATTCAAATCTAACGACATAAGCAGTTTTCCCGGGAAAAATCTAGTTCCTGAGAAAATAGCTTAAAACGCGGACGGATTCCCCGCCGAGGAGAAGTTATTTTTATGATAAATTTTCATGAAATGTTCAATAATAATTTAATGTAACTACCAAAACTTGCAATTGGAAAATACTGGGCTAAGTGTTATGAACTCGTATATCCGAAAGTTTGTCTGAGCTGTCTCAGACCGATTTTTTTCATAGCAAATTCAATAATTATATCTTCAAAATCTGCCCAATGAAAAGAACCATAAAATTTAGTTTATTATTGTCTCATATAAAGAGAAAATTTTAGTTTGATGGATTTACACGTTTTGAGGTCCCCTTAGTCCAAAAAAAGTGGTTTTAAAAAAATATTTGGTTGTCGTCTATCTATGCAGACGCCTGGAGCCTAAAGTACTAGGGCGACTTTGACGAAAGTTGTCATGCATGTTCAGAAGAATCATACCCCGAGGCGAGAAATTAATTTTAGCTTCAAATTTGGATTTGGGGGCGTTACCCCCAAAAACTGAAAAATCATGAAAAAAAATTATTTCTCGAAAACGGTTCCGACGATTTTGATTAGAAAATGCTAAAATGTAGTCAAAACAAATCTGACGGTATAAGCGGTTTTCCGGGAATAATTTAGTTCCTGAGTAAATAGATTTTGTTGGGCCTAACCTCGTGCGCCCCAAAACCTCTGCGCCCCTGGGCCGGGGCCCACCGGGCCCATTTGTTAAATAAGTCCTGTATATAAGTGTATACCTACTAAGTATTCATGATTTGGCATTAGGTAATAAATGGATCTATCCATTACGGCACCTCTTTAGACTGCTACTCCTCTTGTAAAAAACAGAAGGGAGTAACAATCTAAAGAAGGTGTACGGAATGTTCTTCTTTAGACTGTTACTCCTTACTCCCCTCATAAAAACAGTTTGATATTCCTTGGTCTCTAAGTTGGTACTTTGTCTTAATAGTTATTTAGACAAAGAAAGTATAAATAATTACATAAATTTACATAATTTTTCTAAAAAAAAAAAAAAAAAAAAAAAAAAAGTGGGGAGTAACATTCTAAAGAAATACCTCTATTATTAAAAAGACATTGAAACGTTAATCATGGTATTATAAGTCATAAATAAGTAAAAGATAGTTTATAGCGACAGATTTGGCAATAGATACTATTTATTCTAAAGGAATTTGTTTTAAGATATTTCGTGGGAAATTTTCCTTTCCACATTTCTGTTAAAATGTTATTTACAGATCTTTTATTTTTTGAATTAGACAAAGATAGGCTGAAATTAGAAATAAAAACAATACAAACATCTGGCGAAAAAAGACAAATAAACAAAGGTATCAAACTAGTTAACACCAAAAATAGTAACTCACAGAATAGAAAATGAATAAATTTAGATAACAGATCTTGAAAATTCACAGAATAGTAAAGTGAAAGCCTATCATAAAAAAAAACTAAGATAAGAAGAATGAATAATGACTCTATTAACGCTGAAAATAAAGGTAATAAAAAATCGAGATTGTTCTTAAACAACATAAAACCAAAACAAAGAAAAAAAAGAGGAATAAAACAACAAACTTTAACAAAAAAGATGCTACAAGAGAAACAGTTTTTTTTTGAAGATGATAAGCCAGTGTTTTAGATGCAGATATCATCAGAAACTAACGTTTTAAAATGAATCTACAGGAATCAGTTGGGTAAGATTTTGTTTTCCAAACAGATAAAGAAATATAACTTTTACTTGAATGCAAGCAGAAAAAGGAAAGGATTACAATCCCGGTCAGAAGCTTGTTTAACCCTTCCACTGAGGAGAACTCAACCGCAAAATCTATATATATATATAACATTAGGTAATAACCTGACTACAACCATCCAACAGCTAACGTCTTTCTGATTTAGTCATTTTGAAAATTAAAAACAAGCGTATAATTATTTTTTTAAAGAATACAAGTTAGATCTATAAAGAAAGACTCGGTGGATAATCAAAGAAGGTTAAACTATTGCAATCTTACTAAATAACCTTAATTGTACTCTTTCTACACAAAAAAACCATGGTATTGTTTCTCATATGATTCCATTGTAAAACTAGTTGATATGCTAAAAACATGAACAATTAAATCACTTTATTAAGAATAAAGAAATATGTAACCATCGCCAAAAGAACATTAATGCACTAGACCGATTTTCAAAAGTAAATTTGTAACACTTAACCAGCTTACAAAAGTAATATTATTATAATGAACCGGCTTCCAATCCTTAGTAGTTTTTTTTTTTAGTGCCGGTAAGACGAAAATAGAAATCAGAAGAGAAAATAGTGAAGAATTGTAGAAGGTGCAATAGAAAGATAACTTTTTTATATTTCTACTTTACACTTTGAAGATAAAGGTAACCACTAGTTGTGGCTAGAGGAAGTTCAAGAGGAGGAAAGAGTGTAGAATTGTAGAAGGTTTCCTAACTCCTACACTCCCTCTTTCTTTATTATACATTTCTACTTTAAACTTTGAAGATAACCACTAGTGGTGGTTAGAAGAGAAAACAATAGAATTATAGAAGGTTTCCTAAACCCTACACTCCCTCTTTTTTTATAAACATTTCTACTTTAAACTTTAAAGATAACCACTAGTGGTGGTTAGAGAGGTGGTTAAAGAAGAGGAACCAGTGTAGAATTTGTTGAAGGTTTCCTAAGTCCTACACTCCTTCTTTCTTTTTTATACATTTCTACTTTAAAATTTGAAGATAACCACTAGTGGAGGTTAGAGGTGGTTAAAGAAAAGAGGAACCAGTGTAGAATTTGTAGAAGGTTTCCTAAGTCCTACACTCCTTCTTTCTTTTTTATACATTTCTACTTTAAAATTTGAAGATAACCACTAGTGGAGGTTAGAGGTGGTTAAAGAAAAGAGGAACCAGTGTAGAATTTGTAGAAGGTTTCCTAAGTCCTATACTGGTTATCTATTTGAAGATAACCAGTAGAGGTTGTTAAAGGTGATTAGAGAGGTGGTTAAAGAAGAGGAAACAGTGTAGAAGGTATTCTAAATCCTTCACTTCCTCTTTTTTTTATACATTTCTACTTAAAGCTTTGAAGATAACCACTAGTGGTTGTTAGAGGTGGTTAAAGAAGAGGAAACGGTGTAGAATGTAGAATTGTAGAATTTGGTGCAACAAGAAGGTATCAACATTTCCCAACTCCTACACTCCCTCATTCTTTTTTATATTTCTACTTTTTAACTTTACCGGTACTGAAGATGCCCACAAGTGTTGGTTAGAGGTGATAAAGAGAGGGTAATATAATATAATTAATCAAACAGTGTTTGAAGATTTAGATGTAAAAAACAAATGAATTTTTCAAAAACTCTTTTAAAATAAAGTCTATTTCACCCATTTGAGTTTTTTCCTTTCGATGTTTTAGATTAAGAAAACCAAAAAATACAATTTTATTCTGTATTAAGGTTTTGTCTAAAGAGGCTTCAACAACAAAAAGGTTTAGCTTTTTTAAACCACTATAATCGGTATGGTGCAGTATAGAATAGAAATAAAACCGCACATGTTTTCTTCTCCAGTATATTCTGTGGTTTACCCACGTTAAGAGGTAAAGAAAGCTCTCGGGTAAAGTTATAAAGTTAAAAAAAAAAAAGAATGGATGAATACAAGTGTAAAATTATAAGACTTAATAATAATTGACAAATAAATTATACATGCATTACTTTAAAACAGTCGTGTTTAGATGATAATTCAAATAATCATTTTTTTTGTTTTTTTTTTCTTTTTAAATCCTCATTGGGATCAAACCTGATGTTGCTATTGTTCTAATTCTGAACTCTGACAAAATAACGTTTTTGACAGAAGAGGAAGAACACAAAAAACGTTGTTTTTTAACGCTAATGACGTTAAAAGTTAGCCGTTCACGAAACTTGTAAAGAAGTCACGATTCCTTAAAGAAGAGCAGCTACGTAACTTCTTAAACTACAAATCTCAAGAGTCAAGAAGATTTCAAGAACTTAACTTCTTAAGCCGTTAGATGAACAAATTACTTTCTTATCGTCGTTTTTCACTACTCTTTTAAAACTTACAAAACAGTTTTATCATTATCTATAATAAAGTTAGGATTTGTTTTTGGCCCTGTAATAGGATCTTTGGCTACGGAAGAGAACGATTTGAAATTGACTCATCAGCATCAGTAAAATAATTAAGTGGACAAAAAGGGTACTTCTTTAGATTGTTACTCTCCTATTTTTTTTAGAATATAAATGATTTTGACTAAAAAACTATTAAGACAAAGGGATGTTTAGTCCAATGTACTTTATAGGACAAAGGAATATCACACTTCTGTTTTTATAAGAGGAGTAACAGTCTAAAGAAGAACATTCCATACACCTTCTTTAGATTGTTACTCCCCTCTGTTTTCTTTATAAGGGGAGTAATAATCTAAAGAAGTGCCAACAATTTGTTTGAATCACTTTGCGGCAGTAAATAAATCATAAAAAGAAGTTTTATATTCCTTTTCATTTAAAAATATAAATTCACAAAGAGCACAACAAATATATTATCACAATTATTATTTATGCAATTGATCACAAAATCCGCACAACCAAAGTAGAAGTCTATTTCTAATAGTTCAAGTTGCACAGCTACTGATGTTTAAAAAGAATTACTCATAAATTGAATAGTTTTAATATAAATTACAGCGACTAAAACTAACCGATTTATCTTTTAAAATAATAAATTAGATCCGACAAACATAACTTTCTCATATCATAGTAGGACTAAATTTTAATTTAAATCAAATTATAATTATTATTAACTACGGGAAACAGACAGAGAAAAATAGACTCCAGCGCGGGGATTTGAACCACCGGCCTCTATATTTCCAGTATAGAAATGTCTGTTTCCCGTAGTTAATAATAATTATAATTTGATTTAAATTAAAATTTAATCGTTCCTTAGTATAAATACTACCAAAACCGTAAAATATGTAGGACTAAATGTAAATGCAATAATATCTAATTTATTCAATTTATTTATTTATAGATTTATCTAAACACTTGTTAAATACAATAAAATTATAGTTATAAAAACAATTTATTTGGTTAAATCGTACTTATAAATGGACTACTAAATAGAAATGTTTAATCAAAAATCGTCGGAATCTCTTTCGAGAAAGAATTTCCTTTTACGGATTTTCAGTTTTTTTTTGGGGGGGGGGGAGAGCTATTTTTTTTAATTTTATTTTATGCCAAATTTAATCGAAATAGGCCCAGTATTTTAGGCTCTACACGTCATCAGATATCGGACTACAGACAGACAGCAATTTTTTTAAATCACTTTTTTGGACCCAATAATCGAATTTTCTGGCCATCACAATTTTCTTTACATACCACTTATATGAGAAAGAAAAAAAAAAAATTGATTAAAAACCACAAAATCAAATACATAAATACAGACCATTTGCTACAAAATCAATAAACTGAAAATATTCGATAAGTAGTATCTTCGCTTTAGTATCTAGTAGTAGTATATTCGAATTTACAATGTAATCTTAAAACCAGCTTGGGCCCACGGTCTAGAAGTATGGGGTAGTACCAAGCCATCCAACATCCGTCGAATCCAAAACACTACAATCCAAGATCCTTAGAAAAATCACAGACGCCCCATTCTACGTTTCTAACCACACTCTACATAACGATCTCAATATTCCCTTTGTCCGAGACCTAATTATCTTATATCACCATTTAAATTATAGCTATCATTTAAATTTTACTATCGCATTTTTTTATAAGTATAATTAACCTATTGTAAGCAAACCCAGCCGAAAGGAATAGTCACTGGATTATTACCTTTCTCATGTAATGCACTGCCAACAAAACATACATCATTAACACTTATAATATGTAAAATTATGTAGTTATGATAATCAATAAAAGATTAAAAATTAGTATCTATAAAGCGAGTCCACTAAAATCTCGGTCGACGTTTATACGCGTAAGATTATTAACTATCTTTTTCATTTTCATCCTTTAAAGTAAAGAAGATATTTCCGATACATCTTAATTTCATAGTAATATTTTTACCTCCGAGCTTACCGAAGTAACGGAAGCTATGTGCTCATTCCGAAGAACCAAAATTGTTTAGGTTTCCGATTTCAAAAATTCCAAGACAGAAATCCGTTTTAGACATCAGGGAACATTTTTAGTTCCGTGTCTGTATGTCCGTCTGTCTGTCGGTCTGCCGCTCAATTTTTGCGAACCAACATATCTTAAAAACTACCCATCTGATTTTATTGAAATTTGTATGGTAGATCATAATTAGCTCATTGTTGGTCTCATATAAGTTTCAACCTTCTGCGCCTATTTGTTTCTCTTCCACATGCGCACAAACATACATTTATTAACACCTATATCATCAAAAGCACTTATCTGATTTCTATTAAATTTGTATGGTTTGTCAAAAGTAGCCTGCAGATGGCACCAGACTAATTTCAACCAACTGCGCTCCCTAAATTTAGGCTAAATTGATGCTTTAATTAATGTAAAAAATCAAAACTGATTTTTGACACTTAAAAAGGGGGAAAATAAAATAAATTTGACAATAATAGGTTTTAATAGTACAATGTAATTAAAGTATATAACATAGAACGCGAGGAATCTATGTGCCACACTAATTGGCAGAGTATTTTATTTGCTTTGTTGGATGATGGACAACTCAGGTCGTTAAAACAATAAAAATTACATTTGGTTAAAAATTCACAATAAATGTGTAATGTGTACAACTCTAACACTAGGATAAGTTAAAGTTATTTTATTTTCAAGAGTTTGTTATCAGTGAAAGTAGATAAGTGTCAATTATTAATTATTATAACGATTACAGAATTAGAACATCTTATCTTATAAACATTATCATTCGGCATTAAAAGTAATTAAAAAAGAATAGATTCTAATAAAGTGACCTAAATCAACAACTTTATCTTTATTGTTACTACTTAATTGCTAAATTGTTGTCTTTCGTGTCTGCGTGAATTCGGGGAATAAAGTAATAAAGAATAGATGTGTACTATATCGTAAAATATACTGAGAATAAAATGACAATGTATTTTGTGGTGTTTGTTTTTCTTATATTATTCAATCGTTTACTCAAATAAAAATGTTTGATACAATGTTAAAAGTTAAAAAAAAAGAAACAAGACTATTCGTGTGTTTATAAAAAACAGTATAAGAATGAATATTTGCAATAATTACATCATTCATTTTTTAAAAAACTATTTAAAAGCCAAAAGAAAACCGGTATTTTTAAACAGGTTTCGAATACAGTAAAACCTGGATAAGGTGACCACCGAAGGGACCGACCAAAAGTGGTCACCTTAGGCAGGTGGTCAACATACCCAAAATAAGTTTAAAAAAATGCGCTCGTTCTTGGTTTTTCTGTAATGTTACACACATAAGTTTATAGAAAAGAGTCAAAAAATTTGTCATTAGAGTAAAAAATAAAACCTTTTTGAAGTATGATTAGCTAATTTTTTACAATTTAGGCCAAAACGAGGTGAGACTTTTCTTTATATAAAGATGAAAAAAAAAAAAAACATGTGTAGTAACATGTATTGAATGAACTTACGTGCAATTGTAAAATCTAAAATTTTTTCGAGGTAATTTAAGCTCAAAATACACAATGCACGTAATAACATTAATAATAGTTACACCTTTCTTCTTTTAAATCAAACTAACACTGAACAAGAAATAAAATTAGCTAACAGACAAAAAGAAGCTATTCCAAAGAAATGAGGATGAAGTGAAAAAAAAAAAAATACAGAGAAATGTTGTACTATTTATGGTTAACTCTAAACAAGAATTATTTCATTTTACTAATTTCTTTGAATTAAAATCCTTCTAAATAGTTCTTGTAAAACAGGAAGAAAGTAAAGTGGGTTTTATTCATATTGCAACAACTAGTATATGAGTTCTAAGAAATTAAATTAAAACCAAATGTTTTTAAATTATTATAGGTACTCTAAAATATTATTATTATTTTTTTTTTTATTATCGTTTTTTTACTTTGGTCACTTTACCCGAAATAAATTTCCTTCAAGGGACCAGAAGAAGGTGGTCACTGGTCAAATTAGGCAGATGGTCACAATAAGCAGAACAAAATGTACATAAAGTATTGAATTTCTGAAGGGACCATGAAAAAGTGGTCACATTGACCAGGTGGTCAATATACACGGGTGGTCACTTTAGCAGGTTTTACTGTATATAAGTATAACATATAATCTAACCAACTTCTTAAACGTAGCAAAATTTACATTGGATTGTTGATCGAATAACTGTATACTTTATATAATACAATACAACTATATTAAAAAAAAAATTACTTGAACTCAAAAGAATGACAGACACAGGAACGAAACTATGTATAAAGGTTTCATTTTTTTTTTTTGTTTTACCAACAAAAAGAGATATTTTTAAGGGATGAAAATGTTTCAAAGCCTTAAAAAGGCATAAAAGCTGAATACAAAGTTAGAAAAGGGTTTGTAAATAGAAAACTATAACGCGGGTTTTTTCACGTTTAATGAACTTTCTTCACGTTAATCTTACACCCTTTATGCGTCTTCCAATCAAGTTACTGTAAAATAATCTTATTAGCCATAAGAAAAATTATATCAACATTTTTAGCGAAAAGAAAACACTAATGGTTTACCTACCTGAAATGTAAGCGGAAATAATTATTATTTGGCTTGAGGGCTCAAGAATCCTGTAAAGATCTCGTAAATGTTTTTATAAAGGTTAACTCACGTGGTTTACAGATGTTTTTTGTGTAAATTACATACATATAATAATATAAGTAAATAAATCAAACTAATGTATGAAAATTATATTTAAGAGCCAACTTTGGTTCTAAGATTATATTAATTAAGTATTGAGAAGAATCCTTATTTTTTTATTATTATTATTTTATTTTATTTTTTTGTTTTTTATAAATTTATAAATGTATGTATGTGCATGAGAGAAAATTTTTCCAAATTCTCGAAAATAAAATTCTATTAGTTCTCTGAAAAAATTATATTAACCCTAGAACGCTAACCATATTTTTTAACCTCTTAAGACTAACCTTGAGTCATATTGACTCCCAAATCTATTATACCCAGTTTTATTAAAATATAAAGGCCTAATATGTACAATATTTTTTTAACACGTTTTAGTGCTAGTTGAAGGGACACTTGGGTGCTTTGTTTCCCATAAAAAAACAATTTTTTCCTTTTAATTCCGGTTTTTCAATCTGGACTACTATTACATATCCTGTATTGTTATCTACAGGAGTGGTTTTATTTACTTTTTTTTATGTAACTTTTTTCTTTCCTTTCCTTTGGTTTTTCTATTTCGTAAATTGTTTCAATTAATTTATCATTTTCCTCATCATCGCTGATGGGATCATAAAAGGCATTTTCTATTTTCAAATCAGGGTCCAAATCACAATCGCCACCATTATTGTCGAATACGCTCTTTTTCACAATCGGTATCTGAATCGGTCATTTCCTTCATCAAGTGATAAATGTCGTTTAGATCACTGTATTTTTTCTCTATTATTTGACTATATTCATATTCTATTAACTTTATATAATTTAGGCATATAACGACAAAAAAAAATATAACAATTTATACTTATAAATGAATAAATTACAATTATATTACCTTTAATTTGAAATAATTATTGAATTAAAAGTTATATACTATTTAATTTATAAGATTTAAAATGCCAAAAAAACGATAACACGACATACTATTCTAAAAAATACTATTCTGCGTCAAAATGACCTACAAAAAATTTACGTGTAAGACTAAACAGGAGTCAAAATGACTCCGTGACTGCAGAAAAACAAACGATATGTCCTCTTTAGAATCTGAATGTGAAACTGATAGAAGTGTAGAAGGGTCATTCAAGGGTAGGAGATAGCATAGCTAAGAGGTGGGAGTTCTGTGTTTTACAGAGACCGTGCATTCGTAGTTGAAAAAAAATGGGAGTCATTTTGACTCCAGGTTAGCTTTCTAGGGTTAATAAATTAAATGGTAATATAATCACGTAATAAATAAATTAAAGGCCTATTACTGAGGAATGGACTACCTACTTTCAATACATACGTGCTAAGAGGGTTAGTAGCCAATAATAAAATACAGTGAAATCGAAAAGCCCTATTTAATTCGTCTCTACACCGCTAGAGAGCAGCACTATCCAGTGGAGAAATAAGAGAAAGGAGAAACCTACTATAATGCAATACTTCAGAGATGTGCGGGTTTAGCGGTTCCGAAAAAATTAAGGGTTTCCGAGATATGTTTAACTTTTCAAATGAATTCCTTGGTACATTCTTCTGTAAGAAGTGCAAGCTTTTATAAATATGCCATTAAAGCTTTTATAATTTTCAAGAATTGATAATTTTATAAACAAATATTAATATTATACTATATACCCAAAATTCTAAATAATTATATAACATTCTTTAATTAATAGAGTATGAATATTCCAAAATAAAAATATAGCTATTTCATAAATTAAATCATAAAGTACAATATAATGAAAACAATTTAGTTTATTTAAAACTGTCCTATTAATAAGGCATTAATAATTTTGAATTTCAATGCATTCATAATACATGTATGTCAATTAATTAAAAATAAAAACTTCAATAAGCAATACTGATTTTTAACTACAAGACAATAATAATTTTTCAAACAATGTTATCATTAAGTATTCAAAAATAAATGTCAATTATAAAGAATCGAGAAAATAAAAGTCAATCGTTAAAATGAGAAATTATTTTATTTATTCAATCAAACAACATTGTTTGGATAATAATATGTAATTAAATGAATACTGAGTAAAGTAAAGAGACCTTGTATCTGATAGCAGAGAGGGTAAAGAATGCATTGCAACATAAATCAATCACCTGTGCACATAAAATACACTTGTAATTAACCTAGTGGCTTTTCCCAATTTATATTTTAATAAAATATAAATTGAAAGTAAGAGGTGTATTTGATTTTTATTACTATTTCTTTATAATTTTTGCTTCCGGGCTTACCGAAAGTAATGGAAGAATGAAATTTGATACTTAATTAAACATTATTTTGCATTTCTATACCTATCATCAAGGTAAATTTCTATTTGTAAATGATTAATATTACTTGACATTTTTAAGCAAGATGGTTTGAGCATAGTAGTAACTCTTTAAAAGTCTAATAAATTTATCTAATATACTTTTTCCCATCCACAAACCTATCAAATGTGACTTATATTAAACTGTCAAAAGATAATTTTGAAGTATAAATATAGAAAAGGACATATTGAATCGTTTATATCACTTTTTAACCCTAGAATACTACCGTTAAATATTAGTATTTTGTTACTACCGATACGTCACTGTGACTATCATTGGATCTGTTTTAAATTAAACTATTTTTTAGTCTCAAAATATAGTAAGTTACTTAAAAATGCATTATTAGTTTGGTTTATAATAAATATATAGGCGATTCATGAACATGATTATTTCTGTGGTAATAAGAAGAGGAACACAATTTTCTATCAGGTAACATCTATTTACAGTAATGTTTTCGTCTGTTTCAGTCAAATTTCTTGCAACGAAGCGTTAAAAAATTTATTATTTAAAAAAATATTAAACAGAGTAGGCATACAGAGACGTTGGGAACCATTAGACGTAGTGGGGGCATAAGGTTACTGGCAGCCATTTTTATCAATTCAATACGTCACTTTGACCTATAGGTAGTGTTCTAGGGTTAAAGAAATAAAATACTGTTGATAAAAAATACAAAGTATAACAGCTATCTTCAGTGATATATTACTAGACTAGAAAGTAAGATGGCTAAGGTTTAGGACATAATGGAGTGGAACTCTATTTTATAAATGTTATATCTTAGTATACTCGTATTTTAGAGGCTGAAACCGGTCTGATTTGTATTAAATTAAAAATTGTGATAAACCAATAAATAAATTATAAACTTATATTTCACTATTACTATAACAGTGTTTTATTTCTTTAAACAAATTATATAAACTATTTAATATGTTTGATTACCACAAAATCTCAGTCGATTCAACCAAATTTTTATAGAAATGGACCTCGCAAAGGAGCAGGAATAAAGGACGACCTAAGTTAACTTAAAAAATAACATTCGAGAAACAACTGGGTATAGTAGAAATGACATGGGCACAAGCAGTCCAGGAACAAGATAGGTCCATATTGAAAACATCCATGTGAGCCCTATGCTCATAAGAATGCATAAATGGAAATATAGACTACCTCTGGAAATAGCCTCCCAGGGAACTTTATGAATGACTTGAAAAGAGACCTTATGGCATTAAAGTCTCCCATGCAAACTAATAACAAATAAAGAGCCCTGTACGAGCTGTATATTAAATAAGCATAATAAAGAACTCAAAAATAACCGTGTAAATTAATAAATAAACTCTAAGTGACTAGCTATACGTAAACATCCTGTAAAAGTATTTCAATTATTTGTTAAAATTAGGAAAAATTCAAGATCACCTCTATAAATAGTTAAATATTTATAAATAATATTAGCTTATTCTATACGAAAACTTACCTCAGACCATTATTTACAATAATATTTAAGCCAATTACAGCAGATGTGTAATTAACTAATTTTAATAAAAATTATGAAAGTAAATTTAAGTAAAAATAAAATTAAACAGCAATAATAGTAACCCCTTTCTGCTATGATGCATAGTGATAAAAAATAATTATTATTCTATATCCATTATAAAAAATTAAAAAGAAAATAATATTTTGACTCACGGTAGTTGCAGTAGAATTTTGAGTTAGGAAGATCAATCTGTTTGTCTTCTTGTTCGCTTTCATATGTGCACCTGGAAATCAATATAAATCTATAAGAAACGTCAATAATGGGTTCTAAGTGGAACATACATTTTACATTATACTACAGAGTAAAAGAGTAATATTTTGAAAATAGACAGAGGAAAATTGCTAAATGTGATGGAATAGCTCTCAAGGTCTCACCTGTACATGGTACATGTCATCAACTAACTAGCCGGAGAGAACGTTAAAGGTAAACTAAAGAGAAGGTTAAAATACTATATTTATGTGGCCACAACTCTCCCCTCTTCATTAGTCAATATAGTATATCAATAGACCGTATACCTCACCTAAATCAGGAATAAGAGCATCAGAGGAGATCATCATAGATAAATAAAAGGAACTAAATCTCCAGGTTAAATTTTATTTTTATTTTTCAAAGCACCTTTGAATATTTTCAACAAGTTAAGCTTATAAGAGTGTTTCTGAACAAGTAAGTTAATTTAACACTATCTAGTAATGTATTTAGGTACTTTTTTAAGAGCCATTGTGGCCGTGTGGATTAAATTACTTACCACCTCTGCTTAGCATCAATGAATCAAGGGCGGAAAGACGTTGTGTTCTTTCCCTCACCCTGATACTCTGATTTATATGGCTCACTAATGATTACAACATACTCGCTTCGGCGGTACAATGTACAGAGGTATGATGTACACGAAGTAGCTGAAACTCTACCACAGGGTAGTTGAATGGGCCTAAAATATAGTCTAATTGCTAGGTTCGAACATGTGGTTCATCCTACTAGTAATAGGACCTTACTACTACTACTATGCTTCTTCTTAGGCAATAATATAATGGGGCTTTATGGGGCCTTTATGGATATATTGTGGTCTAACAAACCAAACAGATCTAACAGCTAGTCTAATAAATAAAACAACTCTTAAAATACATGACTTCCCAATCTCAATATCCACTTTTGACTGCGGGCCAAACAAGCCAGATATTTTTTAAGTAATTCATGTAAAAATTATACATCAGTAAAATGAGTAATGTTTATTTTTTGCAGACCAAAATAAAGGAACTGTTAACCAATAAAGAATAATACAATTGATCAAATTAAAAAAAAAACTTTTACTAAAAATAATTTACTTATCAATTTCTCTATACCTGGTCGATGTCAAAAACCAAGGCATTTTGTAGAGTGAATTTTCTTGGGGTTAATTCTTAGCTCTTATAAAAGTGTTCCCGTACTTGCAGAGCCTCCTTCTCATTTTCTTAAAAATGATTTAATTTCTAAAATAAATTGGATCTCTGATAACTTTTAGATTGTAAAAATTCTTGATAGTTATATGTTATATCTCTATTAATTAAGTCAAAAAAAATTTAATAGACCTTGCCCAACTGCTTAATTTTATCCTCTGATACTCTTCAGGTTTGTCATAAAGAAAATTAACATCACTACATATAGATAAATATGCTATCTTAGTGTGCATTTGATTTTCTATTGTGATATTTTTTTTATAGTAAATGAATTTACTTAAGATACGTTTTTATTATAATTGCAGCACTTTTATCGTTTATGCAAAAATACTACTGAATGCGTTACCAGCTAAGTGCCTACCCAGACACTGATTGTGTAATAGCAAATGCAATTATGTACTTACACAAGGATGCGTTCTCTCTTTATCTTGTCCTTGCTGATTTCTTCCTCCACATCAACCCAATCATCGCTGTTCCCACTACCTTGACCGCCTGATGAACCTTTAACAAAATTTCAATATATTATTGCTAATGATTGGTTGTTTTGACTGACATTTTGTGGCAACACTTAACACTTCCATATTTTTATTACTAAAGAGGTTAATATAAAGTAACACAAACACAAAAATATTGTCACTACAATCTTACATTAATTATTAAAAAACGCGTTTCGACATTTTAGTGTTAAATGTTTTAGCATAGTAAGAGAAAAGATTCTACTAGCAACATATTTTACTTTACTAGCTTGCAAACAGCCAATTTTTTTATGAGACAAGAGGGCGATTATGTAAATAATATTTTGGGAAGCCTATGGTCTAAATTATATAAGCAGCAATTAGTCTAAGCACTCCAGATTGAAGGTATTTCTCCCGATATCATTTTTTTTAAAACCCTGTTGTTGCACAATACAATTTATATTTATTTTATTTCTTAAAGTTCTAAAGTGTTGGCTGCACCTAGGCACCTAGGTACGTATATAATATACATAATAGACTTCAATAATTAACAAATGAAATTCAATATAGTTATTATTATAGCAGGTAGGACGTTAAAAAAAGCTTACCATCAATCCTGGTATAGAGCAAAGAATATTTATAAAATGTCAAAGACATTTAAGATCACTTTGATCTTCAGATATAGAATTTATAGTTAGTAAGACCCTCTTTGATGAATAAATAAAATTAAGGTAAACATTTTTTTTTTAAAAAAAGCTTTTATATTGGGCCATCTGCCATATTGGATTTAGAGTGAAGTAATTTTATTTTTCGCATTCTTCTCAGCAAACCCTTTCATTTGATACCCATATCATGGGCGTACTAAAAAAAAAAAAAACTAGTCCACCATCTTGGGCTGTCCGCCATATTGGATTTAGGTCACTTAGCTAACCATGCATTGTCATCCAAACTAAACTTGTAATAGTACATTACGCGTCGAGTGCGTGACGTCACTTAGCTAACCATGCATTGTCATCCAAACTAAACTTGTAATAGTACATTACGCGTCGAGTGCGGAAAGTAGCATTTTGCATGCGAGTGTGGAGTTTGCACCCGAGCGACAGCGAGGGTAGTAAAACCACACGTGCAATGCAAAATGCCGTTTTCGCACGAGTTGCGTACCGTACTTTATCTACGATTGTTAGATTTAAATAATGAATACACAAAAAAATAAACTTGCTGTATGTAAGTTCGTATCTCTTCTCTTGATAAAGATGGCATTAATCTTGAGTTGTATTTTTTGCCGAATTAATTATTTCTGGAGGAGTATTATTCTCTACATTTTCGTCAAAGCCACTTGATTCATTCATTGTTTTTCACTAAAAACTCGATATAAACAGTTACTTTAATAAAAGAACAGCAAATTAGTTTTGTTAAATGTAAACAAACTCACTAATCGTGCGTAAAGCTGAAGAATTCCTCTTCTTTACCGCGCTAGCGTGGTAAAGAAGAGGAATTCTTCAGAACTATGAGACGCGCATGCGCAATGAATACAAGTTAGTAAATAATCACTTTCTACGCATCAAAACAGAGATACAATGTTTATATTTCGTATCAATCGTAGATAGACAAAATTTCAATTCCATCGGTTGAGGATAACTGCTTTAAAATTTAGTTGCAAGGTTTGACCCGAACATACAAACATACAAACATTGCTAGTTAAATAAAAGCTTGTAAAAAAGAATTTGAAACATATCTTCACTTAACAGTGATCTATTAAACCCCCATTGCTCTATTGCTGCCTCGTTATATATAGTTAATAATTTTTATTTCACAGCATCCAGTAATTGACTCACAATGATGTTATTAATAATGAAATTATATTTTTTTAATATGAGTGTCACCTTAATCTATGCACATGAGAGTATATGCCTCAATCAGAACTTTATTCTTTTAAATTTATTATATAATTAAAATATAATAACAACAGTATGTAATGTTTTATTCATGGTACAGTTAAATAGCTTGTATAGTATAAGGTAGTTAATCGAGCTAAATCATAAAGATAATTAGGTATTTTTATTTAGAGTTGTATACAATAATTTTTCAAAAAAAAAAAAAAAAAAAAAAATGTAAGTACCTGTTGATGCTTCAGAAGGTGGTCTCATGCCGTAGATACTATTCCTCTGATCTACAGATCCGTCTGAATCGTTCTGACTTGTGTAAATAATCTCATAGAGGCCTTCCGATCTCAAATTGACCACATCGTCATAGATAGCCTCTCCATCCAAGTCATCGTCGATCACTTCGTAGTTGTTTTCTTCGAAGTTGTCCTTGTTCTCATAACTATCATAGTTTTCATAAAATGAATTGGTCTTAGATCCAATTATCGGCACCGGAGTAGGAATAAGAGGACGCCGTGGAAGTTCGGGTAATTCTTGGTGAATTTTCTTCACTTCTTGAGGGGTGTTTTCAATCTTATCGTCGCTTCCAGCCTCTATTGCAGAAAGGATGTCGTTTTCTACTTCTGATGGTGTCAGTGTTGCGGACGAAACACTAGATTCAACCGAAGTTTGCTGTAAAAGGCGATAAAGAGTCGATGATTTAGGTTGTGGTTCTGTTTCTTCATCATTTGGTACCTCAAGTTGTTGAATTGACGAAATTGGTTCTTCAATTGGGGTCCGTTCTTCAGTCGGTGAACACTCTTTAGAAGAGTTCGATGATGCGATTATTTTGTACAGTGAAGTCGATCTGACAAACGGCACATGAGTATTTTGAGATTCTTGAGCAGGTTCCGATTTAGCAGATGTTTCGATATCTGCCGAACTGGATTTCGTTATTTTGTACAAGGAACTAGACTGAGGTGCAGAAAACGTTTGTGGTGGGTTCTCTATGGTTTCGGAACAAGTTTCTTGTTCCTTTATGGCATCAGGCGGTGGGGTGGTTTCTTTCGATGAAGAGTTTTTGTCGACATCTGTCGATTCTTTTAAAAGTGACTCTAATTTATCTACTACTTCTTCCTTGGTCGAAGTTTTCTTCAAATCACTCGAAGGTTCATTTTTCGGCGATACCCTTTCATCAGTGGATGGGTTTATCGGCGGAATTCGAGAATCTGCCGATTCTTGAACGGTAGTTAATGAGGTCTTTAAATGATGAGGTTTTTCAGTTTCCAAAGCTTGATCAAGAAGGCTAAGATCTTTAGGAAGGGACAACCTAGCTGGCTTCGGATGAAGAACAGGCTTAACCCTTGATCTAGGCTTAGAGGACCTTCTCACCAATATTACAGCATCTGAAGGTTTAGCGTTTGCGTCTTGTCGCTTAACAGCTACGACTCTAGCACCTTGATGCCTCGATTCGAATATCCTGATGACTTCCCGTACGGACTTAGTCCTGAAGCCTTCGTCATCTTCCTGAGAGGAACTCTGAGTCTTCCTCCTTGTCCTACTGCCCTTAAAACTGGGCTTCCTTGCGGTCCCAGAGCTCTTAACTGCTCCGCCCTCCATCAGTTTAGCCATCACCTGACTTCTTCCAGCCACATCACCCCTGTAACAAGATGAACATTGAAATCAGATATATCTTTTTAAAAACATTGAATCATATTATAAAAAAGGTAATATTTAATTAAAACAAATAATTATTACAAAAAAATAAAAATAAAAAAATAAGTGGAAGATATGTTTTGAAAGATTCCGAATGTTAGCAGAAAATGGTGTTTTCAGAACTTGTAACGTTAGTTTAAAGCCTATGAGTATGAGCAAATTTGAGAAATCTCAATATTTCAAAATCAGCTATTACAATACAAATTAACAAACTATTAATTATACCCCCATTTTAATCCCATCTAAGCTGGAGGAATCATTCTTAAAGGAGTTGCTGCAGATAATATAGAGCAACTAATGATTCATAACAAGGGCATTTGCCCATAATATGGTTCCTGCAACTTATGTGCAATGCAACTCTTTTTTGAATTTACTCAATCTCAGATGAGGTGTATTCTACAGAAAGATTTATACCTGTCAGACTTTGCATATGTATTCAGTATTCAGGATGTGAGGGCGTGGTGTCCGGGACTTCAGTATGAGGAATAACTAAATTAAGTTTAAAAGTTCGTAATTTAATGTTCCATTCCGTATGTAAAAAACAATTTACATTCAAGTGTACTTACAAAGCCAAAATGAACTATAGCAATAAATCATTCTTTCAGTAATATGATTGACATTTTCATATGTGCTACAAATATTAATAAATCAATACTTTTATGTTAATACAAAACATATTATACGAACTTAGTAATTATATCTTGGACTCTTGGTGATAACCGGTTTAAACATGGAGAAATCAGTGCATATATACCGACAGACAAAACTAATTTAAAAAAATATCTCGAGCATTATTAAAAGGAATTGCAAATAAAGAGTTACCAGGAAAAAAAAACAAAATTGATTTACTGATCATTTACATAACATAAAATATTGAGATATTGGAATTGATTCTTTTTTGGTACTGAGTACTAAGAAATCACTCGAAGCAATTAAAAGTTTTACTTTCTCCAAATATTAATTATTGAAAAAAAAGTCATGACATACAACACACATCTTATAGTTTTATTAATTATGTTCAAAATTAATTTAAATTGTTTTAGAAAGCTCTTTTTAATAATTGTTATACAAAAGGTATTATGCAAGTTTTTATTATAAAATAAAAAGTACATTTTATGTATACTATGTGCAGGTAAAAAAAAAACCTCAGTTATCAAAATGCTTGGAATATGAAATACATATTATAATAACATTATAAAAACTCTGAAGTATTATTATAATGTAAAAAAGTATAAATATAAATGTAATTTTATAAATAAAAATAATTTTACTAATCAAAGCTGACTTTTAAGCACTAATGGAGTTCATCTTTAGAGCATAACAATGAAATCGTAGGATTTACAAGTATTATAAATAATTATATTATATTATAATTTTAATATAAATATGGGTGTGGCCCTAAAAATAATAGGATTTATTTTTTAAAGGATACCTGTGGCCTTGAGAACAGCGAGTAATAGGGGTATTGCCCTGTTATCTCATCTCTTGGTAATCCTTAAGTATTTTGTGAGCCTCTTCAACAAATAATACTAATAATTTAAAGTCAATTTAATAACAATTTCAAATTCCTTACTACAAGAACACCCTATGAAATACCTTAATGATTTCAGGAGGTAACCCAACAAATAGGAGGCACCCAACAAATTACGCTAACATTGAGAATGTCGGTAAGATACAGGAGGATTCGAGCCATTTCTGAATTAGCTATCTTTGACGAAAGAAATATTTGGTCAAAATTTTACACTTAAAATATATAACTACGTTTCGATAAAGTATTGAAGAAAGAAGACCTTAAACGTGAATTTTTCACTAAAACAGAGCGCCAAGACATAACGCGCTTTAAACCTTCTTGGCGAATAACAAGATCCTTTACAAGAACAAAGAAAATTGCCTTTACCTAGCACCTTATGACTTTGATATATTTCCAAAGGTCAAGCCTACATGAAAACCGACGGAGTTCGAGAACAACCGATCAGAAGAGGGCATGCGACATTACTTCCCGCTAAAGATAATTCGTATGAAGTAGAGTTAGGGAATGCGAAGTGGGGGAGGGGGAAAGCACTTCCATTGTGTATTACAGTATAGATAACAAATTTTTACAACATTGATCCGGTTATTATAAAGCCACACCTCAAGTGTTAAAAATATATCAACTAAAAACCAACGTGTTGGCGGTTTCTATAATACGAGCCCTTAGGCCCGTGGCAACGTGCTTAATTTTATATTTAGGAAAAAAGTAAAACTTTTAATTTAGATAGAAAAATCGAAATTAATTTAGATAAGTTATTATAGAAAATTTATTATATCTATTTAAAGACCAACAAATCAAAACATCCAATCCCTCCAATCAATTATCCTTCGCAAAATCACCAACGCCCCATCCTACGTAACCAACCTAACAATCCACAATGACCTGAATGTTCCTTTCGTCCATGATCTTGCATCCTCCCGCTACAAATCCTTCCACTCCAAGTTTTCTACTCATCCTAATCCCCTCATCCAAAATTTATCTTCAATCACACTCCCAGATAACCCCCGCAGACGCCTCAAGCGTAAGTGGCCACGTGACCTACTGCAATAATGAGACACTTAATTTAAGCAAAAACCGTGAGTGTCACTACTGAGTGAACTTACTCACATCAAGCGATTCAAGCTCTTTTGTTGTTATTATTATTATTATTATTATTGTTACTATTATTATTATTATTATTATTATTATTATTTTTGTTATTATTATTATTATATCTTATAATTATGATTATGCTTTTGACAATTATTTTTGTTATTATTATTTAATTACTTTTACTATTGTACAATTTTTAAAATTGCACTCAGTCGCTTGTTACGATTGTAAAATTGTAGTTGTGACTAAAGAAATAAAGAAAAAAAAAAAAAAAAAAAAAAAAAAAAAAAAAAAACATATTAATTTTTATTAGAATAAATGTGATTGCTTTAGCTTGGCAACAAATCATTTCGAGGTGCGTCGTCAGTACACTACTCTATTATATATAGGACAATTTAATTATTTATATTAACCCTTAAGGAAATAAAATATGTATGTAGAGGACTCTCACCTAAAACGTAGGTTACTTTTAGGTTATAATGCGGTACCTTTATCAACTCGTTATTTGATTAGTCTAATTTTAATAATAATGACCAGAAAAAGAGATAAAATAACAAAATAACAAATATGTATCGAAATAATTGATTTCTTGTTAAATCCCTCCTACTGTCTCCTCAACCCTCAAGATGTATTTATTTAATATAATTAAAATAATAGATACAAAACCAAGCCTTTATGTTATATTTACTTCCATATCTCTACAATATTAATTTTAAAATAAGTTAATTTAATTTAATTACTTTACTAGATTAGTTTTATAGTTTAATTTATTACAAAGAATTAATACATAGAAAATATTTTGTAAATAAAATTAATAAATACGTTTTCGTTGTTTTCTTTGATACTATTAGAAGAAGCATCGATGAAAGAATGAAACAATAAAATAATTGTATTACATATTACATACCCAGGAAGTTAAAGTTAATAGAAACTCAATACAAAGGAGATAGAGAATAGCAATTAAAAGCAAAAAGAATCAAAGATAGGTACAGAAATTAATTGTTTTAATGAATTCCTTATCAATTATAAGAAGCTTCAAACACAGTAGATTTCCCATTTCCCGGTTTCTTAAAAAGTGTAGGTCCTTACACTTTTTGAAGGACTAATACTACCGGAAGATTAGAACTACAAGAAATTCATGATGTTTCTAAATGAAACAGTATAAGACTTAGATAAGTCTCTTGATGAGTGTATGTCTTTGAATATTTCGACGGAAGTTACTACCGGAAGATAAGAACTACAAGAAATTCATGATGACTCCAAAACGCGGAAACCTAAGGACGTTGATAACAACTGGGAACTCTTCAAGTGAAGTATAACATAATTTGTTTCATGTTCATTGTTGATTGTATTTTGTTAAATATAACAATGTTAATGTTGTTAATATTATTGTTTTGTTAAATATAATGTTACAATTCTTCCGATCTTACCGAAGGTAACTGAAGAACTGTAATCGTTCTAAAAATCGAAATTTCTTTGTCTCAGATTTCAAAAATTCCTGGACAGAAATCCGGAAACAATTGTTTTTTTTTCGTGTCTGTCTGTCGGTCTTTTGTTCAACATATTTTCAAAACCACGATAACTTAAATACCACTCATCCGATTTTTATGAAATTTAGACGGTAGTTAATTAGCCTATTGTTAGTCCCATATTAATTTCAACCTTTTGCACACATTGATTTCTCTTCTACATGCGCATAAACTTTATTTCAATTAACACCTATATATCTTAAAAAAGTACTTTAATAAGATTTTGAAGAAATTTTCATTATTGATAATTATAGTTTGATTTAAATAAATTTTCATGTTTATCCATATTTATTGGTCGCACATTTAACATTGAATAAAAATAATTGTGTCCCCCCCCACTGGGAATCGAAACAGAACCAAACTATCACACTTTCAATCCCCATGTGACCTTTTGTCTAATAATAGAATCCGAGGAAACTATGTACCACACTAATTGGTAGACCATTTTTTAATATTGAATACTTAGTTCTACACTTATAATTTCACTTAGAATTGAATCCAAAAATTAATTAATATAGTTATTAAAATTATAAAATAGATGTGTTCATAATGATTACGATATATTTAGATTAATATTGGCTTACTTCTCATAATTAGCCAATACTATGTAAAATACAACAATTTAAAAAAGTATTCCTTATCGTAGCTTTTATTCTTTCTTTTAAAGGTAAGGTTATAACGGTTTATCTAATTTATTTATTTTCATCAGATGTGATTGTCCTTTAAAACAGTATAACGGATTGTTAAATCTATTGGACCAGGAATAAACTTGCGGTTCTTAGAGCCGGATATAACAATTTTACGCCTTAAAGTAAATCGTGAATAAAACCAACCTAACCCTCTTAAGGTGAATGTTATTTGCTTCTGACGGGAGAAGAACTTTGTCGAGTTAACGAATCCCTTTTTTGAACAAGTAGTAACTCACAAAAAAGGTAAATTTTATTATTTTGGATTATCTTGTGGTTTACTCGTAAAATTTATTTTTTCTTAAGAGCTGTCTCAGGAAAACTGCTGAAGGAAAGCTAGAAAGCTTAAGACTGTAGGATAAACACACAGGTAAATAAAAAGCATGGTGCAAAATGGATCAGTACATATTATTATTAAACAATTACAATAAGGTTTATAATTATGACCGTTTACGATCACTTTAGTTAGGTTCATTGATGTTCTTTAGGATTGTGTTATTTTTTTGCAATTTATAAATATTAACTTCCACAAACACTAGGAAGAACTAAATAATGTTATACATAAATCATGGAAGATTACTGGTGCCAATTACATGTTTCACGAATTGTATCAATGGAAGGGAAATCTTACATTGCATTCATGGTGTATTTTTTTTTAAAAAAAAAAACAAAAAAAAAAAAACAATTAACTCTGTGAATAGCCACTAGCAATGCTTATACATAATATGCTCAAATTATATCTTCCCAAACCTCTTCAGTGTGTTTCCTGTCTACTGAACTGACTACGCATCAACATACTTATTAGATAACCAAAAAGAAGGCACAATAACTACAAGCATATCATTAAGTCATTGAAACGTAAAAATACTATTCGAATCAATGCGAGGTAAGTGTTCCATTCTAATGACTACATTGATAGACGAGTGAAGACGTCGTTTCTCTGTCCTGTACTGAATTGACAATCGGAATGTAAAGACCGGAAAAGAAAGCAAAATGTTGTAAGGAGGAAAGTGAACTCGAAGGAATTCAAGTTTGGACGATATGCTTATAAACTTATGTTTAACTGCTCTAAATCCTTATTCGTCTTGGCATGGAATTACCAATGCCTACGTCCATGGGGCAGGGATGCTCACAGGAGGGTTTGATGGCGCAGGTTGCATAAGAGTTTTTGAGGAAAATCCATTTTTGAGGTTTAGAGTTTGAGGGGGAATTTTCAAATATTCCAGGTGATCTCTGACAGTTTTTGTGGGGGAGGGGGATTTGCGACATTGGATGGGGAGAATTCCTGCATATGCCTATGTTGCTATGAAAGGCAGTACCATATCTTTTTATTTATTTCCAGTATAGTGCTCTAACCAACTAAGCTACGCAGGAGAATCATATCTTTTTATTTGAAGAAGAATTTAATTATGTTATCAAGTTAATACTTGACGTGATGTAAATATCTTCACTTAACATCTCTTATGAAAGTTTCCTATATAAGGACTACAAACAAAGACAATATCCTTTAAAAATTATTTTTAAAAACTCCCTTTGAGTGGCTCCTACACGGTCGATAATATTGATCAATCCAGATATGTCAATACTATTGGTCAATCCAGATATGTCAATACTATTGTCAATCCACATATGAATATTGTAATAGCACAAAAAAATCAATATTTAACCCACCGTTTACGGTTGATCGAACGTTGTATTCATTCCTTTGTACAGTAAATACTACTCTATAGTGTAGTGTACTCTATACAGCGTGGTCCAAAAGTCTCCCCCCCCCCTCTTAACTTTTGAACGGTTTGAGATAAATTAATGAAACTTGGGGGATCTCTACCATGCAAAGGGAAGTTTGTTTTCATGCAAACACCCACTAGGGGCAACCACCCACTTTGCCCCCAGGCCACCCAACTTCAAAATTTCAAATTGGAGCGTATAATTTTGATAGCATATTTGGATTCTACGGTGAAAAATAATAAACTTTTACATGAAACTATTTTTTCTATCTCCAATATTTTGCCAAAGATACCAAAATAACCCTTCTGAAATAGTAAAAAAATAACACTTAGATCGTGATAAAATCTAAACGGTTTGAAATAAAGTCATGGAACTTGGGGGATCTGTACCATGTAAAGGGAAGTGTTTAATCATCCACTCGCGTACTAGGGGCAACCTACATTTTGCCCCCAGGCGCTGAAATCTACGATTTTTATACCTTTGCCCCCCTATAGGGGGCAAAATATTAGAGGTAGAAAAAAAAGTTTGAAGTAAAATATTTTTATTTTTTGCCGTAGAATCTAAATCTGCTATCAAAAATATACATTCTAGGACAAAATTTTGAAGTTGTGAGTGAAGGTGGTCTAGGGGCAAAATAGGAGGTTGCCCCTACGGCGCGATTGCATGAAAACAAACTTCCCTTTACATGGTACGGATCCCCTAAGTTTCATTAATTTATCTCTAACCGTTTAGATTTTACAACGTATTATCGGTAGGGTAATTTTGCTATCTTTGCCCACCTATAGGGGGCAAAATATTGGGAATAGAAAAAAAAGTTTCAAGTAAAAGTTTATTATTTTTCACTGTAGAATCCAAATTTGCTATCAAAAATATACACTCCAATTTGAAATTTTGAAGTTGGGTGGCCTGGGGGCAAAGTGGGTGGTTGCCCCAAGCGGGAGATTGCATGAAAACAAACTTCCCTTTGCATGGTAAAGATCCCCCAAGTTTCATTAATTTATCTCAAACCGTTCAAAAGTTAAGAGGGGGGGGGGGAGACTTTTGGACCACCCTGTATAGTATACCTATACCACAATTTACTGTTACCAGATGGCTCCTTCAGACGAACTAAGTACTGATGCATGACCATATATTTTTGTCAATAAGAATGTCAATATCCCTACCATTTTCCGGTATTGATGTCGGGATTCTGGATTTAAAAAAGTTTAAATCTTTTTCAACATTAAAAATTCCTCTTCAATACCAACACCAACTTCAATAACGACCGCACACTATCAATAGAATATCAATGTTTTTTGCATTGACAGTATTATTGAATGTGTGTGGAGGACCTCTTTATAAATTAAATATGTTTTGGTTTAGTTTTAATTTGCGAACAGACAACTCGTCTAAAACTTCTAGAGAACCTCTTTCACGATCAAGCAGTGATAATTTGAATCTTAGTGAGGTGAAATATGTCTCAAACTGATGATCACATCGTGTAGGTATGCAAAGTAGCAGATGCCATTTGGTACTGTAATAACCTACAGTAACAACGGTAAATATATATTGTATTATAGGAAAATTCCGTGACCTCAAAACTCCAAACTAATAAAAAAAATGAATGCTTAGAAAAAGATCGGATAAATAGCTTTATAAAAGTTCAATAACACTTGAACGAACAAATTGAAACGTTGTCCTCATTTTACAAAATTTTCCCCCCAAAAATATTATAGAGTATACATATCTAAGTATGTGAGTAGGCGGTAGGAAACGACTTATGTAGGAAGATAAAGTAACGGAACAAAGTAATAGAATATGTGCCAAAAGGTATACATTAAAGTCAATGAGTCTGAAAAGCGTACAAATGCTCAAAAGACCTTGGATTCGTAAGTATGATGTCACAAAATAAACTTCATATCTAAACGATCCAGTCGATTGTAGACAATGGTTATCTATAGAGGAACAAATAGACATCGCTAACTGTTCCTATTGTTAGACACAAAACAGCTAATTTTTCCCCTATCAATCTTGTCAACTACTTATTATACGCTATTTTGTTTTATTCTAGATTACCCAATTGAAATCCAGAAATGTCCAAAATTTGATGACTAAAAGCATGAAGCAGGACGACAAATATTCTTTGATTTAATGCTTTATAGAGAAATAATATAAGGAAGTAGGTATGAAACAAGGTCATATTGATAAGAAATAAACATATTGATAAGTATAAAATGTTCTTTTTAAGTAAATTTACGCTCATTTTACTTCTATTTTTTGAGGTCAATAAATCAATGAATGCATTATAATTGAGGGAGCCGGTAATATAAAAATGAAGAGTAAATAGTTTTTATCTACGATTGATACGAAATATAAACATTATATCTCTGTTTAGATGCGTAGAAAGTGATTATTTACGTACTTGTATTCATTGCGCATGCGCGTCTCATAGTTCTGAAGAATTCCTCTTCTTTACCACGCTTGCGCGGTAAAGAAGAGGAATTCTTCAGCTTTACGCACGATTAGTGAGTTAGTTTACATTTAACAAAACTAATTTGCTATTCTTTTATTAAAGTAACTGTTTATATCGATTTTTTAGTGAAAAACAATGAATGAATCAAGTGGCTTTGACAAAAATGTAGAGAATAATACTCCTCCAGAAATAATTAATTCGGCAAAAAATACAACTCAAGATTAATGCCATCTTTACCAAGAGAAGAGATACGAACTTACATACAGCGAGTTTATTTTTTTCTGTATATATTATTTAAATCAAACAATCGTAGATAAAGTACGGTACGCAACTCGTGTGAAAACGGCATTTTTCATTGCTCGTGTGGTTTTACTACCCTCGCTGTCGCTCGGGTGCAAACTCCACACTCGCATGCAAAATGCTACTTTCCGCACTCGACGCGTAATGTACTATTATCTACGATTGATACGAAATATAAACATTTTAACTCTGTTTAGATGTGTAGAAAGTGATTCTTTTCGTAGTTGTATTCATTGGGCGTGAGCGTTTCATAATTCTTTACCTTATCACACGATTAGCGTGTTTGTTTACATTCAACAAAACTAATTTGCTGTTTGTTTAATTAAAGTAACTGTCTTTTTCTATATTTATTATTAAAATCCAACAATCGTAGATAAAGTACGGTACGAACTCGTGCGAAAACTGCATTTTGCTTTGATCGTATGGTTTTACTACCCGAGCGATATAATGCTACTTTCCGCACTAGAAGCGTGTACTATTTTAGGTTGAACTAGCCTATACGGGGCATCATGTATAGAAATGAAAAAACTGGCACATATAATTAAACTCTTTTCTGTATATTGATAAAAAATGCACCAATTTCGGATTCTTCTTCATTTCATTAGTTTTTTCTTAATACAATTTCCATCTTTAGTCCTCTATTTTATGACACAGCTGTACAAAGGTCAGTTTTGCGAATCTTGGGCGTGTGTATCAGTAGCGTATGTATCAGTCGTAGATTAACTAGGCTTTGATGTAGCGTATCTGGTTTTTCGAGAGACTATGAAATGAAAAATTATCCATAAATAATGCAATTTATATCAATATACAGGAATCACTTTAATTATGTATGCATTTCTATACATGATGCCCCATATAGGCTAGTCCAACCCTTGCGTCCTATTATTAGACGAATGACCACATAAGATTAGCATCTATTTCGATTCTCATTAGGGCCACACTTATTTTTAAAAAAATATGTTGGCCACATGAATTTGGATCTGTATCCAAACCCATAAGATCATACTTATTTATAAAAAAAAAAATTAAAATTATGGTCTACTATCGACAAACCATCCAAATATCCTCAAAATCAGATGACTACTTTTAACAAAAAATGTTTCAGCAAATATGGAAAGAAGCAATGGGCGCAGAAGGTGAAAATTGATATGGGACCAACAATGGGCTAATCATCTGCCATCAAAATTTTAATTTTAATCCTCCCCTCATCAAATAATTTATGAAACCCTAAACACACACATAAAAAAAATTTGGAAATCACTCAACTTTGGAGGTTTACAACTTCACTTGGAGGAGTTCGGATCGAAAGAAGATCAGTGTAGGATACCATCTCCTAAGTGTCTTCTACAGTAAAGAATACTTTTGATTCGGTTTGGCCTTCACGAACAAAATAACTCTTGATAACAGGGTAAACTATCAAAAACACCTTATTTGGCACTAAAGGGCGCTGGAGAGGACGGATCCAAAAAAAAACCTATCTGCGTCACTTCAAGCACTACAAGGTAGACTAGTTAGTTTTTTCAAGAGTTACATTAAATCAAAAATATCGCATAAAAAAAGTGACTAAGTAAAAATTATTCCTGAAATAGTTGCAAAAGTTGGGATTTAAAATATCTCATTTAGATCTAGGCTTATATAGTAACGTTGCGGAAGCTTACACCATAGGCTTGGAAATAAGTACATTATATTTTTTCCCCATTGAATTCAAATAATTTAAAAATATTCTCTTTTGATTTATTAAAAAGACTGCTTCAGAAGCCGTACTACCTATTCATCTCCACATGTACGGACAAAATAAAATTATATTGCTTTCTTCTGACACCATTTTCTCGATGCAAAATGGCTAAAAGCAATTTTTATAACCATACCAAGTAGACATCCAATGAAAAATGGTAGATATTATACTTGTTTTTTTTTTTTTTCTTTTGATTACTTTAAGTTTCTTCTCACACATTGAGTTATAAGGGAGGAAAAAAAGAAGCTAAGAGGAAAGTATTAAAAGAAAAGTATATAAAATGATTAAATTAAAAGAGAAAGGCAGGAAGCGAAGTAATCAAGTGACAAAGAAAAACATTATTATATTGACAAGATAAGGGAAAAAAGAAGGAATAAACTTAAAGAATTCTAGGACAGTAAGATCTTCACAGTCAAGAGATGGAGAGATGTTAACGGGACTCATAATCACTTCATAAAGAATCAAGATTCAGGACAGTACTCCGTGTATTACCGGTAAGCAGTGGTAAGCATCCTTTAACAAGAGTACAACTTCTTATTGTTGTTGCTGTGGGTCTTTAGGGGTGTATTTATATAAACAAATAATCCTTTATAATTTTTACTATATTTCATACAGTTTGTTTTTAATTTGTTTCGAATATAATGTTTTTCTTACTTGCACGATAAAGAAGTACTCTTGTAGATGAATGGTGATCCCTCAATAATTATTGATATTAAGATTGTTGTTACTTGTGGGTTTTTAGGGATGTAATATAAACAAAATCTCCTTCATCATTTTCGCTATATTTCGACTCTGCTTTGAGTAATTTTTAAGCACTTAACGCAAATATTTACAACCATATCAATAGAACATGACATAAGTAGCAGTGTAAGCATTTCAACGGTACTTCTTTAGGTTGTTACTCCCCTATCTTATTTTTAATATAAATGACAGTCTAAATAACTATCAAGACAAAGGGATGTTAAGTCCAATGTACATAGGAACATAGGAACAAAGGAATATCCACACTTTTTTATAAGGGGAGTAATGAGTAATAATCTAAAGAAGTGTCCATTTCAACATATTACTGACACTTTTGATGAAATAACAAAAGATTTAAGACCTTAGCTCATGTAAATGGTAAAAATTGTTGTTTTTTTTTCAAAAATGTTCGCCTTTACTACTATTATTATTAAGTAATAATAGTACTAATGATTGTACAGTAATTGTGTATTGTACAGTAATGATTGTTGAAACTATTCATAGAATAAGAGTCTGACATGGTTGTAATTATTTGTTATTGATGCTTGAAAATGACTCAAAGCAGATTCGAAATATATAGCAAAAATGATATAGGAGAGTTTGACATTACATCTTTAAAATCCCACAAACAACAACAACATTAAATTTATTATTGAGGGATCCATTCATCTACAAGATTACTGCTTTATCGTACAAGCAAGAAAATCATTATAAACTTCGAAACAAATTGAACATAAGCAGTTAGGTATGCACTTATTTTGGATCTGTTAGGGGTAAAATGGTCGCCATTTTGGAAACGCGATATAAACAGGAGATCCGTGGTTCAAATCCCGGCGCTGGAGTGTATTTTTCTCTGTCTGTTTCCCGTAGTTAATAATAATTATAATTTGATTTAAATTAAAATTTAAACTTTCCGTAGTATGAAAACTACCAAAAACTTAAAAATTGAATTGCGATATATATATTTCTGATCTATATTTCAATACCTTTAAAATAATACCCACACAAAATAAAAATGTTGCGATCAGTTCGCAATTGCTTGCTGGTCGAAGACATTTTGAGTATTGAAGTTCGTAATATTTTTCCTGTTTTGGGGCAAAAAAGTTAAACTTGTATACCAATTTTCAAATCTAGCTACAATAAGGGGGGGGGGGGATATACTCCAAGATGCGACGGACTGACGGACGAACTACCAAAAGCATAAGGGTTTCTAGGATGACCTCGAAACCTTAAAAACTAAACCAGATTCATCTCTAAAGCAAATGTGTTGTCATTAGAATCAAATGAGAAGGCGATAAAAAAGAGGAGATGAATTTTGGGGGTAATAAGCTCTAACTATGATTTACAAATTAAGTATAAAATCCTTACGAAAACTAGAACAAAATTTTCTTATATACTCAGCAAGACTTAATTTAAATCTAATAATATCTAATATAAGAAATTTATTTTTTTAAACATTTAAAGTGTTTAACCCTAAAGCGCATGCGTAGTAATAGCTACAAATAAAGTGGGTAATAAAAAGTGAAGACGAATTTTGGAGCTATTTCGAATAATTACAAAATAAATTTTCTTATATACTCAGTAAGACTTAATTTATATCTAATAATATCTAATTTAAGAAATGTGTTTTTTAACACATTTAAAGTGTTTAACTCTAAACTAAAGGCATACGTAGTAGCAATCAAGTAAAGAAGGCAATAAAAAGTAAAGATGAATTTTGGAGCTATTTCGAATAATTATAAAATCCAGCTAATAAAAGGAGAGCCGAGAAAATAAATTCTTTAAAGGTAACTTTAAGATGATAGCAATTTCCTGTTGTTCTAATTCTTTTTCAAATCGTTCGACTTCGATATATATATTTTTTTTGTAGGCTGAAAGTATATAATTATAAAGAATAATAAAAGACGAACAATAAGAGAAGACAAGTTAAAAACAATAATTGTAAAATTACCTGTGTAAAAATAAAAATATTTTAATTACAGATAATTTTTACAAGACGTAAAATCCGTTAATTACAGGTAATTTCTACAAAACGAAAAATCGTCCGAGAAATTCGAAAGAAAACTTTTTTATGTACACAGTAATACTAAATTTTAATTCCATAAAATCAAACTTAATTATTTTTTTTAATTAAAAAAAACACAATTGTAAAAAGTGTACAACAGGCGATTATTAACTTTTTGATTTTCACCTGAATCAGATTAATTTTCATCAATACTTTGGAATATATGGTTAGATACTTTGAGTCGAATGGTTATATTTGTATTTAAATGGACGCAATTTTTTTTAAAAAAAAGAACATAAAAAATCGACAGAACCGAAACAAGGAAAATATGAAGGAAGATTCATGGAATCAACTTAGAGGAATTAAATTTCAAGAAAGAAAATTGATCTTCAAACTAAACAACATCAGCAAAATTTGTTGAAAACGAATTAAATTCAGCTGAAAGATGGCTAAAAGTATTAAAATATTGCATTGTCATCGTGTTCCGAGCTATTCTAAAAGTTTCAAATGTCTCGCTACTCGGGAAGTTAGTTAAAAATCGATTGCAAGATTTGTACTGGACAAACAAACAAACAAACAAGCAAGCTAATAAAAACAAAGAAACTTAAAATCATGTAAAACTTAAGTTAAAGTGAATAATATGTATATTAAAAATTAATAAACAAAACAAAATAATTTCTGCACACTTTAAAAATATTGTTAAAAAGTTATATGTCAGTATGTTATATAAAGATGTAAGCAATTTAAATAAGAAAAAATTTAAAAAACTTCTTTTAGGCCTTTATACGAGAAAATAAATATTTTTAAATTGAATTTGACTTAAATACTTAATCAAATTAAATGAAGTTAGGTTTTTGAAGAAATTTTTAAAAGGCCTGAAGTTGAGGCATCTTCATGCCTTTTAAAAATTTCTTGGAGAAAATATAGCAAAAACGAAATGAAGTGAATTTATTAATACACTAAAGACCATATTCAAAGCATAATATGTAGCATATTTTTCGAGATGATGGCATTCCAAATTGGAGAATTTGGATAAATAAAATACATATATATTTTATAAAGTTTTCTTGTTAGAACTATCATATATGGTAATTAAAATCTATCTAAATAACTTATACACAAGTATATAATTATATATTATATATACAATATTATTATATGTAGTTAAAATACAGAAAAAATAAAAATATCATAATACATAACACATAAATCCTTATTCTAATAATTACATACATTTATAATCTTTTAAAACTGATCACACCTCAGTGTGTGTGTACGTCAGTTTTAGACAGACCGGGCCCATTAAGTGGAGATTAGTATAATAAACCATTTTTGACATTTTCAAACTATTATTGGACAATTAAATTATTTTTAAGCAACGTGAAGAGCATTTATACTTTAAGTCCAGATAAGTTATAGATCTCAATCAATTTTCAAGGACAACATACAAACTTTAACATTCTTTTGCAATAAAAGGAAATAGCATCTTTTAAGTTAAATGACCCACTGTCCTTGAAAGTTAAGTTAGTATTGTCAATTTTTGTTTTCTTTCTTTTTGAACATTTTCTATATTTAAGAGAGGGTAGAAGTGTAGTAGATGTAGATATATAATTAAAGTAAATATTAACTAATTTGAAATAATTGAAGCGAGCTTATTACATTCAACAAAATACTCATCTTGTCTGTCAGTAACGTTTACGTGTCCGACGATAACTTGAGTAAATGTTGACCGATTTAGTTGAAATTTAGTATGCATGTTCCTTTTACTAATGCTCAGGCTATGTTCGTTATCCGGTTTTAATGCAAGCAGAGGTTTTTGAGGAGTGAAGTGATACATTATTAAAATAGTTTAAAAAGCTACTGCTGGTAAGATTCTGTTAGGCGTGTATTATAGTTATATAGGTTTATCTAGGAAGTCGAGCTTTGTACCCAGTACCACCACTCTACCCCACACTACCCTCTTCCATTTATCCTTAACTATGACATTCATAATGATTAATAAATTTCTTAATACATATTCAATATTTTATTGCATACGCTCGCTTCAAAGATAGAGTCACGCGATGCCTAGTAGTCATCAGTCATCAATACCCAGATAGCTTTTACTTTAGATTGCTCGAGAGGGTATTATTCGAACTAGACTGCTCCAGTGGCATCAGAGGAACTAGATCGCCCGAGTATGGCTGAAATCTGACGGATTTATCCGCTAGCCAAAACATTAATTGAGGTATATCTGTTCTATCAAAGTTAAAAGATAATTTTTTAATAAAAAGTAATTTAGTACCTCACTATATAAGAGTTAAAGAATAAATATACAGTGTGTATAATGTTAAAAATATAATATAATAAATATAATGTGCAAAATATATACAGTGTGAGAATTATAAATCTCAGTTGAAAATCTAATGTAGCTTTCCCATTTTGTTACACTAGCACTAAAATTGAAAACTTAATTTACAAATTAATGAGATTTTTGGAAAGAAGTTCCTAATGCAACTTTACGGCGCTGGGAACCCGGGAGTGAATCCGAAAAGAAACGACCGGTAACGAAATCGGCCGATGACGATAACTTGAGTAAAAGTTGACCGATTAAGTTGAAATTCGGACACATGTTCATTTTACCAATGTACCCAGGATGAGTTCGTTGGACAACGTTTTCGAGCGCAACGCTCGCGTAACGTAAGATTTAAATGTAAAATTGTAATTTTAGGACGGAAAATAAATTTATTTTTCGTTACTATTTTCAGTTAACTAATTCCATCTATTGAATGAGAAAAAAAAATGTTAACTACATTTTTTTAGTAAATCCAACACCGACACCGCTATGAAGTGTTAGTAAATAAGTGGGTATAGAGTGTGAGAATTATAAATCTCAGTTGAAGATATTAAAAACCTAATTCACAATTTAATACGATTTTTTTTTTCTTTTTATATTAATCAAATGATAAATGATACATATTTAATAAACTTAATTTTAATTTTCCTCAATGAGATTTTTTTTTTTTATTAAAAAGTATTTAATTATATGTTTAAGTTGGGAAAGAGGCGCCAGATAGTTTACATATCGTTATGTAAACTAGAATTTTTAGATTATATATTTATAAAAACAGTTTTAGAAAAGAAAGAAAGAAAAAAATACGGTGTAAAATTAATGTTGTATTTCCCATGGCGTAATTGTTAGCTTGTTTCTAATACCTGTACAATGTACAATGTTATCTCGAGAAGAAGTCCGCCAATATGAAAATTAAAATTAATAACAAATAACAGTTTATTAACAAGATGGGAATGGAAAAATAACTGTACATTAATATATTGCGATATTAAACCATTGATATCAGAAATTTTACTGAGCTTAGCTTTATTCTATGCCATCTAATATTATATTAAACTAGATGGATTCCCGTGCTTTGCTAAGAAGTGTGTTATTATTAATGTAAATTTGAGGTGTTTTTAAACTACCATCAAGAAAAATTAAAGTTATTAAACTAAGCGTTGATGCTACAGAGTTTCATATATCCTATCTTCTCCTATGGTTTGCATGCATCTCTCATTTGATATTACCAAATTCTGACTTCTGGAGGCACCTTTTCTGTACTTCTTTAGATTGTTACTCCCCTGTGTTGTTTTAAAATGTAAATGACTTTGACAAAATAACCATAAAAAAAGTTATGTTTAGTTCAATGTATTTTTGGACAAAGGAATGCCGCACTTCTGTTTTTATAAGGGGCGTAACAGTCTAAAGAAGAACATTCCATACATCTTCTTTAGACTGTTACTCCCCTCTGATTTTTTTTATAAGGTGAGTAACAATCTAAAGAAGTGCTACAGTTTCAAAAGTTAACTTTTCAGGAAATGCTGAGTCAATAGGCCCAACGTATCCAGAGATGTCGTGATGAGTAAGTATAAGTCAGTGGTATTTGGATGTTATATCATACTCATACACAATTGGATACTCAAGGAATAAAACAAAAAGCTCTTGATCAGTTAATTGTATTAGCTGATTTGAAACTGATTGATTAGTTCAATAGCGATGACCCAACAAAAGTGGTTGAAAGAGGTTTAAATTAAATATATAGTTATGTGTTTCGCTTCCGAGCTTACCGAAGGTAACCAAAAAGTTTAATTTCTCCGATTTAAAAAAATTCAGAAATTCGTTTCAGACATCAGAGAACATTTTTGGTTCCGTGTCTGTCTGCCGCGTAATTTTTGCAAACCAACATATCTTAAAAACTACACGTCCGATTTTATTGAAATTTGGATGGTAAGTCATAATTAGCCCATTGTTAGTCCCATATAAGTTTCAACCTTCTGCGCCTATTTGTTTCTCTTCCAAATGCGCACAAACATACATCTATTTACACCTATAGCTTCAAAAGTACTTATCTGATTTGTATGAAACTTTTACAGTTTATCGAAAGTAACCCGCAAGATTAATTTGAACCGTCTGCACACTTTAACTTTTTCTAAATTGATACTTTAGCTCAAGTTAAAAAATTAAAACATTTTTGACAGATCAAAATTCGGGGAAACAATTAAACAAATTAGACAATAATGGCTTGTAAAAAAGCATAACACCAATACAGTACGTGGATAGGATGCGAGGAAGAAAAAATTTTGATAGATTTAATAAAAGGGGGAAAATTAAATAAATTTCAAAAATGGATTTGCAAAAGCATATAAAGTTAAAAGTATACGAAGTAGGACGCGAGTAAGCTATGTCTAACTTTTAGACATGCTTAGACATATTATGCTTAGACACCACAATGCAGACCACAGAAATTTTCACTATCACATTTTTAATTTAAAGGACTTTAAAAAAGTGTATTGTATACTCACAAAAAAATGAGTATATCACCAAAACAATACTTCCTTTTACACATTATATACTGTGAATATGATAAAATAAATAATAGACCTGAGTCAAAACTGATATTCATAAAAAAAAATAAATAAAATAAATACATATTTTGTTTACAACCCAAGACATTGATAAACAAAATAATCTATACTTTTTTTTATTAATATGAATAGTTTACAACCAATACTATACTATTTAGTCATCGATAATGTTGTATTTATTTTATAGATAAATTTATAAATAGTTTTTTAAAACAGTAGTATGTTATTCATTGTATTAAGGTCATATGAAGAAATAATAATCTCTTATTTATTTTTTATTTATTTTATGAGTCGAGCCTACTTTTATATTTCTTATAAGGAATTCAAGAGGGCCTAAAATAACACTTAACTGTTCTCAATGCGTGAGACAAGAAGTCCATATCTTAAGATAAACAACAATATATTTGACACGAAGTGGCGTCATTTAGTCAAACAGTAGCGTTTTGAACCTTTTAGCCATAATTGAATACCACTGTTCTTCTACAGAACATAAAATAACTTTTTAAAAATTCTAAAACAGTTTAAAAGTATCAGTCTTTCAAGCTTAAACTAATGGTTATATCTTCTAACGTAACAGAAGAATAATATCAATAACTGTAAAGATTTACAGTAATAGATAAAACTTTAAGTTTAAACATTTTAAAAATATATTTCTACAAAACAGAATTAGGTCACACTTAAGTCCTTTTATTTAACACGTTTTTAACGATAAAATCAATCAATAACAGCCAACACATAGTCCAACATAGTCAGCCACTTAATGTGGCACATCACATGGCTGCCTCGCGTTCTATTTCTTATACTTTTACAACCTATTACTGTCACATTTATTTGATCCCCCTCCCCCAGTTTTTCAAACCTGTCAAAATATGCAGTTCTGATATTTTACATGAATTAAAGTATATCAATTTATTAAAATTTAAAGAGCGCAGATGGTTGAAATGAATCTGGGTCTAACTGCGGACTACCTACTTTGGACAAACCACCCAAATTTTTTTAAAAAAACTGATGAGTACTTTTGAAAATATAGGTGTAAATAAATAAAAAAAAGTAAATAAGTAAAAAGTATGTTTGTGCGCATGTGGAAGAGAAACAAATGAACGCAGAAGGTTGGGACCAACAATGGGCCACCAGCCACCATCCAAATTTCACCTCCTATTTCCTATACTTTAAAGAATTTATGCTTTTACGTATTTAATTGTCAAATTTTGTTAATTTTCCTACCATTTTTTTAAATGTCTTAAAATTGGTAAGATTTTTTACGTAAGTTTAAGTACTTATCAATTTAGCAAAATTTAAAGAGCGGAGACGGTTGAAATTAATCTGGAGCGATCTGAGACCAGCCAAATTTTATAAAAATTAGATGAGTACTTTTGAAGATATAGGTGTAAATAAATGTATGAGTGTGCCCATGTGGAAGACAAACAAATGGACGCAGAAGGTGAAACTTGTGTATGGACTATTTATGACCTTCCATCCAAATTTCGTTAAAATCGGACGAGTAGTTTTTAAGATATGTTGGTTCGCAAAAACTGAGTGACAGGACGGCAGAAAGACACGGCACCAAAAATGTTCCCTGATGTCCGAAAAAGTAGCTTCCTTTACCTTGGGTAAGCTCAGAAGCAAAATAAATGTAGTTGACAATTTTATTTTCACAGTTTCAACAAAAACAACCCAACATTCGAAAAAGGATCATTTGCGAATATGAATAAAAAATAGTCGGCCAATAATATATGTGGACTTGTGGACTATACTTTCCTCTTGCCCTAGTATTTGGCGAAGACCACATGAAATTTGGATCTGCTTCGATTCTCAGTGAGGTCACAGCTATTTATATTCAATATTAAATTTGCAGATAGGGTTGAAATTGATGTGGGACCATATATGGGCTACTTTCCAGTACTATCCAAATTCCTTTCTTTCCTATTTTCTTGTAGTTACTTTCCACTAACTATCCCAATTTCTTCAAAATCGGTATTCATACGATTTCAAGGTAGAGAAGATAATAATAAAAACATTTCTCGTATGTAATTATAAATCATAAACAAGAGTATTTCAGAATTTATACATTATATCATCGTAAATATTTACATAATATTCTACAGCTGCGTATTTTATGTTTATTCTTTCATATATTATGTTGGAATTTATAAATATATTCCCCGTCAAAGTATTGCAACACCTTTGATAAGTTATTCTAGCATTACTACGCAATTCTTTTATCCGGTTTATGTACTGAAAACAACAAGTAAATTTTAAACCAATAGATGGTCTGGAAGCTTATTAAATGTAGAAGTTAATATATGAAGATTGACATCCTCTAGGTAAACTACAAAAAATATAAATTTTACAAACTAGAACAAAACTTTCCCGTGTACATAGGGACACTTAATTGAGATCCTATAAAATCGAATTCATTCAAATTATAATCAAATAATTATTCGTCAAATTTACCATATAATATTAAATAGACTGCCAATTAGTGTGGCACATAGCTTCCTCGCATCCTATCATATACTATAACAATTATGGTTATATTACTTTATTGTAATATTGTTTATTTTGTAAAAACTATTAATAGTTTTAGCGATCTTTAACACTTCATAGCGGTGTCGCTGTTGGTTTTACTAAAAAATTGTATTTGAAATAAATGTTTGTCTCATTGAATAAATGGAGTTAGATTTTTTCCCCGACCTAAAATTCCAATTTTAAATTTAAACTTCACGTTTACGCGAGCGTTGCTCGTGATCGCTTGGACGGATAACGTTGTCCAACGAACTCGACCTGGGCATTGGTAAAATAAACATGTTTACCAAATTTCATCAAAATCGGTCGACATTTACTCAAGTTATCGTCGCACGTTTCATAATTCGCGGACACACAGACCGACAGACAGACAGACAGACAGACAGACAGACAGACAGACAGACAGACACGAGACCAAAAATGTTCCCTGATGTCTGAAACGGATTTCTGTCTTGGAATTTTTGAAATCGGAGGCATAAAAGTTTTTCGTTCTCAAAAGTGAACACAATACTTCCGTTACCTTCGGTAAGCCCGGAAGCAAAATATGTTCAAAAAGAGATTGTTTTCAATGCGTTTTCAATTTGCAGCTCAATAAAAATTTATTTTCATCAATACCTCGGAAACTAATTTGTCGCGGGAAAACTATTTATAAGGTTTGATTCGTATTTAAATCAATTTAATTTTAGAATATAATAACAATCGTTGGGACCTGGGTGTGATTTTTATGAATATGGTGCCAAATTTCATCGAAATCACCCTATTAGAGCCTAAAGAACGCGTTTGCTCAGACAATAGTCAACAGACAGATATTTTTCAAAATATAAAACTTTTTGGATTTAGGGGAACTTAAAACGTGTACGTGTACATCTATTAAATACTCAACATCGAATTCCTTCTAAATCGGGTGAGTACTGTTAAAGACATTGGGTGCACTAGAATAGACCTTATAGACTGGTCACTAAACCGGAACACCTAGAATTTCATTATGACTCCAACCGTCAGTGGCGTACCGAAGGGGGGCGGAGGGGGCGGTCCGCCCCAGGCCCCGCTTTGAGCGTAGGCCCGCTTTAAAAATATTATTATTTATAAGTATAAATAATAATATTTTTCTCTGCTCCCAAATTTGGAGCTGAAATTCATTTTTCGATTTTACCTCGGGGTATGATTTTTCTAAACATCTACGCCAAATTTCATGAAAATCATCGGCTCTGCAGAGTATCCACGCGTCTGCACAGATGACAGACATATTATTTAAAAACCACTTTTTTATACTCAAAACGTGGAATCCTCAAAACGTGGGGACCTCAATAAGTGAAAATCCATCAAAATATCAAAATAGAACTTTCGCGCTATCACAATACTTTCTCTTCATATGAGAAGTAAGAGAAAGTAAGTTTTTACGAAATTTGGCATACATGTTCTGAAAAATCATACCCCGAGCCGAAATCGAGCAATGAATTTTAGCTCTGAATTGGGGGGCCAACCCCCAAAAAACTCTGAAAAATACGTTAAAAAAATATTTCTCGTAGAACTACTTTGCTGATTTCAATCAAATTTATGTTGAGAAAAGTCATACCCCGAGGCGGAATAGATAATAAAATAATTAGGGCTCTACATTCTAAAAACTTTAAGACGGTTTTACAAAATTATTTGTCGAAAACGGTTCCGACGATTTAGATTAAAAATATCTAAACTCCAGTCCATTTTAATTTTCTCAGGCAAAATGAAGTTTTCGAGATATTGATGAAAATAAATCGGACTTGTTGAACATTTGAAACCGTGATTATATGAGAAAATCAGTTTGAGTTGTCTCGGATCGATTTTTCTATCTGTTCTCACAATATATCCTTAAATTGAGTTTCCAAAAAATCTAATGCATTTTAAAAACATTTATATTTACCCAAAAACTGGATAATAATTATATGCACAGACAGTTTCTTTAGGAAAAAATATGGTTATAATAAACAGACTTTGGCTTGACTTGAAAATGTTGGGAACACTTTTTGCTGTTATAATCATATCTCAAAAACCAAAATAGAGGAGTCCTGAGTTAACAAAAGTTGGCATATTTAGTAAAAATGTATTTCATATAACATTTCACAATATTATGTTCTCTAAGGAAAAAATAATATACTCGTAGTCAATTTTTAGAGCCCCCAAAATAAATTAATTTGTATGACTATATTAATATCATAATTATTTCCTCAGTGGACGTATTAAATGAAATGTTAAACAGACATAACCCAAAATTCAGTAATATAAGGCCCTAACCCAGCTATGTTTTAGACCTACTTTTTTTTATTTCGACAATATTCTCGCCCACTTAAAATAGGAATATCTTTATATTAAAAAGTAAAATTATAATGGTTTGAATTGGCACATTCTCTAGGTACATCCATGTTTAGGGTCCGAGGGAAAAACCGAGGGCCCTTATAATTTCCTGCATTTGTTTGCCTGGAGGCCATGGCAGAATGGAATTAATTACTAACGTACATTTGTTCCTGTTCCGACTGTAGAGTACTGACGTATAGTACTGGTACTGGTACTCGAATCAAACTTATTGTAAAAATATGAAGATACCGAATTCATAATATAACTGTGAATCTTAAATCAGAAAACTTTTTCTGTGAATACTGGGTAGGCCCCCATATTGAATAGCGCCCCAGACCCCCATCAGTGTTGGTACGCCACTGCCAACCGTGGAAGCATACGAACTTTGATATAAAGATGATATAGATGTGTAAATTATTCTAAAGCTAATTTATGAAACCATTTGTTCTAAAAGTACGTGATATGAAAACTACTTTTTGGACTCAGGGGACCTCAAAAGGTGTATATATCCATCAAAACCTCAAACTCGATTTTCGCGACATCACAATACTTTCTCTTTATATGAGAAAGTAAAAAAAATGAAGAAGGTATAGCAACAAGTAAGCTCAATTTACCCGGATTAAGTTGTGGTTTAGAAATGAAACGCGATGCGTGTGAACTCTACCGGTAGGGAAAACAAGTTATATAAGATAAACAAGGGCGTATAGAAACAAGAGAACCTTGAACTCTATGGAATGCCAGTGGAATAAGGAGGTCAACTAGTTCCAATGTTCTTTTTTCTGTTTGATTCTTGACTTGTAAGTGGCGCTCCTTGGCGAGTAGAAGACACTAGCGCTGCTTAGGGAGACGGGAAACTAGGTCTCTACTGGAGTTCATCGCACTCACTCTCTGTATTGGGTTCCTCAAAGTCAAAGAGGTCTTATTAAGAAGGGGCCAAACTAGGTTCGTGTTCGTGGGAGGCCAAGTTTAAAACGATTTTCTCAACGCCTACTTCTACGCTTAAACGTAAACAGACGCTTATTATAACGGAAACATACTTTGTAAATGTAAGCAAAGAATTTACATCTTTGGCTAGAGGCTATTAAAGCAAACTCTATAATATATAAGATTAATGGACCAAATGTGAACACGTAAGTAAAGGTATGAAATAAAAGATTTTTAAATATTTAATCCCTTCTATAACTCCATCTAACTTTCATTGTTCCATAAATTGCTTATTCTAAATAAAACACCATAATATATTTATTTTGTTTTAATAGCGATAGTTAAATAATTAGCTAATTCGGTAGTTAAAATAATTTTTAATAACACCCGCATAAAATAAAAGGCTAAACTGATGAAAAGCCCAGTTAATAGATAGTTCACTTATCCAACACGGAATGCATCTTAATAAAAATTAATGCAAAGATCAAGTCTAAAGTGAGATAAAATCATCGGAGTTAGATAGGGGTTCACTTAAGTGATAGCATCAACTGGGAAAGCTATTAATAAAATAATAAATGACAGAATATTCAAATGTATAAAATAACCAGCATAAAAGCACTGAAAGAAATTATGTTATATGTATACAAATAATGGTATACATTATCTAGTGACCTAGTGGATATCTTGACGTTTTAAGATAGGACATGGAGCGTGAGTGGTTCATCATTAAAGGTAGAAGGAAAAGTCTCTCCATGTAAGAAAATGTTTATTATTATTATTATTGACGTTTTACTTCTTCAGTAGGATGCATCTTCAGGGGTATAAAGTTCCTTGAAAGTTTACATAAAAATCTTATTTAACTTAACTACTTCTTTAGTTTGTTACTCCCATATGTTTTTTTTTTTTTTTTAGAATATAGACAGATATAACTATTAAGACAAAGAAAAAGGGACGTTTAGTCCAATGTTCTTCGGGGCAAAGGAATATCAGACATCTGTTTTTATAAGGGGAGTAACATTCTAAAGAAGAACATTCCGTACACCTTCTTTAGATTGTTACTCACAACTTTTTTTCATAAGGGGAGTAACAATCTAAAGAATTACTGACAAATTAATATATCCAAAAGATAAAACCCAAATAATTTTTTGTTTAACCAAAAGCGTACTTATTTAAATATCTTATACTACCTAACGACAAACAATGTAACCAAATTATTTCAAAAGATTTGACTTTTATTAATGACGGATCTACCCAAAAACATTAATACTTTATTATGTAACCTTGTGCAACCTCGAGGTTCACTTACTTTACATACTTAATTATCATTATGCTCAAGTAATATTCATGAAATACCCAATCACATTGTTTTCAATCAAAGTTGACTTTAAAAAAACCTCATACAGACGGATGTACTTAGTAATCAAAAGATACTTCGAAGAACAAATCATTCTTATAAAGACGTCCTTGAATAATAATATCCTTCAAATAATAAATAATAATACTATAAAAATATTCAAAGAAAAAAAAAAATCATATTGAATATATTTTATTAAAAATAAAAAGGCGTGTCTACAACTTAACCATAGAGTCAAGATATCTATTTTTTGATAATTATTTTTTTGAAAATTGTTTGACATATTTTTATCATTTAAGTGATAAATTATGTTTTCTTTTCTTAAAAGGACACTTTGAATGGATAATAGAATATTCTCAGCTTATTTCTAATAGGGGGTGTATATATATATATATATATATATATATATATATATATATATATATATATATATATATATATATATATATATATATATATATATATATATATAAAGGCAAAACAACTTTTTAACATTTAGCTAAAAGCGAATAGAATTTTTATAGAGGGTTCAAGGTTGGAACTATTATACAAGTAGAGAGTTCAAGAGAAGCCGCGTCCAGACAAACAGTATGTCTTGAATTAATGACTTACTTGAAATGACGTTTTGACATGCTGATAAAACACTTACTATATTTTAGACTAGCATTACTCTACCATATTTATAGATACATAATTAGTAATATAATAGTGCTTAACTTAATAGTACAGTACTAATTATATCGTGGTTCAATTAACCATTACTAGCTGCTAGTTAATTGTAAGTGAATACAGCTCAAGCGCATAAGTGAGTTGGATATATAAAGGATCGCAAATTTTTGGAAGATAACATTATCCAGGGAAACTAAACTTCACAGAAGGGTCCTATATCCGAGCTACGCGCTATGTTTCAGCAGGTATTACTTACAGAATACATGCTGTGTTTCAGTGAGGATTACCATGCATACACATTTTGTTTTAGCGAGTATTACCTACCTATGCATACTCACTCCATTTTAATTTTATCGAGTATTACTCACGCATACACACTCTTTTTTGCAAGTATTGCCTAAGAATATGCACCCCGTTTTTGCGAGTATTTCCTATGCATATACACCCCGTTTTAGCGATTATTTCCTATATACATATACACCCCCGTTTTAGCGAGTATTTCCTATGCATATACACTCCGTTGTAGCGAGTATTACCATGTTAACACGCATCGTTTTAGCGAGTATTACCATGCCAAAACGCATCGTTTCAGTTAGTATTACCATGCCAACAAACATCGTTTCAGCGAGTATTACCATGCCAACAAACATCGTTTCAGCGAGTATTACCATGCCAACACGCATCGTTCTAGCGAGTATTACCATGCCAACACGCATCTTTTTAGCGAGTATTACCATGCCAACAAACATCGTTCAGCGAGTATTACCATGCCAACACACATCGTTCTAGCGAGTATTACCATGCCAACACGCATCTTTTTAGCGAGTATTACCATGCCAACAAACATCGTTTCAGCGAGTATTACTATGCCAACACGCATCGTTCTAGCGAGTATTACCATGCCAACACGCATCATTTTAGCAGTATTACCATGCCAACAAACACCGTTTCAGCGAGTATTACTATGCCAACACGCATCGTTTTAACGAGTATTATCATGCCAACACGCATCGTTTTAGCGAGTATTATCATGCCAACATGCATCGTTTCAGCGAGTATTACCATGCCAATACACTAAGTTTTAGCGAGTATCACCCTATTTTTCAAATGCAGTACCATTGTTTTCAAATGCATGCAAGTTAAAAAATAATTAAAATATTTTCATACGCATGTACTTTCGTTACTTGCAGCCCATTTCTAAAATTACCAACTTCCGCTTCCATGGAACATGGATATCTCATGCGTTTGTTGAAGAATGATTTTTTATTTGTGAGAACAACACTGGAGGCTAAATCCAGAGATCCGAGGTTCTATTCCCTGCGGCGGAATACATTTTTGTCTTTCTCCTTTAATCATTAATTATAATAATTCAACGATTCAAATAACTAGGTTATAGAAAGAATGTAGATTCTGTCATTCATAATTTCGTCTTTCATAATGACTAACTTTATTTTAAAGTTAAAATTAAATTCTTACTTAACTTCATCTTACTTAAAAATTATTTTATTGTTTGTTACTAAGGCGGTGTAATTGGTTACCATAAGGAGACAAAAGCATCTTATATCACCGTCTCTTCTCACCATTGTCGTCTATCCATTCAATTACATTTTCTACATCGTTCAACTCTGCAATAGTTGGGGATATAAAGAAACTGAGGTCACACTATATGTCTTCATTGACTAGTTCCTCGTCTTAATTCTCTACAAACTCTGACGTCATAATTTTTGTTTTTTCGTAATAAAAAAAATAATGTATTCTATAATAGTAAATCACCTTGGTACGAATTTAAACATTGTTAGCTATCTTTCATTCTTTGTGATTAGTTTTCTTGTCTCATCTCTTCCTATTTTCAAAATAATCTTATTATATGTAGTGAAAATATAATGCAATACATTTCTTTAGTGTAAAAGCTTCAACCTTAATGTATTTAAAGACGTTACATTGCGGAGATGTCGTCGTACCTCATGGTCTTTTCTTTTGTTATTGTTTTAGCTGATTATAAAGTTAAATTGAATGCTTTAAAGAGTATTATGTTTTTAATTTAATTCACGGAGTTGTTTGTTAATGAGGTTAATGATTAAAAAAAATTCAATTAAAGTAAAATAGGTTAATAAGATTAAAATGTAATCATACCTTCTTAGATTATATTTTTCTAATACTGCGTAGATGTAACCTTCTAATAGATTTTCTTTTTATATTGAAACTTTTATTTGTTGCTTTCTTTTAACCACAAATATATCACGGATTTAAAAAAGTGAAATTTACTGTTTTTATTCGTAATCGCCTATTCCTTGGTACTTTTAAATAGAAATAGCTTTTAAGATAGAAAGAGATTTATTTTTTTTAAAAAAATGAATTCTTCATAAATATAATGGTTGTAAATTAGTATTAACTCACTATTCTATCCATTATATTGTTTATACTTTCTCATATATGTACGTAGTAGCATAAAGGGAAAGTATTGTGATAACGTGAAACTTTAATTTTAAGATACATAGTAAAGTGTCCTGAGTTTGGTTCAGTGGTTATTAAAAAAGTCTGTCTGTGCGTAGGATATGTTTAGAAAAAATCCATTCCATTACTTGCCAGCATGCTACTGAAAGTGTTTCTTCGGTCACAAAAATTCATATTTCCTATTTTTTTTTTTTTTTTTTTTTTTACTAAAATATGTATAAAAAGTTAAACTTAAGAGGAACTAGATGTCCATAATCCTTTAGCATCTTTGGTATGCACTTATTCTTATTTGGTTCTTTTGAGGGTAAAATGGAGGCCGCCATAAAAATGGAGGCCGCCATTTTAGAAACACAATGTATATTTGTGATCTGCATTTCAATATACCCCACTCAAAAAATACAAATTATGGGTATCCATAGTTACCTAAAAGTTCTGAAATTTTATTAACTTCCGGAAATATCTTTGGCCCGCACAAAGAATTATATTTATGTATTTTTTCCTTATTTTTAGGACCTTTCCTTATGGGGTTAGCGGGGAGGGGGACTTTTTGGGGGGGGGGGGTTGTTTTGGTTATTTCGGGGGTAAAATGGCCGCCATTTCGGAAACGCGATATATATTTGTAATCTACATTTTAATACCTTTACTATGATAACCCACTCAAAAATTACAAAAAATAAAAAAAGTAGCGATCAGTTCGCAATTGCTCGCTGATCGAAGAAATTGTGAGTTGCAGCATTTTTCCTGTTTTTAGGCAAAAAAAGTTTAACTGGTATACCAAATGTCAAATCTCTAGCTACAATAGGTCCTGAGATAGACCAAGATGCGACGGACGGGATAGACAAACTACCAAAAGCATAAGGGTTTCTAGGATGACCTCGAAACCCTAAAATTCATACTCTGAGCACCAATTGAAACATAAATATTACCTATAAATTTGGGGACGCTGACACAAAACAAAAGACATGAAAAAATAATCAGTCAATTTGTATGGTACATAGCTTCCTCGCATCTTATTATTGGTCGAATTGTCACATGAGATGTACATCAGGTTTGATTCCCAGTCGGGTAACATTTCTTTTTATGTAATATTCGCGCAAAGGGTTGAATTATATAGGACCATCTTTTGGCTACGTTTGACAAACCATCCAAATTACTTAAGAAATTGTATTAGAACTTTAAACAATATATAGGTGTGTAAAAAAGGTTTGGATGCAGATGATAGAAGTTACATGGGACACATAGTGGACTGATTATAACATACCCTCTAAATTTCATCAATATACCTATAACGAGTAATTTTTTAAGATTTCGATTTATCTTAGTTCATATAGAAATCAATGATGATCCTTATCTACATTTAAAATTTTATCACCACAGAATTTTTGGTTTTTCTTTGCTTTGAAGATTCTTTAAAGCATCAATGGTATGTCTATTATTTGAGAATGTTATCTTCATTAACATTGGTCGAGTTTATCTATTTTTAAAATTTTATCTTTAAGGCATGGGTGATATTTCTTTGCTTTGAAGATTTTTCAAAATTTGAAGCATCTCTTTTTCTTTTTCACAAATTTGAAATTCAAATCATTGATTATTATCTACATTTAATATTTTTGTTAATTAATGCAAATAAACACCACAATTAACTTAATTTCGTGCAAATGCACTACGCCATTAAATAATGAATGCACTAATTAATAAGAACTTAAAGATGTACTATTTTGCAGTGAAGCTCATGTAGTAATATACCATGTATATAGAGGCATGTCTGAGTTATCTGACAGTATCAGTTGCAGAGTGTGCCAACATAAATATCACACATCCGCTTGTCAGTCCTACATCAATCCTACGCTTTCTTTTGCACAGTGAAGTGAAAAAATAAAATAAATCTGTTTCAAAGATAAAAAAAGGATAATAGAGTTGTTGAGGGTACAAAATCATTCAGCATCATAGAACTATGGTTGTTTTGGTAATGTAAAAAAACGTCTACAAATTAACAAAGCTTCATGCGCATTTGTAAATACATTATGTATTATATTGCTTTGGAGCTTATGGAAGGTGAAGGTAATGTTTGTTTGTACGTAATTATGTATTTTCTCGTTTCTTAGTTAGTTTGTTCGTTTGTTTCTAGTTTGTTTGTTGGTTTCTAGTTTGTTTGTTGGTTTCTAGTTTGTTTGTTGGTTTCTAGTTTGTTTTTTGGTTTCTAGTTTGTTTGTTGGTTTCTAGTTTGTTTGTTGGTTTCTAGTTTGTTTTTTGGTTTCTAGTTTGTTTGTTGGTTTCTAGTTTGTTTGTTGGTTTCTAGTTTGTTTGTTGGTTTCTAGTTTGTTTGTTGGTTTCTAGTTTGTTTTTTGGTTTCTAGTTTGTTTGTTGGTTTCTAGTTTGTTAGTTGGTTTCTTTTTAGGGTTTCGAGGTCGTCCTATAGAAACCCTTAAGCCTTAGGTAGTTTGTCCGTCCGTCCGTCGCATCAAGAATCCCAATACCCGACCACCTATTGTTGCTAGAGATTTGAAATTTGGTATACAAGTTAAACTTTTTGCCCAAAAACAGGAAACACATAACACACTTCACAACTCAAAATTGCAACATTTTATATTTTTGTAATTTTTAAGGGGGTATCATAATAAGGTTATTGAAAAGTAGATTAAAAATATATATCACATTTTAAGATGGCGGCTATTTTACCCCCGAAATAAATAAAACAAAACGCAAAGAAATGTCCCCCCCCCCCCACTACCCCATAAGAAAATGCCCTAAAAATGAGGAAAAAATACATAAATATACTTCTCTGTGGACCAAACATATTTCCGGGAGTTCATATACTACTTTACTTATTCCTGGCCTCTTCTACCTTTCGGTGTAGAGGCTGAACAAAGTTTTCGCCACCGTACTCTGTCTGCGGCCATTGTTTTGGCGTTTCTTGGTTCTACTCCCCTCTTTGGAATGCGGGGAGTTCATATAAAAAAGTAAAATTTTGGATATTTAAGGTGGTCGTAACTATGGTGACTAGCCGTGAACTATGGTGTATCGTATAATAAAGGTTTTGAAATGTAGATCACAAATATACATCACATTTTCAAAATGACGGCCATTTTACCCCCAAAAGAGCAAAATAAGTGCTTACCTATGATGCTAAAGGATAATATACACACCTTGTTCCTCCAAAGCACAACTTTATATACATATTTATGTAAGAAAAAAAATTGTAGGACATTTTATGACCGAAGAAACCCATTTAGTATAGCTTGCTGGTAAGTACTTGACGGGATTTTTTGTTCACTTGTTGCTTTGCTAGTTGTTTTATATGTTATTATGTTTGTTCTTTTCCTTGTCAGTTGGTATGTATGTTATTCTGTTTGCTCTTTTCTTTGTTAGTTTCTTCGTTGGTTTCTAGTTTGTTTGTTGGTTTCTTATTTGTTTTTTGGTAAAAATCGGTAGATATTCGTACTTCCGCATGAACTTATTTAGGTACAATATACTCTCTTTTTTGTCTCTCCCTCATAGATTTTTGCGGAACCCAAAGAACAATGACCTAGATCAATAAATTGAAGATATTAATAATGGCTATAAAATATTTCCCTTTCATTGGTGTTAAGTAATGTGTTTCTTTCGCTTCTTTTTCTGGTTAAATTATTCTTTATTATTACACACCTGGTCATTATCAGATGAAATAATATTTTATTATTTATTAAATCGATCAGATAGAATGGATTATCTCGAATTATTTTCAAAGATGTTGATAAATAATATAAACTTTCACTTTCATGCTTAAATAATATAATTCGACTTTTAATTAAATAAAGCTTCATAATTTTTATTTTTTATTATTATTCATTAACTATAATATTACATGTAATAAATTGAGTTACAATTATTTTAATAAGGTTGGTTTCTAGTAGTTTTTTCTATATCTCATTCATAAACTATTATCAAATAGAAATTCAATGGAAAATGCATTATAAGAGATAATATATACATATAAAAAAAAAATAATAATAAAATAAATGAAGTTATTAATCATTAAGAGTACATAGATAGTTGGTTGTCTACCAAATACTAAACTAAATAGACCTTGATATATAAAAATAAATTGTTAACACATATTATATAAATTAGAACTGATAAATTACAAAAAAATGATGACAGTCGTTGTGTGTACGAAATGCCACAACTAACAATGTTTTTTCATTTCCTTATTTTACTCTATTATTCATAGTGTAGTATTCCTGGACCTCGAATGCATCATTTCCTGAGGGAATTTGATGAAAATTGATTCCGAATGTATCACTCATAAATACGTATTACATTTCATGTCCAACGTATGATTAAATAACAATTTACAATGCTATTTATTACTTAATATTTGCTTTTGTCTTTTTACGTATAACTTTAATGTATCACCTATTATACATATATAAGTGTTTTGTATTTTTACCCATCGTATACGCAGTTTATTACGTAGAGAAAGAAATGTTATGATAGCTGAAAAAGAGGTGGTCAAAATTTTAATAAATTTACACGTTTAAAGAACCCAATAAATTCATAAATGTCTGTCGTTTCTAGAGTTGTAGAGCCTAATTCCTAAATAGAAATAGAATATGATATTATTTGCTATGCATATTTCTACATAATTCTGTTCTGTCTGTTTACATTCATCACTTTTTTCTACGAGACTAGATTTTCTAGAAAACCAACTTAATATGCTTAAAAAAATGATATGGAAAGATACTACAATTTAGTGTTTTTAATGAAAAAGTCGGAGCTATTATTGAGAAATAATATATGGGGGCTTATTTACTGAATATTAATTTTAATGTATTAATCTTGTAATTACTATTAATGCGGTGCATAAAGAACTTTTAAGAAAAAATTTAAGAATGTGCATTTTGCCCTATTTGTCGTCAATATGGCAAACAGGAAACATTTTTCTGAGAAAAACTTACATATTACTAATCTACCTGAATTGAGCTTTGAAATTACATGAAACATGCCATATAAACAACAACTTTTATTAACTCCCTCATGCCGGTCATATTTAATAATTATATATTCTTTTCCTATTCTTCAAGACCATTAAAACGATGTTTGACATGTCATTCAGGCACAAAAAACTTTTTTTTTGAATCGTTTGCCATATTGAAAATTTTAATTGTGAAAATCCAAAAAACTATAAAGTTTTCACAAATAATGAGATGCACTTTTGTGCCATATTTTGTTCAAATTGGATCATTTTTACGTCAGTTATCGTTAGACAAACAAATAAACACAAACTTTTCCAAGCCCAAGTCACTGAAATGAAGGTCTCACAACGCTCGTTCAATTATTAGTTTTAATTGTTTCCAAAGTTAAGATTCAATAACTCAAATATAATTAATACTTCAGATTTTTTAAAAATATTTTAAGATCATAAATGAAATTACTAAATGAATACAATGTTTCATCATATAGCTAAGTTTATATATTTGAATTTTACAGCTTATATTTAACTTCAATTGTTTGTGATTACAAATTGTTAACTCAATTAACAAATTGTTAGCTTATTTGATTAACCACGCGAAAATCAACCACACTATAGCTGCTTCAAATTTTTGAATTCGATAAAAAAACACCTCTTCCCCAAAACATGGTTAAAATTACATCAGATCCATCCAATAACAAAAAAAAAATCGGTTGTAAGAATTTTTTAATCAAAATCGTCGGAACCGTTTTCGAGAAATAATTGTGTTTCACATTTTTACTGACTTTTTGGGGGGTAGCGCCCCCAAATTTAGATCGAAATTTATCGATTTCCATTCAGGGAATGATTTTTCTGAACATGTATGCCAAATTTCGTCAAAATCGGCCAAGTAGTTTAGGCTCCCGCGTCTGCCCAGACAGACGGCAGACAGACATTTTTTAAAAACCACTTCTTTGGACTCAGGGGACTTAAAAACGTGTGCATCCATCAAAATCGAATTTTCGCCATACTTTCTCTTAATATGATAAAGTAAAAGTTAAAAGAAGAAGGTATATTTTTGCTTATGAAAAAAGTTGGATTTAATCTAGGGCCAACTGAATAATATGGAAATATTGACGTTTATAAGATAAATAATTTGAATAAACAACAATATTGTATGACTGTTATCTGCTGAATGGGTTACCAGCCAAATAAAATGTAAGTTAACGGAACTGACCGAAGCAAGAGAGACCTACTGGACTTGAGCTCTGGAATGACCTGCAGCCTGCAGGAAGTACACAACCAGTAAACTACTCCGACTCCCTGGATATTGGACTTAGAGGAAGTGAAAGAACCCGTCCACATTATCAACAAGATAATCAGGATGTTCTCGACAGTCCAAGTCAAACTGGTTTCTCATCCTTAAAACCCAAGTGCGGTAAAAGTTCACTGTGTCACCGGATGACTGCTTCAATGAATGGATCTAACGAGAGAGTTGACACCGAGCAACTTGAACAAGGTAAGTACAGTTCAAATAAATAAGTAGGTAAAGTCCCAAGATCAAGTCCTTTTCTTTAACCATATATCGGAGATAGTCGATAACTTTCTTAAGGAATGTAACGAGTATAATCCGCACTTGAGAGATTGGGTCAGTCGAGATTAGGCACATTGTAATTTGCAAGAAACGCCTTTTTGGTACCGCTATACTGCACAAGCTTTCCCAAAATTGATAAACAAATATTTTTATATGACCTACCTTTCTTATCTACTTATCCATACACCTTTACAACAAGTATTGCTGGGAAACTTAAAGAAGAACCACATTGATATTCTCGACATTTAAATGCACTGTGGAATTAGTGCAGGATTAAAAAATCCGTACGACAAACTCGAATAAAATAATTTCACAATATATATATATATGTATAAGGATGCTGTATTTAAACCCCAAAATTAATTCATAGTGTGGCACATAGTCCTTCCATTATTGGACAAATGGTCATATGAGATTTGGACATGTTTCGATTACGACATGTTTATAATATTAATTGTTCATTGACGGCTAAAATTAATACGGAACAGTCTGTGGGCTAATTTTAACAACCCGTCCAATTTTTTTTTTCTAATGATTACTTTTAGAATGATACTTATAGTTTTAATAAAACTAATTTTGAGAATACGCGGATGAAAGCATTGGAAGTATGAAATTATTATGGGACTAGCAATGGGCAAATTATGATCTACAATCCAATTTATTTAAATAGTGCATTGAAAAAATGTTGATGCATGGACCGACATACATGATAAGACCAAACATGTTTTCTAAAATGGATATCCGTCAGGAATTTGTGAAATCAGAGAAACATAATGTTGTTAAGGCAGAATTATATCAATGCTTCCGTTACCTTCAACATCCGATCTTACCGTTACCGGTAAGATCGGAAGGAAAAAGCATTAAAATATCTTTCCATCAATGTAATTTTGAAAGGCGGTTGTTTACATATACATCGGTCTGACCAATTTTTTCCGGGATAGCGACTTAAACTTATATGACATTTAATTAGACTAAAATGTAATATTTTGAAATAGAAATTAACGAAACTGCTGTTGGGGATTTTGGCTCCAAATTTAGAACTAAAATTCCATTCTCGATTTTACCTCGGGATATGATTTTTTGAATATGTATCTCAAATTTAATCGAAATCGGTTCTGTAGTTGAAGTAAACGCAGACGACAGAGTGTACTTAGATCTGTCTTACCCTTCTTTTTTAATAAATAATAATATTGATAAGTCCATGTGGCTATATTTTCCCTTAATCAAAATGATGTTAATGTTAAAGTAATTTTAACTTACGTCTTTCTCCAAGAAGATTTACAGCCTGCTACCTCTAAAAGAAGCTTCTATCTTCTGAAACAGAAAAACACAAACAATTAGATAATGGAGAACACAAATTAAATTTTAATAAGTAAATCAAAAATTAAAGTAAATCAAATTTTAAAAAGGAAATCAAGCATAAGCGCAACAATAATGACATTACAGGTTAAATTAGAACAGTTCTTCTTCTTCTCCCTCAGATATTTGATCATCACAATATCAGATTATTAGAGAAGAGAGAAATCGGCTAATTTAAACATCTAGAAGATGCAATCATCAATCATCAGTAAGAAATACATTTCACCTCTTTGATATTTGTTATGAAGGTACTTGGACCTTTGTTGCAAACTTTGACCACAATTTGTGACTGAAATTCAATAATTTTTATTATTAGAAAATGGAGCCCAAAGATATTGTTACGGAGATAACAGTTGTAGGTAAGCTTACTCAGATAGATGTTAGACAAAAATTAATGATAAAATTAATACAGATCTGTATTATCTTATATCTCGATAAACAAACGATTATTTTAAAGGTTCTTTGTGATTGGAGGGACTGAAAAGATGATCGCTGAACGATTTTGCTACAGCAAACATAATAGTTGAGGGGGCTTGAGTTCAAGAAGTGGTTTTTAGAAGAGGCTGTCTGTCTCTTTTAAAGTCTGTCTGTCTCTAATGTGTAAAGATGCTTCTGTTGCTGGAACTTAAACTACAGGGCCGATTTCGATAAAAATGTATGGCATACATGATCAAAAAAATCGTCCCCCGAGGCGTTATCGAGAAATAAATTTTAGCTCTAAACTTGGGGGTACTATACCCTCCCACATCCAAAAAGCTTGAGAAAATAAAATTGCTAGCCAGGGGGATTAATGTCGCTGTGTAAGGGTTAGCGTACTTGGAACTAGTTTTATACCAAGAACAAATACGAAAGTCTGATGATAATGGTTCAAATCTCATAGAAGTAAGACATGTTTTACGTTGTTTTATCGATCTAGGAACGAGTACTACAGCTATAAAAAGACATAACTTTAAAAATACCACAATTGCTATTGCTTTTATACATCTACTTTAAAATGGGTATTATAAGCGAATTAATAATGACTTAAATCAAACTAAGTTTAAAAAGAAAGTATAAAAGAATGATTTTTTCCTTTTAAACTCTCTCTAAAATTAGAATGATTAAAAGACATTATTCTTTTTATTATTATCTAGAGCAAGAATAAAGAAATACAAGAATAAAACCGTGTCAATTAAAGAAAGCATCAAGTCTTCAAATTATTTCACTGCGAACTATTCGTACAATAAATCTGGTTTCAAAAACTCATTAGAAAAAATGAATCACCAGCTATCATTCAGCAAATGAAAGACATCAGTCATTCTTTCTACTTCTAATTCGATATGGTTCGACCTACAGAACTAGAAATGAAGATCAGGCACAGTAAAGAAGGAATCATTTAAAATAATGACAGGATTAACTACAAGATATTTAAATAAATGATCTAGATATTACAAATGAATGTTCATATACCTAAATAGAAAGAAAGAAAGAAATGACAATAAAGAAAGAGAATCGAAATTTGCCTAAGCAATAGATATTTCAAGTTTCTAATAAACCATACAACATCGTAATATTCATAATTCAAATTTATACTGAGAAATTTGATCCAAATACATTATAGATAAGTAGAGACTGTCTAAAAAGAAAATATAAAATATGTTTTTAAACTGACTAAAAGCAAGAATATTTATAAATCAATTTATCATTCAAAAATTAACAGTTGGACAGCGTGAAAACCACACTATTTGTCTTAAATTTGCAGAAAAAAAAAATATATTTGCACTAAATATGCTGAAACATAAGGGAAATCAATACTAAAAAACCTGTCAAGTACTTGCTAACAAGCTACTAAAAGGGTTTTCTTAGATCATAAAAACTCATATTTCCTACTTTCTTTTTTTTTTTTGTTTTCCTTACTAAATATTTATAAAAAGTTGCACTTTAAAGAAGCAAGGTGTGAATATTATCCTTTAGCATTTTAGGTAGGTACTTATTTGGTTCTTTTGGAGGAAAAATGGTCGCCATTATTTTTAGGACTATTATTTTTATAGCAGTGGGAGGGGGAAATTTTTTTCTGGTTTTATTTTAGTAATTTCTGGAATAAAATGGCCGCCATTTTGAAAACGCGAGACATATTTGTGATCTACTTTTCACTACCTTTTAAATGATACCCAAATCAAAAATTACAAAAAATATAATATTTTTTGATCAGTTCACAATTACTCGTTGATCGAAGAATATATGAGTTGTGAATTTTGCAACATTTTTCCTGTTTTGGGCAAACAAATTTTTTTAATGCTCGTACTAAGGACACCGTGAAAATACTCTGAAGATGCTTCTAGTATAAGAAGCGAAACGTCGGTCGGGACGTACACCCTTCGAGACGCGGTCACCACCGGAAGATCTAGAACTTCATTACAAACAAATTTTACTTGTATACTAATTTCAAATCCCTAGTTAGGACCCTAAAATATGTCGGGAGACATGATCCAAGATGCGATGGATGGATGGACGGACGAACTATCAAAAGCAAAAGGGTTTCTAATATGACTTCGAAACCCTATAATGATGTACTATATATAAGGTAAGTCTGTACTACGAGTAAAATATGTACTGAAAATGCTCAGACTCTATCCCTCTATTACTTTATATGTATGTAGAAGATTTGTATGGGTAGCTCATACTTGAAGAAGGATTGTATTAAACCATCAACCAAATTATTCATGTAAAAATACGCTGTGTAAGTAAGGGAGTTAGCACATTCTCTCTTCCTTATGTATTTGACATAGAATGTTAAAAATTCATATTACTTTCTATCGTTTTGTTTACATGCCAGAATTAACAAATCCATGCTATAATAGTTTGAAGAACAATACGTTTAAAAGTGTTACATGCCAGAAAGTAGTATTCATTTAAATTCCGCAAAGACATCGACGCAACCTTGGAATAAGTAAAACTAGAAACTATCGTAGAACAAGAACTAATATTTTAAAGGAAAGTATTATTTAACTCCTTATATGATGTATGGCAGGTATCCAGAGTTTTAGAAATATAATTTCCTCATAGAGCTCACGTTTCACAAGTTATAGTTTTGGCAGCTTCAAGTGCAAGGCTATAAAGTTTCACTTTCATTTTTTTCACCTGTAAAAAAACCCACCTAGGTCCAATATCAAGCGGTTTAACCTCTTGCTAATACTAAAACTCTTTTACCCTTGTCTAAGTCTAGCCATTACAAACTCCCAGGACTTTCTAAAAAAAAAAGAAAAAAAAGAGTAACGGTAAACAACCGGTAACGTAACTACATTATACCTTAAAGGTTTTACGTTCCGAAAAAAAGAAAGAAATTCAGTTCAAAACAGCATGTTTGTGTTTTAGCCTAAAGGAATTTTTGATTTTCGACATTTGAAAGATGAAATTATACTATCTGAAATTATAGATAACTTAGATTATGAGACAAGAGAAAGAAAAAGAAACTAAAGCACAGGGGTAATCTATGATATTTGATATTTTAAATAAAATAGTCTTTCGAGAAAAAGCTTTCATTTAATTTAACTGGAATACATTTTTATTTTAGGATAAGCTTATACTGATTTTTGATATTTTTAGGTATACCTTTGCCATTACACATTATTATAATGTTTAAATTTCTAAGTTTTTGAACTTTGACTATGATTGGAGAGGAATTTATTTGATGTGTAAAGGTTCTTCTAAACGTGCACCATTTTACTGCAATGACGGACTAAATTGCTCAAAATCCATAAATATTGCCGGGAAAATGTTCGTATATGGCCCGGTAACATTTTCGGCAATGATTCGCCGGCGTTATACTATAAAGAAATATTGCCGGGCTATACAGAAATATTGCCGAGCCATAAGAAAATATTGCCAGCAATGTTTCTGGATTTTAAGCAATCTTTCCCAGCCATTGTTGCCGGCCACAGATTGCCGTAAAATGTTGCTCGTTTACAAGCCCCAAGCCCCTCAATGTAAATATTATATCTCAGTCTTGTACATTATGGTAAATTTCAAAAATAGTTTCTTTTTAGTTGTTGCATTTTTAAACCTCTCTAGGTAAATTTAAATACTAACAATTATTTCTACGTAGCATTATGAATCAAGCTTTTCAATTCTGTATATTTTCATGATTATTCATGATGTTCAGACTATGCAGAAGCTCTGTAGTACAGTAAAATTACATTGCAAACATTCGCACATAATAAATACATGTAGAAAAAGTACATTTGGGCAACAAAAAACAAGAACTTTTTTGGGTGTTTAAAGGGTCAATTTCGGGGGAGTTGCCCCTAATTATCTGGAACAGTAAGCAATCGAAATACATAACACACATTTTGTTATTATTATTGGTTTCATCCAAAGAGGTTAAAATTGACCGAGTTGTTCAATTAACTTGACCAATTTGTAATTTAATTAAGAAAAGTAGTTTTTTTCTCTATCTTTCGAAGATTTAATAGTTTAATCTTCGTCACTAAAACTTTATTATATTATATACTAAGACATTTATTTCTTAACTAACCTCAACAATGTTCTGTTACTTACAGTTTTACGTTTTCCTGTAACTAAACCTCAAACAAACCTCTCTGACTCTGACAGAACATGGAGTTTTATCCTATAATATGATAGATTTATAAGAATGAATCAAGTGTTATCCCAACGATTTCTCTCTCCGAAGAATGAATCGAATTGGCGTAAGGAACAAGAAGTCAGCAAGTCAAAGATCCAAGGTGATTTTAAGGTCAAGGTAGGAAAACCATAAAGTATCATCTTAAGCCAATATCACCATAAAAAAAACTTATTATTCTTCAATTCAGCATTCAATGTCAAGGTATTAAACATTCGAAAGAATATCTTCTGACTTAATGAAGGAATTAAGCTTTTCGAATAATATAATTATTTTGACTTATAAGTACTGCCTTTTAGAAGGCATTTTGAATAAGGTAATTCTAATGGAATATATCCTTCTCTGTTACGTTATCTCTGCCTTTAAGCGTAGAAAGTTCAATAGTGGATTTCATTCATAAATTTTCATTGCGGTGTCTGTTCAAGGGGTTACGGAGAAATCACTATACAAAACAGTTCCGATTTGTCACCAAGGTGTTTCCTATACATTCTCCTTTTTTTCAGCGGAGTCCCGCCGTCAGGTAATAAATCCTTAATGCGAAAAATTTCACTTTCTTTTCAAAAGAGGAAAGAAATAAAAAAAAAATTGAATCATGTACAGATGAGAAAACTAAATAATAAATTAACTTTAATCTTTGATCAAGGAAGGGATATAAATTTGTACATAAATACTTTTCATATTATTAAAATAAGATGGACTCTCTCAATATGATAAATCTCTAAAGCTGATCATAAATAGTCCAGGAGATAGAGTGCAAAAAAGTGTCTGAGTAAAATCAATTTAGAATTTTGTGAACAAGTTAATCTTTTAATACCTTTAAAAGCTTAGTTCTTCTGAAGGACTCTATAGCTTGGCAATAGGCATTTGAAAAAAACAATCCTGTTTTTTTCCAAAAAACGGCCATGTTTCGCAAATTATGGTGGACAATATGTGATTTTCATGATCCTGAGTACAAAATTAGTTAGTAGACAGAAAATCATGTTGATGTTTGTCCCTTGATTTATGAGTACTATGATTTTGAGTAGTAGTTGAATAATTAACCTATATCAATGGACAAACTAACATCAACTTGATTTTCGGACCACTAACTAATTTTGTACTTAGGATCATGAAAATCACATTGTCCACCATAACTGGCGAGACATGGCCGCTCTCCACAGGTTTTCTTTTTTTTTTTCTTTTTTTTTTCAAATACCTATTGCTAAGCAGCCAAGCTATGTCCAGCAGACGAATTTATTCCGATCACATATTCTTAATCGGGATCAAAAGATTAACTTATATACACAAAATGGTAGCTTGATGTTAGTCAGACACTTTTTTGCACGCTATCTATGGTAGCTTGATGTTAGTCAGACACTTTTTTGCACGCTATCTATGGTAGCTTGATGTTAGTCAGACACTTTTTTGCACGCTATCTATGGTAGCTTGATGTTAGTCAGACACTTTTTTGCACGCTATCTCCTGGACTATAAATAAAGTAAACAAAGTAGTAATAACCTAATTTTTTTTAACAAAAATAGTTGTAAATTATCATAATTAGTTAGAGGGCCCTCACTCTAGCTGAGTAACACTTATTAAGGGCCCTCGCCTTGTTATTATTGGACGAAAAGCTACAAGTAAAATAATCATTTTGGTGGAAATAAACAATTATTATTAGTAAACATTCACCTTTAAAATAATTTGCATACTTAGAGATGATGAAATAATTAAGAAAACGCTATATTAGTGATAATTGTAGCAATCGAAAAATCTACCCTTATCACAGGTTAATCGCACTATAAGCGTAAACGTTCTGTGAAATTTAAATATTTCTACTGAAAAGGTTTTGAATATTTCGGAATGAATTTTATTTCATAGTAGAAGAAATATTATTATAGTAATTTAAATAAAATTGTTAGTTTTTAATTTAAATAAATTGTATTAGAAAACTTTGTTGTATACTTTTAATAACATGATCTCTTATATGTATACTCTAAATAAGCACAGACACAGAGTGAAAATAAAAATTAAAAATACAAACTACAAACTACATTTTATTTGCATTTTATCCAGTGATAGGGTATATACAGGGTGTATAAATTTCAGATGGCCATAGAAAAAGGGGTATATCTACAGGTCATTTGGAGCAAAAAAGTTCATATAAGCTATAGTCCAATTCTCAACAGTGTAGGATCTATAAGCGAAAATAGACTGTGTTAAAAACAATCGACCTTTACTTTAAAAAACTGAAATAACTCCAAATATATTAATCTTGGAACAATGAATGAAAAATCGTTGGAAAGAGCAGGAAATGTCCTATAAAATTATGTATGTTTTAGTTGACTTTTTGCCTTTTTGGTGTGACCCATAGCTGTATGAAAACAGAAAAATAGATTTTTTAAAAAAATCTGAAAAACTTTGAGCCCACTTATCGATATGACCCGAACGGGAGAAATGCGTACAAAGTTAGGAAAAGTTGGCTCTTTTAATAAGCTTTAAAACGATAAAAATACTTCACAATATTCCAACTCTAAGTGGGCGAACAAACCATCGTTGTAGAAAAAAACATGTCGTGCTTGCAGCTGGAGAAGGGCAAAGAAACGTGACATTATCAGCTGTGGCATCTTTGACAAAAAATGTCGAATGTGCATTGCTGAAGGTGGCAGCCATTTTGAGCAGCTTCTGCCTTGAGATACCATGGTAAGTATATTTTACAATAATAGATCTTCTATTTAGGGAACTAAAATTTGAATTTAATGGCCACCACCTTGAACAATGCACATTCGACATCTTTTTGTCAAAGATGCCACAGCTGATAATGTCACGTTTCTTTGCCCTTCTCCAGCTGCAAGTACGACATGGTTTTTTCTACAACGATGGTTTGTTCGCCCACGTAGAGTTGGAATATTGTGAAGTATTTGGTATCGTTTTAAAGCTTATTAAAAGCGCCAACTTTTCCTAACTTTGTACGCATTTCTCCCATTCGGGCCATATCGATAAGTGGGCTCAAAGTTTTTCCGATTTTTTAAAAAAAATCTTTTGTTTTGTTTTCAAACAGCTCTGGGTCACACTAAAAAGGCAAGTCAGCTACACATACATTATTTTATAGGAAATTTCCTGCTCTTTCCAACGATTGTTCATTCATTGTTCCAAGATTAATATATTTTGAGTTATTTCAGTTTTTTAAGGCAAAGTTCGATTGTTTTTAACACAGTCTGTTTTCGCTTATAGCTCCTACACTGTTGAGAATTGGACTATAGCTTAAATGAACTTTTTTGCTCCAAATGACTTGTAGATATACACCTTTTTCTATGGCCATCTGAAATTGATACACCCTGTATATAAACATAAAGCATGTATTGAGAACGTAAACAAGAATATGTAGTTTGTTAGATAGGATATGGACCGTTAGTATAGAGGTAATCATTATAGGTAGAAGGAGAAGTCTGTCCACGTACAATCATGATTTATTTTCAAAGCATCTTTAAACCATTATACGATCAGTACCTAAACAAACAGTAACCGAAAAGTAATGAAAATGTCAAAAAGAAACTACAGTCAAAAGTAGCCAAAAATAATAAAAGTAAAAATAGACTGCCAATTAGTGTGGCACATAGCTTCCTCGCATCCTGTCATGTACTTTATTGTTATATTAACATTAAAATGATTGTTATATATATTAGTTTATTGTTATATTGTTTATTGTGTAAAAACTATTAATATAGTTTTAGCGATCTTTAACACTTCATAGCGGTGTCACAGTTGGTTTAACTAAAAAATTGTACTTATATATTTATACTTAAAATATTCGTCTTATAGAATAGATAAAGCTAGATTTTTCCCGACATAAAATTCCAATTTTAAATTTGAAGTTCACGTTCACGCGAACGTTGCTCGTGAACGCTTGGACGGATAACGATGTCCAACAAACTCGTCCTGAGCATTGGTAAAATGAACATGTCTACCAAATTTCATCAAAATCTATCGACATTTACTCAAGTTATTGTCGCACGTTTCATAATTCGTGGACACACAGACCCGACAGATAGACAGACACACGAGACCAAAAATGTTCCCTGATGTCTGAAACGGATTTCTGTCTTGGAATTTTTATTGTCTAGCAATATACAAAATTTTCGGGGGAAAAATACTTTTGACTGTGTCGTTTTATTGTCTCGGTTTCTTTTTGACATTTTTATTAGTGTGGTGTGCAGTTACTGATTGTTTAAGCACTGATGATGGGCTTTAGAGGCCGAAAGCTGCTTTGAAAATAAATTATAATTTTACGTAGAGAGACTTTTCCTTCTACCTTAAGTTTGATAGAAGTAATACACAAAAAGTTCAAAAGTTATTATGAATATAAACTTGAATTGAAGATTTGAGGTTGTTATGACAGTTGTTTATAGGTCATGCGGACTCATCGTGATCAGTAAACAAGAACTTTAGTTGGTTACGCCAACCAGTTACAAACTAATCTTACTTGATAAGCTACTTATGCTAATTTAGTAAGGAACTTTAACATGATTACGTATAGTTATTAATTTTTTGTTAATTTAGGTATAAGTATTAATTCTTTTTTTTATGAATTGTATCATTTTTATGGCACTATCAATGTTTAGGGATATACCTATTTGACAAATTTTAAATTGTTTGTCGATGAATTAAAATAAAATAGACTGCCAATTGGTGTGTCACATAGCTTCCTCGCATCCAATCCACGTACTGTATTGCTTTTATGCTTTCTTTGCAAGCCATTATTGTCTAATTTGTTAAATTGTTTCCCCGTTTTTTAATCTGTCAAAATTGTTTTAATTTTTTACATGAATTAAAGTATCAATTTAGCAAACGTTAAAGAGCGTTGACGGTTCAAATTAATCTTAATTTATCTGCTGGTTACTTTCGATAAACTGTAAAAGTTTCATACAAATCAGATAAGTACTTTTGAAGCTATAGGTGTAAATAGATGTATGTTTGTGTGCATGTTGAAGAGAAACAAATAAGCGCAGAAGGTTGAAACTTATATGGGACCAACAATGGGCTAATCGTGATCTACCGTCCAAATATCATTAAAATCGGACGCGTAGTTTTTAAGATATGTTGGTTCGCAAAAATCGAACGACAGACCGACAGACAGACACGGAACCAAAAATGTTCCCTGATATCTGTAACGTATTTCTGTCTTGGAATTTTTGAAATCGGAGACCTAAAATATGTTAGTTCTTCAAAACGATGATAGCTTCCGTTACCTTCAGTAAGCTCGGAAGCAATTAAAAATATGCGTTGAGTGGTTGAGCCAAAAAGGATTTTATACCTAAAGCATAAGACAAGAAACATTTTGCATATGGTGTATGTATGTTATGTGCTATCTACGGTCTACTTTCGACAAACCAAATCCAAATTTCATCAAAATTCGGTAAGCTCGGAAACAATAATACCTAATGTCACCTTACAAAAGAGCTGTGCGACGCCACGTTACTTTAATTTAATTAAACAATCAAATTTTTAGGCTAACAATTTCTACTGAAAATGTTAAAAAAAAAAAAAAAAAAAAACTTTGTTTACTATAAATAATTAATAATTATTTATTTATTTATTTTATTCTATTAATAATTTTACTTTCGTTTCTATATTTAATTATAATATGATACGCTCTACAAACTATTTTAATAGATAATAAAATAAAAGCTATTTAATATCAAATATTAATTCTTTTAATTGTTTTTACGTTAATCTAATAATTAGGTAATGATTAGTATTAATATTGTACAGTCTATTATGATCCTTACCATCTTCATAATCATTAACCGAATGATTAAAATCATAATTAGCAAATACAATTAGATGAGATAACTGAATCCGGATCTTCTAATGCAGCTGAAATGAAACTAGTTGTACGTTTATTATTTTTTATTATTTATCACAAGCGAGAAGATTATCACTGACCTATATCCGAAATCTTGTTCTTCGATGTTCATTTAACTGTTTATTTACGATTGTACAACCAGGTAAGAGTGTTATTATTTTGTTCTTTAATGATGATTTTATGGCTGTAATAATTTAAACGATATAGCCTTATAATTAATGGCAGAATCTGACCTTGTTTATGGAGCGTTCTAGATTTTTTTTTATTATAAAGGATAAAGTTGAAAGTGAATTAGATAAGAAAGCTAAAAAAAATAAAACCGCGAAAGATTAAAAGCATTTACACATATACTCGCTTTCGTGCGCAGGGAAGCTTACATTGTCATTATACTCGTGCAAGAAATTTCTCCTAAACCTAGCCTATATGAAGTTTTCTGTTTATTCTTCATTTACTAACATTATTTAATATCAATATAGGTATCTCAGAATTAATTTCCATTTCAGTAGATGCATATGCATATTGGTTAATATATGATTAATAAGTTTGGATTACTAAGTTTAAAGTTACCTATAAAAGTCTTTTCAAAACTTGGTATTTCTTATGTAGGTGCCAATTATTTATGAAATTTGGCAAATCCTAGGGTTCGAAAAAGTGCCACACCATTCGACCAAACGTGTCAATAGCTAATTGCAAACAGTTGCAAACAACAAACATACCAATCACAAACCACAAACATACAACATTACTAATGAAAAACTCCCCATGCCCTTCACAACCAGTCAACCAAACATGCTTTTCATCCCCTAATATACTCTTATACGATCGTCCACTCAAAGAAGCATCTGCAGACTCTGCAGTACATACTTGTCTATGAACGGTGACGGCTCACTTTTTAACCTAGGACAAGGAAATAATTCGTGCGTCATCCACGCTCGTTCTTTCAATACGACCACGCCAAAAAAGAAGATTATAGAGGCAAAGAAGTGAACTGATAAAAATAAAGAAGTTCAACCATGCTATATCCTCATAAAAAAGCTGAATGGGAATGACCTCTAAAACTACATCACAAAAGACTAACAGATGATGAAGCGTTTACCGATTTGCTGGAGATGGGGATGAGTGGGATGAGTTACATATATAGAAGTAAAATATACAATAAAGCTAGCATAAATAATAAATACATAATTATATTCTAGATTGTAAAACAGTTTTTTCTCCAAAGACTAAGAAAATCGAATTCGAAGAAAATCTCCAGAAGTTTTAGGAATGTCGATTTATCGGACCAAAAAACATCGATGTTGTTTTGACCAACATCGACGTTTTCTTGCAATGCTGGACTAACGACGATGTTTTCTTTCGATGTTTTGACTAACATCGATGTTTTGACTAATGTCGATGTTTTCTTTCGATGTTTTGACTAACATCGATGTTTTGACTAATGTCGATGTTTTCTTTCGATGTTTTGACTAACATCGATTTTTTTACTAACGTCGATATTTTCTTTTCATGTTTTGACTAACGTCAATGTTTTCATTCCATGTTTTGACTAACGTCAATGTTTTCATTCCATGTTTTGACTAACGTCAATGTTTTCATTCCATGTTTTGACTAACGTCGATGTTTTCTTTCGATGTTTTGACTAACGTTGTTTTCTTTCCATATTCAGCTATCAATGTCCTAACCCTAATCTCCCGTAATCAGGGTGATGTTCAACTATAGAGGTCGAAAAATATCTCGATCGAACAGTAGATATTGTGTTTGTTGACAATAAACTGATACATATAGTTCTTAAGTTCTTATTTATCCACTTTGTAGTGTCACAAAAGCTCAATAGATAGAACTTCTTTTTATTAATTTGTCCTTTTGAGTTTTATTTACAATTTTTATAAAGATTACTATTTTTATTCTTCGTTAAGGTATAATCTAACCAAAAGAATTTGCCAAGTATGATTAACTACCTAATTATCGAACCCCCTCCACTCCTCTCATCTTTCGTTCCGTATACATTATATAGTGTTATTTACTTCAGAAGGTAAACTTGAAGCAAGGTGAATGTACGGTAAACTATACAGTACGGTAAATTTGAAACGCATTTCTCCTAAGTGCGATCTCTCCTAAATGTACTTTTGATGTCTTTACTGCCTGCGATGGAAGCAAACTTAAACCTCGAGGTATTAAGCCAACACAATTTTCTTTCTTGAAATCTTTCTCAACTCATACAAGCGTTTTACCTTATGAGTTAAGGAAGTTTCTTTTTTGCTTTCATTTATTTCTCTAGATAGATTTATGGCAGTGATAAGTTATTTAATTATAATATACGAGCCCTTAGGCCCGTGGCAAGGGACATAATTTCATATTCAGAAAAAGGAAAAATAAGTAAATTAATTTAGATAAATTATTATATCTATTTAAAGACCAACAAATCAAAACAAACATTAATTTTGATTGGAATAAATGTGGTTGCCTTAGCTTAGCACTAATAAATCATTTCGAGCTGCGTCGTCAGGACACTATTCGATTACATAAATGATATTGAGTAAAATACATAAATAATATTTTTCACGCAGAATAAAATTGGTATTTAGTATCTTAATAACTATTTATAATATACGTAATATGAATACAAACTCAGGGTGATTAGGATTTACAATGATTAAATGTAATATTTGGAAAGGAAGTAAAATGGACGGACCATGAGGGTATTTTCCTTTTTGAACCATTTAATTTCAAAAATGACAACAGTAACCACAGCCGTCGATGGCAAATGGACCAATGACGAACTTCCACTCAAAGAGGCACTTGAACTCTCTGCAGAGCTACTTTTCTATGAAGAATCACGGCTCCCTTATAACATCTGATACACACATGGTTATTGAAACCTTGTTTTTGGGTTGTATTTGTTATAACTATAACTCTATATTATATCATTTAATTAAATCGTAATAAAATAAATGATAGCTTTCTTTCTTTCTCTGAATAAGTTTTTAATTTGTTGTTGTAATTTAGCTTCCAGAATAAAAAATCCAGAGAGAATTTCCTTCACTTTGCCTGGGTTTGTCAAAAGATCCACCTAACATGGTTGTGCCTCTGGGTATTAGCCTTCCCCCCCTCCCCCCCCCCCCCCTTTGTCTGTCTTTGTGCGTAAAACTGGTCATAACAATATACAAAGGTTTAAGAAGCTAACAAGTCAATTGATTCTTTTTACAATTATTATCATTAACAAGCTTTTCACCCCACGTTCCTCATGCGTAAGATTAAGGGCTATGCGTCTTTTAGCGAATTTTCAAAGAAAATTACGCTATTGCAATGGCTTCAAAATTTTTGTAATGCGAATTTTTGAAAAATTTTTCCATGGAAATCCGTTTTAGACCATTCTGAATCGATTCCTGAAATTTAACACTTTTTTTTATGTATGTATGTATATATGTATGTATATATGTATGTATATATGTATGTATATATATGTATATATGTGTCACTCCAGACGATATCTCCCCTTGGGATGCACTTAAAAATTTCAAATAAATTTTAAAATGTCAATAATATCAAAAGAAAGGATGAGTTCGTTGGCCAGAATTTTTGGAGTCCATTTAGGGGTCAAATTTTGACCATATAGGGTCAAAAAACGTGTTTTTTCCATTTTACCCCCCTTTTATGTGAAAATATGATAAAAGTGTAAATAACAACAATTACTGTACTCTTAAAGAGCTTTCCAACGACATGCATCTTGAAGGGTAAATACTATTTTGACTTTTGTACCCCGTACCCCTGTGTACCAATTTTTTTTTTCACCCGAGCAAATTCTAAACCAAAATTTTCCTATATTATCATAAGCCAATAAAACGCAGATTTCTTTGAAAATTCGCTCATTAAGTCATGGTGCATTGACTGGACTTTTAATCATGTAGGCCAAGCAATTAAATGAAATACCCAAATAGTTTCGTTTCCAAAGCCTTCATAGAAAAAACTCAGGAATATATTATGCATCATTCATTCCATTAATAAGGAAAATACCCTGCGAATCGCAGTTAGAAGGAAGTTCATTACATACAAAAATTCCTCGATATAATTTATTAGGCAAGATAAATAACCATTTTTTAACCAAGATTGAATTTAATCTTTAATCTCAAAATGATCTTAATTGTGCGTGTGAAAATATTAAAAAATAAATATTCTTAATCTATGCCTCAAGAGCTTTTACATAATGAGTAAAATGTCAACATTTTTCTATGAAACCAAACCTATACAACATGCACCGTTAGTCATGTTAGTCGTACAACTACATAAAAATAAATATATTTTCTTTATCCAGTTTTGCGCCTATAAAGTCGGACCGGTGGCGAGATAGACAGAAAGGAAAACAAGTTAAAGGACTGTTTTGTTATAGTAATAGATGAAATAAAGAAATATGTAAAAAAAAAAAAAAAAAAAAATTCAATTCTGGTCAATTTACAGACAAAACTTTAATTTTATTTATTTACATATTATACATATTTATTCTTTTTAATTTTTTTAGCTGAGGCAAAAATATTCATTTGTATTTCATATCCAGCACAATAAAATTTATGCATGCATAAAAACTTGATGTCCCTCTATTAATAATTATAATGATTATGATTCATTTTAATATCTCTAATTGCGATGTACCTATATCCAATATTAAGGGAATGATATAAAATAGATAACTAAGAATAAAAAAAATCGCAGATTTACAAGAATGGAACAATAATATTTATAGAATAAGATAATATAAATAAGATAGTAAAGTATGAAGCAATTAGCAATGATCTAATACTGCGCATTACAGATATAGAATAGAATTATATAAAACCAAAACAAAGGAAATGGACAGATAAATCACCAGGTGTGCATCTAATGTGATAAGAAAAGAGGTTCAGGTAAATGATTACAATATACAATAATACAATTATTGTATCCAAATAGATATAGTTTGGTTAAAACGCATTAAGATGATGTATCTTTTTATTAATGCTCTTGATTTCTTAGTACCATTTAACGTTATCACAATTTTCAGGTGAGCCACATGAAGGAAAAATAATCTGGTTTTCGCTGACACGATATAAAATCTAAAAGGCGGTGGAAAATTCGACACGTATCAAAGATTATAAAAATAATAATAATAATAATAAAAATAATATACAAAAACATTTGAATTGTATTGTACGTCACATTTTGGAATTTTCTTCTATAAATCAGATGCGTAGATAAACACGTATTTTCCAAGAATAAATAAATAATGTGGGTTCTAGCGTCCTAAATTTAAATTGCATAATTGTAATGTTATTACAAACTGGAATTCACTAATAATTTACGATAAGCTAACAACACAATATAAAGATTGCAAATAGCTAGAAGTAAAGTTAATAGATAACGCTTTACAATAAACTAACTTAATCAGAGAATAAAATAAATCTCATATCAATCTATCAATTCTATTTTTAAACTCACAATAAAGACTAGGTGTAGGCACGCATGAGGTCAATGAGAGAGCACACACCTTAAATCCCCTCCAAAATAATTGAAAACAACCGAACACCAATTTCAATTTTTAAAATAACATATATACTCGTATATAAAATAAAACTGAACACACAACGTTAAATTACAATTACCACAGAACGTCCATTTCCAACAACAACAAAACCAATAGGTATGTATATTCTTTACCCTCCTTAATAGGATAACCTTCCTATAGTACTTTAAAAGCTATAAAAATATATAATCTAATCAAAGATTTTATCTACGATTGATACGAAATATAAACATTACATCTCTGTTTAGATGCGTAGAAAGTGATTATTTACGTACTTGTATTCATTGTGCATGCGCGTCTGCGCGTCTCATAGTTCTGAAGAATTCCTCTTCTTTACCACGCTAGCGCGGTAAAGAAGAGGAATTCTTCAGCTTTACGCACGATTAGCGAGTTTATTTACATTTAACAAAACTAATTTGCTATTCTTTTATTAAAGTAACTGTTTATATCGAGTTTTTAGTGAAAAACAATGAATGAATCAAGTGGTTTTGACGAAAATGTAGAGAATAATACTCCTCCAGAAATAATTAATTCGGCAAAAAATACAACTCAAGATTAATGCCATCTTTATCAAGAGAAGAGATACGAACTTACATACAGAAAATTTATTTTTTTCTGTATTTATTATTTAAATCTAATAATCGTAGATAAAGTACGGTACGCAACTCGTGCGAAAACGGCATTTTGTATTGCTCGTGTGGTTTTACTACCCTCGCTGTCGCTGGGGTGCAAACTCCACACTCGCAAGCAAAATGCTACTTTCCGCACTCGACGCGTAATGTACTATAAAAATCACCGCCTCCCCCTTAACTATAAGGGCTAATGCATAATATGAGAATTACATACGTTTTGTACACTTCATTAACAGATGTAAACCACAGATCTATTAACAAAGCAACTGCGTACGACAAACACATTATTCAATTCTTGAAGAATTAAATCATTGAAAAAAGTATTTAAATTTAATCTCAACGATGAGCTCTATTTGCACATCCCTGATTAGATACCCATTAGATGTCAATGCCAATTTGATTCTTCTTTGATAAGGACAACCTTGGTATCTTCTTCCTCATGTACCTACTACCTAAAGGATATCATAAAGGTTATAATTACCCGCAGCAAAAAATTATTATATCACTTTACCACTTGTCGATTAGGGAATACGGAAACAACATATAATATGTTCTAATATCATTTTGAAGCTCTAGGACAGTGAAGGAGATAGCGAACGCTGAGTCTAAAAGATCTTCTAAAGCTATGTAAATTGGTGTTACTTTAAGTATGTAAACACGTGGAAGGAAACCAAAACCAAACGTGGATAGCAACAAAAACCGGAAAAAAGTGGAAGCCAACCAAAACCGTTGAACAAGCGTGCAAAGGCAACAAAAACCGATGAAAACCCGTGGATGGCAACCAAAATTGATGAAATGACGTGGAAGGCAACCAAAACCAAACGTGGATAGCAACAAAAACCGGATAAAAGTGGAAGCCAACCAAAACCGTTGAACAATCGTGGAAGGCAACAAACACCGATGATAAAACTTGAAAGGAAATAAAACCTGTTACAAGGAGACTAAAAATTTAGCGCTATTTAATTTTCCCGTTAATTTTAGAAGGGAAAGTATTGCGTTTGGTCATATAGCGGATCCCAGGGTGAATTTGTTCCTAACATTTTGCGAGGAAAAAAAATAGTTTCCGCAAACTGCACTCAAATTTTCATGATTATTCCTTTTAGACTAAATTATGTCGAACTTTTTTTAAAACATTTTTGTTGTAATGTTTTGTAAGTAATCAAAGATTAATCCATTTTAATTTTATTTAAGGTGAAATATTAAAAAAATAACCTATCAGATACAACTTCTAAACTTTCTCAAATTTGTAGGCACTTAATTTATTCGATGACTGTTTTTTTTTTCTTTTTTATTTGTTAGTTTTTTTTCAATGTTCCCTTTATTACTACGGTTACATTAATTTATTATTCAACATTTTATAAAAGAAAAATGAACTATAAAAATAATTTACTTATCAATTAAATCGGAATTATGCAATTAAATATCGGAAATTAGATGTTCCCCAATAAAACGACTTGGAGATAAGTCATCAATGAACTTAATTTTTTTAAATAATTTTGAACAAAATATTTGTTAATAGAACCATTTTTTCTCACAGTTTTTGAGGTTAGCACTCCTCAAATGTACCTATATAAGAAAATGAAAGTTTCCCAGTGAAATTTAAAAAAAAAAGAATATGAAATTAAACAAAAAAACAAATAAGATATTTCCTTAATTTAAAACAAAATTAACCGGAAGTGTTCAAAGAAGCGGAAATGTAAATAAAGCAAGGACAAACTTATTTTCGAATAAATTAAAAGAATTTCAACAATTCATTATTGCCAGATTTAACTAAAAAAATATAGAAGACTAAATAAAAGAACTTTCTATACAGACTCAAAGACAATATAAATGAAATAAGCTTGAAGTTAGGACGTTGAAATCAACGCGAACTTTCATTTTTTCATTGTTTACTTTTCCGCAGTTTTTAAATGTAATTTTTACCATTAACTTTTAAAAAAATTTTGTTAGATAAGGAAGAAAACAACATGATAATACCCTAAGATAATACAATACTCGTTAATATCTACAGTAGGTACTAAAGAGATATTATTTATTTAGATTTAAGTGGAAAAGACATCAGAAGTTAACAGGTAGTGTCAAAAAATAAAAAATAGATGGTAATTTCAAGGATTTCTTGGACATTATAATATTATCTTGGTAACAAATCGGAGAAAAACTAATGCTTATTCAAATGTGAGTTTGCCTAATTATTTAAAGCTTTCTTTTTTACTTTTTAGAGTTGTGATAATTTAATTGTAATTAAGTAGCTTTTTTCCTTAGACCTTTGCCACTTATTCCAATTCTTGAAAGCGTGATTCAAGGAAGTATTCTACGTTCTTTCCTTTATTCCCTAAAGCTGGGTTTACACGATCCAAGTGGACTTGGACCAAGTCAGATTTGACGCTACTTTGTAAACCAGGCTATCAAAGTGTACTTGGACCATCTAAGTTGAGTTGGATGGCTCCCAACTTTTTTTGATCAAAGTAGACTTGGATGGAAATAAAAATGGCGCCCACCTGCAAATTATGAGAACGAGCTGCCAAAAATGACGAGTTTGTACCGTTTGTTTACAGGGAGGTACAGTTTGGTTTTCGTTGTTTGTTTTGTTTGGTTCTTACAGTTATTTTTGAATGGTTGTTTTATGTAATTTGCAAAATTATTAAAAATGTATGGAAAATTTGAGTATCAGAATTATGATGTTGACAGTGTTGTTCAATCTACTTGGATCGTGTAAACCCTGCTTCAAAGTTGCACAACCACTTGGACCAAGTGAATTTGATCTAAGTTACTTTGTCCAAGTCCACTTGGATCGTGTAAACCCAGCTTTAACATTTCCACTATCCATTACCAACTTAACACTATTCTAGAAACATAAGAACAACCACTAATCCAATCCATTCCACTAACTCTGATCATCAACTGGTTCAAGTTATCAACAAAAGCATCTATTCAGAGTAGGAAGCTAAGCAAATAAATGCGGAAAATAAAATTAATTATTGAGAATAGTCTGCCAATTAATGAGGCACATAGCTTCCTATTCCTATTTCCTATATATTGATGACTATGCGCTTTTACAACTAATATTGTCAAAATTTATTTAATTTTCCCCCGTTTTTAAGTCTTTCAAAATGGTTTTGATTAATACATGAATAATTAAAGTATCAATTTAGCAAAATTAAAAGAACGCAGACGGTTGAAATTAATCTCGGCTATCTGCGGGCTACTTTTGTCAAACCATAAAAATCAGATGAGTCCTTTTCAAGATATAGGTGTAAATATATGTATGTTTATGCGCAAAACGATTAGGTTGCAATTTATATGTGACCAACAGTGGGTGAATTTTGACATGCCATCCAAATTTCTTCCCTTTGGCCCCATCATCGCTAGTTTACAAACCATTCCAATCCTTTCCTTTAAACATTATTTAGAAAATAATTTTCTTATAACTGTAATAAATTTACTGAGATGGATAGAACAGTATAGATAATGCATTTGTAATTTATATTATATCCGTATTTCTTTAAGCCTCGTCCAGACTGCCGAACCGAAAAGAGTAAACGAGCCGAGCATTGGTCTCTGCGCATGCCCAGTCTAAAGTCTAAAGTACGCCTCCGCATCTCAGACTGGGCATGCGCAGAGGCCAATATTCGGCTCATTTCCTGTGTTCGGTTCGGCAGTCTGGACGAGGCTTTATTGTTTTGTCCTTAAACTTTTATTGTTGTCATGCAAACTTTAGCTGAACGTTTTAGTTATTTATATATATTTTATTTTCAATTTTCTGTATTTTATAATTTAACTTAACACCTGTGAACCTGACTGAAAACTATAAGTGAAAGTTTCCGATCAATAAATAAATTTAGAATCTTGGCTAAATTGAGAAAAAAACAACTAAAACACATTACGTTGTAAGATTAACCTAAATCAAGTTTCAATTTCATTGCCTTCTGATTTATTTTGTCTGAGCTCAAATATTTTTCCCTTTTACATAATAAGATTAAGTGAAAGTATTAGTTTAGAGTTATCTTTACATAAACATCAGTATTTCCAAGTGATCAGAATGTCGTTTCATATCCACTGTGAGATACTGGTTAGGGTGGATATTGGATATCGATATTATATCTTGACCTTCGTCAGAGGAAACAAAGATATGAGATCGTTTACTTTTACTTATAAACTCATAAACACGTTACGCATTTTATCTGACATTTTTGTTTCCAGTCTTTTGGCTCATTTTATGAAAGAATAAATATAAATAAAAGACAACATTTCTTTAGAAAAATATTTGTCCACTTAAAAGCTCGTATAACAACACATACATTTTATAACTTTCGATAATTTCAAGTTTTTAATATATATATATATATATATATATATATATATATATATATATATATATATATATATATATATATATATATATATATATATATATATATATATATATATACGTAACGCTTAACGGTTAAAGAGGATATATATTATTATTTTATTTCATTTACCCTTTATAAAAGCGGTTTGGGTTATTGTTTAATTATATCGATCTTATCTTATCATTTTAGCCTTCATCAGGAATGTTCACATTCCGAAGTTTATTAATCTTTATGAAATACCCAGTATATTTATGAAATTCCGCTTTTAATGTTAAAGCAGACGGTTTTTCATATAAAGAAGTAAACAATATTATATATAGTCTAATATACTATGTACCAACTCCATAATATGATGATATCAAGAATGGAAGTATAATTTCCAAAAATAAAGAGAAATAATTTAATTATTAAAAATGAATTTATTAAAAAAAGCGAGGGGTAATATACTACGAATATGTGAAATAATTTAACGCCTTCCACCTTCCTCACAAATAGAAGAATATTCTCAAGCTTACATAAATGAATTTTTATTCTTAAAGCAAATAAATAAGAAGTTTTGAAGTTAAATTTATGCTTTACATTGTTGTAGAAAAAGTCCAGCCATGCACCATGACTTAATGAGCTAATTTCCAAAGAAATCTGCGTATTATTGGCTTATGATAATATAGGAAAATTTTGGTTTAGAATTTGCATGGGTGAAAAAAAAAATTGGTAAACAGGGTACGGGGTACAAAAGTCAAAATAGTATTTACCCTTCAAGATGCATGTTGCTGGAAAGCTCTTTAAGTGTACAGTAATTGTTGTTATGTACACTTTTATCATATTTTCATATAAAAGGGGGATAAAATGGAAAAAACACGTTTTTATGCTATTTTTGACTTTTGACCCTAAATTGTAAAAAATTGACCCCTAAATGAACTCCAAAAATTCTGGCCAACGAATTCATCCTTTCTTTTGATGTTATTGGCATTTTAAAATTTGTTTGAAATTTTTAAGTGTTCGTAAGGGGAGATATCGTCTGGAGTGACACATATATACATACATATATACATATATACATACATACATAAAAAAAAGTGTTAAATTTTAGGAATCGATTCAGAATGGTCTAAAACGGATTTCCATGGAAAAAAATGTCAAAAATTCGCATTACAAAAAATTTTGAAGCCATTGCAATAGCGTAATTTTCTTTGAAAATTCGCTAAAAGCATAATTATTTGTCTCTATTGTGACCTTTTGTTATAATAGTCTGCCAATTAGTGTTGCACAGAGCTTCCTCGCGTCCTATTTCGTATACTTAATGGATTTCATGTTTTTATTATTTTAAAATTTATTTAATTTCCCCTCCGATTTTTAAATCTGTCAAAATTGTTTTGACTGTTTACATGAATTAAAGTATCAATTTAGCAATATTTCAAGAGCGCAGGCAGCTGAAATTAATCTGGGGCTATCTGCGGACTACTTATGACAAACCAAATTACATGAAAATCAGATGGGTACTTTTGAAGATATATATGTAAATAAATGTATGTTTGTGCTTATGTGGAAGATATCACACACTTGTATGGGACTAACAATGGGCTAATTATGACCTACCATCCAAATTTCATTAAAATCGGACGAGTAGTTTTTTAAGATATGTTGGTTTGCAAAAATTGAGACAGAACCGGACAGACACGGAGCCAAAAATGTTCCCTGATGTTTGAAACGGATTCCTATAAAACGGCACATAAAATTGTTTCGTTCTTCAGAACGATCACATTGCTCCCGTTACCTTTGGTAAGCTCGGAAGCAAAAAAATAAAAATAAATTTTGTAGAAGAGATTAAAAGATAATCTGATTCTATAAACTGTTATACACATGCAATTTTTAAGACAAGAAGTTTCCCAGATCAATAATAAAACAAGTTAGATAAAACTTGTTAAAGCAATTAAAAATATAACGTCTTTAACGAATTAAGTGTTCAAAATAAACTGGAGTTGTTTTTTTAATTATTGCGATATGAAGATCAAACTGATACGTTAAGATGAATGAAGAATAAAAAGACTACTATTATTATAGATGAATAGTAAAAGAAGATTATGATAAATTATGATATTTGGCGAATGAACGATGTAGATCACTGTAGTCGTGTTGGAATGGAAGCGGTTGAATGATCTAGAGGTCAATTAATAATATCAAGGTAGATATTTCCATAGAGATCTGGATATTATTCTTAAAGTGAATTATCCATACTGAGATGAATATGCTTAGCAAAATTCTCAGATCATAATCAAAACAGTGTATCATTCATTAATCAAAACATTAAAGTCAGATGGTTGCGACCTTCACATTTAAGATAAAATAATTAGAAATAGCATTAGTCCCACGTCCTACCCCTTTATCCATTTAAATCTATGTAGCCCATAGGTTAAAGAATACGCCACAACCAAATCCCCTGGGGTCAGTGTCAATGTCACAACTCAAAATGTCCACACGTACAATCCATTTCTAAGCTAGCACGAGCTTTAAAGCATAGCAACTCATATATTCGTAATATTTATTATCTTGTCTACAATCTTGATATAAAAGCCACTGGTCCTTAAATGTTTTTGCCAAATGCCAAATACAAACAAATGTCGATATAAACAGCTGATTTTGATCAAGATCTGTTTTATGGCGACTGCAAATCACCCTCAGCACAATGATCAAACCAATCACAGAAGACAGTTCGCCTTAATGTTTATGTAATAGCGTTTTGACAATATACTATGGTACAAAATATGGCAATAATATTGGACTGAAATGGCTGTTTTACGATGTACTATGGTAACAAAATTCGATAATAATCTTAAATGAAATTACGGTTCAATCAGACTAATTTTAAGCTATAATCACATCTGCTACAATATAACTTTGAAACTATCACACCCCTAATAATATAGGAGCAAAACAAATAATGACAGGATATATTGAATTGTGTAGAAATAATAGAGGATGAACCATTATTCCACATAGTTTTAGAGAAATTTTCAAGGAACCACTTAAAATGCGTAAGATTTGACAAGTGCTCAATTATCAGAAAAAAATGTAGACATAAGAAAGTAAATAATAAGATTACATATAAAATAAATTATACTGAAATACCTTATAATTTTTTCAATCAACTTGTTATCAATATATAAGAACTGTTATTGATATATACGAAATAACTGTAATAATATATAGACTACCCATTCAGTGTAATTCACAGTTGAGAGCTTTTTCTCTTTTCAATGATCGAATTGCCAAAAGATGTTAATCTCGCTGGATAGTGAATAATGGTTTGAATTAACTTTATCGAGCAAGGAGAAAAAAATTGGTTCAATAAGGTAGTGAAAGTGATACAGGAACAATTTCTTTTATTATCATTAGAATCATAATGTTGTAGGAATATATGGTGGAAACACAATCATTAAGAGATTTGTTTGATTACTAAGCATCATTCATTCATGTATGATTCCATTTTGCAGTATGAGTCAAAGATACATCGAGTGAACTTATTTTTTTCCTTCAAGGTTATAAAAAGAAAGAAAGGTTAATAATAAAGTGTGCTTGTAAAAAGTCGTGCATGAACTCTGATGAAAGTAAAAGGTGGAGTTATCGTAGAAACGTTCATGGCCTTGAGGTGAAATGAAGGAAATGAGTAGCCTGTAGAGTGGTTAAGATTAGAAGACTTGGTCTTCGAGGTTCCGTACAGGATAATAACTGAATCGTGACTACAGACCACTTACAGAATAACCAAAAGGTTCCTGAAAAAAAGTTACCGGGTAATTTTGATAAAACGGAAGAAAGCACGTGCATCGTGAAATGTAACATCGTTTTTCTTTTATTCTACCCTTTTAAAAGAAGGTTTTCAACCTTCTTCTTAAAGACTTTTAGTCTTAAGTTAACTAGAAGACGTGATTTTCAAAGATTGGTAATAAACAAAAAATGGGCTTATTTTAATAAAAATAAACTTGACAATGTCCTACGGGACAAAAAAACCACTTCGCAGTTTTACGAGTGGTCATCCAATAAAATATCCTCAAAACAGTTAAAAATTATGAAACGAAACGAAAGAAAAATCACACACTTAAAAGATGAAGTTCGTGCCAAAAAGCTGAATTCTTTTTTTTTCAAACATATGCTAAAGCAGTGAAGCGTGGAAAATAAAGATTGAAGAAAAAAAAGATTTATGAAAGCAAGTAACTGCATCCTTTGTATATTTTGTATGAGCAAAGAAGTTGAGTTATTAAAAAAAATGGTTATGTCGTGTTGGATATGGTTATGGTTGTATTGTGGTTATGTTAAGAATGGGTTTTCTTTCTTTTAAAAGAAGAACTACCATAATATACAAAAAAAAACGAAACTAATTATTTCTCATATGATTCAGTAAGGAATTAAAGATAATAAGGTACAGAAATCTGTAGATTTAACGTATATACTTTAAGAAATTCTTTGTAAAATAGAAGATTATATCTATTTTTTCCTCATAATAAAAGGTTATAAGGATTTTTGTATCCTTTATGTTTCGAAAATAATGTGATATCAGGATGGACTCTAAATGCTTCTATTGGTAGAATCATTATTAAGGAAATTCCATCATTCTGGGAATCACAAATATAATACTGCCCAATCTGTAGTTCCAACTCACTATAACTCCATAGTTGGTATATCGTTATTTTTATTGAAAAATTGTTGCTTCAACCGAAAATTATTTTATTGAAATAGTTGTTTCAACCGAGAATTTAGGAAAAAACACGTTTTAAGTTCCCATAAGTTCGAAAGTCATATATGAATATACCTGGATGTAGATTATGATGAACTGATATCACTAAATAAAGTGGACGAAACCTTAAATCAGCGTCTTAATAGACTTGATTTAATTCTTGGATTTCACCAAAAATCATATTTGGTAGAAGCCTACGAATCATATTTGGTAGAAGGCAACGAATCAAATTTGGTAGCAGCCTACGAATCAAATTTGGAAGAAGCCTACGAATCCAATTTTTTCGACACCTATTAATATTAAACATATTGTGTTTATTTATATAAAATTAATTATATTTTGTTTTTTGGTGTTATCACACAAACTCAAAAGATAATATTATCTAGCGTTTAACGTACCGTAGTTAGAGTTAAGGAGAAAACTTTCTACTACCCAGGGTTGAGCGAACACAATGTAATTCGACCCTTTAAGGAACCGACACAATACAGATGCATCGGCCGCTACCGGCCACACCTGGAGCAGATGTCGGAGATGACCTAGAGTAGATAAACCTTAATCTCCTTGCTAAGTCCAACCACATGGTAGAGGGTGACCAGACAACCCAAAAATAATTTCTACTTCCTTATGTTAATAATTTGATATTTTTATGCATAAACGCATATTTTGACGCCTGCTAAGTACAAGTAAGGCAATTTAAAAGGTAAAACTGAAGAATATGGCGGTTTATAGAAAAGATGGCGGGCCCTCAATCAAACGTATTTTTGGAACGAAGTTCCTTATGGCACGTTCTGGAGCCCGGGAGTGAATCCAAAAAAAAACGACCAAAATCACCGTCACAAAATCTACCGATGGCGATAACTGGATTAAAAGTTGACCGACTAAGTTGAAATTTGGTACACATGTTCATTTTACCAATGTCCGGGACAAGTTCGTTGGACAACGTTATCCGCCCAAGCGTTCACGCGCAACGCTCGCGTAAACGTAAGCTTCGAATTTAAAATTGGAATTTTTGGACGGGAAAAAATTCTAACTTTATCTATTTAATGAGACAAAAAACTTTTTTAAATAATTTTTTTTTAGTAAAACGAACACCGACACGACACTACTATGAAGTGATAAAGATCGCTAAATTTATTGAAGCGGACCAAACCGATTAAAATAAAGAAAACAACGTTTTTACCGATATCTTACGTTCTAACGTAAAGATTTAAATGAAACTTTGTATACATCACCTACAGTACAATTGAAACAAGCATGTAACATTTTAACCTGATACAAGCAGAAGTTTTTGTGAGCTAATGATTTATATTTTTTATTTTAATATTTTAATTGGAGTAATATGCCGGGGCCTGGGAGGACAGTTCTTTTTCGTTCTACAACTATCTGCTTTAACTATAAATTTATCATTAACTTTTATCTCAATATAAAATACATTATTTATTGAAAGACGCTCGCTTCAAAGATAATAAAAAGATTTCCATTTAATTTTCCCTTAACTCCGCTAGTACAAATAGTTAGTTACTTTTAATTCTGTCTCTTTTCTAACTCCACCATGTATACGTAGTTATTACAGCGATTTTATCATTTATATTTAATGAAAAGCGTAAGGAACTTCGTTCCTACCGGGTGTCCCACGACACCTACACGTATTTTTTTGATAAAGGGATATCAACTCTCCTATGAACAAATCATACATATATAATTTATCAAATGTTTAAATAAAACAAATGTACTGTTTGACAAAGGAATATTATCTCTCAAGTGTATAAACTAAGCAAAGTTGGGACGCCAAGAGAATCTCTACCGTATCATCTCCTTCAGTTCAGCCTTTTAAAAATATCTATTTGTGGATAATCTTTCTTTGAAATGTTCTGAACCGGGTTAGAAGTGAACCGGATCATAAATGAACTGGCCAGAAACGTCTGGGTCACCAAAAAAGGGGATTTCTATTCAATAAAAGCTCAAGACCACCAAAATTTCAAATTTGGGGCAAGAATGAGAGAGGATGCAATCCGCAATATTGGAAGGAAGAAAAGGAGAGTAGGACCAAACTTTGCGATGGTACATTTAAGTCACATTAACGACTTCACACATTGTCAGATAGTGAGTTGACATTGACATTTTGAGTTTATTTGTATAATGTTTTGATTTTGTGAATAAATACTAATTTTTCGTTGTACTAAAGCCTTGTCGAGACTATCGAACCGAACAGAGGAAACGAGCAAAGCATTGGTATCTGCGCATGTCCATTCTGAGATGCGCAGGCGCACTATAGACTGGGCATTGGGCATGCGCAGAGACCAATGCTCGGCTCGTTTTTTCTGTTCGGTTCGGCAGTCTGGAGTCTGGACGAGGACCAAGGACTAAAGATTCGTTTCCACGGCGATATAGTGCTCTCTCGATAAAACTATTATGTCAGTCACCTCGATAGAAATGTCGTAATAGTATAAAGCTTACACGTATTTTTGAGACGATTAACTCCCCAGTGACAGGAGCTGTCATTGGGGAAATAAATCAAATAAAACGTAGAAAGCCAAATCAAAATCGGACGCGGGGCGTCTCCTAGAACTCATCCTTTTACCAAATGATTCCAAAATGGCGGCAGATACATGAATGCCTTCTTTTATTTTATAGAAAGGTATAATCGGTCTATTTCCTATATAGAGTTATAATTGGTACAAATTTCGTCGCAATCGTATAATTTTTGAGATTTTTTACGAATTTTCGAAAAATTTTGGGTTAATGACGTCACAAATTTATAATTACGATAATTCTTGCTACTCCCACAAAAGTACGCTAATGTTGTGATGGTACTTACTCTCAACCATATCGGCAGACGCTATAGTATGATATTGCTGTCACAACAGTGACTATCACCGTGTGATGGTGGGCTTTAAATCGTGTACTCACCCATCATAATTCTAATTAAGCCTTGCTTCTAACATAAATATCCAGTTCAGAGGAACGGATTCTTTAGCTATTATTAATATTATAAAAGTCACACACTCCTTATTGATTGAGCTACATTAAAAAAAGAATGTAAGACAGTACCTAATATTGAATGATTAAAAAAATGAATTAGATGCACTGTGCATAAAACTTTTGTTGCACAACAATCTGGGTTTTTTTTATACTGTGTCTAATGTCTAAGCGTAACACCTGTAATTTTGCATTACCTAGATAAGCAATAAGCACGCATATTATTTATTAACATCTTCATATAATCATGCAAACATTTTTTTTCTTATTACAATAATTATACTTTTCCCCCTTATAGACAGCAATTTCTATTGTTGTATATTATGAGTGCATTAGTAAAGGGGTTAGCTGAGATAATACAGTCTGGAGTAAGCGGAGATGTTCTTCGCAATTAAAAAAAAAAAACTTTGATCTGAGAATATTAAAAACTCTGAAGAGGTGAGATATTGAGACATTACATCATTATGATCATCGTAATAAAAAAATAATCCCATGTATGTAGACATATCATAGTTATACTTTTCATAGGTTCACCAACATCATCGCAGGTACCCATAGTTCATCATATGCATTACATATGTGTAATATGTGTAATAATATGAAGTATTGTAGAGAAAAAATATATAAGAGCAGACAATAAGCAATTATAAAAAGAGAAGTTACAAAAACGAATTAAGAAATTTTTAATTTGTATTTAATGAATACGAAGGGAAAATAAATTGCAAGTAGAGCAACCAAACTATCAATTATTCTTTATTTAAAATAAAATAAAAAAATCAAATATTAACAATCCCCCAACCAACACCACTTACATAATATGAACTTTCCCTATTAATTAACTTTTTTTAAATTAAATAATGGCACGTTTAACTGTTAACAAATGTCAATTAAGTTTACATCATTTTAATTGTGATAAAAACATTTTAAAACTTATGCATTTCTTTAGTAAATTCTTGTCTATTTTATTGAAATAATATAACTTGTGGAAAGCTATACCTTAGCTAATTTTCAATGTAACATTGCATTCTTATTTTATCACATAAATTGTATAAATTTGTTCTAATACATAGGTACATACTTACATACATACATATAAATATATATTTCATAAACATATACATATATAGGATACCCACGCTCGCTACGGATAATATTATAAGCATTGCTTCTTTCCAATCCCTATTTCGGCGATATTTGGTTTAAAAATCCCCGCAAAGAATGGAAATTTTATAGTAATAGTTACATTTTTTTGTTCTTTCTTCAAGGGACCTTTAAATTTATAAATAAAATTTCGTGCTGACTAAAAACTTTTTGTTTATTTCTCCATCTTGAAAATATTTAGTGTGAAATTTCCAAACCAATACAGTTGTTATGCTGAGATGCGCCAGTATACCAATTATTGTTCAAATTGATTAATTTTTACGCCAGTTATCGCAAGACAAACAAACACAAAATGTTCAAAGCCCAAGTCTCTGAAATTGACAACTCACTACGCTCGTTCAATTACGCAAGTAAGGTGACTTGGTTTAAACATATGGTCGCAATCTTATTAATCAAAATGGTTCATAACCCATTAACTAAGTTATAAGTGTAGTAATGGATATAAGATAATTGTAATATAATAGGATAAGATCAGTATAATTCACCAGCATTATTATAGACGATCTTATTTTATATAGTTTACTGTTAAAGTGGAAGTATACATCCAAATTTCAAAGTATTAGTGATTCAAATTAATTAGATACATTTTTCAATCTCTAATTTTAGAAATCCTATTTTTCCAATATCAAAAATTTATATACATACTACATAATATATAGAGCGATATAATAAATATGATCGCAATCTAGAAGGATGTAAGGAAAAATTAATTTTAAAAACTATTGTTTTCAAAAAAAAAGAAAAATGTTCAGGGTGAAACTCTTTCTACAATAATTGCTTTGTTAAGGCGAAAACCGCCTTAAACAGCGACCGTTCATAACCAGAAAACGCTTGAGTATATCAAGGAAGAATTAGACATTAGCAGACATAAATATAATTGGATTTGGATTGGATATAATTGGATTGGAAACAGATAATTATAATTAACAAGCATTATTATAGACGATCTTAGTTTATATATTTTATTGTTAATCGTTATTATGAGAATTATAATTGAAAATAAATTACAGTATTAATGCATATACATATAATCTTAGAGTTAGAGTTAGAGGGCAGCATATTGTTATTATGGATTTATGGAAATCGTAAGATTATGACAAATATTATTTATTCATTAATTTTCTGGACAACCAGAGCAACGGAAATCCGGATAAAATATTTTTTTAAATTTTTATGGTAACAACAGATAGAATAGCAGCAATTAGGCTTATATTAATATAACATGTTATGTTTATCTTAATCCAAGGTTTTTTACTTTCTCATATAAAGAGAAAGTATTGTGATGGCGCGAAAATTCGATTTTGAGATTTTGATGGATTTACACGTTTTGAGGTCCCCTGAGTCCAAAAAAGTGGTTTTTAAAAAATGTCTGTCCGTCGTCTGTCGTCTGTCGTCTGTCGTCTGTCGTCTGTCGTCTGTCGTCTGTCTGTGCAGACGCCTGGAGCCTAAACTACTGGGCCGATTTTGACGAAATTTGGCATACATGTTCAGAAAAATCATACCCCGAGGCGAAATCGAGAAATGAATTTTAGCTCTAAATTTGGGGGCGCTACCCCCCAAAAACTCTGAAAAAACATGAAAAAAAATTATTTCTCGAAAACGGTTCCGACGATTTTGATTAAAAAATTCTAAAATGTAGTCCATTTATATACGAATCCAACGATATAAGCCGTTTTCCCGGGAAAAATCTAGTTCCTGAGAAATTAGCTTAAAACGCGGACGGAGAGAGCCCGGGTTCGATTCCCCGCCCAGGAGAAGTTATTTTTATGATAAATTTTGATGAAATGTTCAATAATATTTAAATGTATATTTGAAAACTAATAAATGGAAAATACTGGGTTAAGTAATTATAAACTCGTATATGAGAAAGTTTGTCTGAGTTGTCTCGGACCGATTTTTTTGTAAGAGTATTAATGATAAAAATATTCTATTTAATAATTCGGCTAATTAGTTTATCTTTATAGACCAAAAGACAAAAAGTATGATATTATTTTTTAAAAAAACAGCTGTTATAATTATAGTTTATAAATGAGCTGTGTTAAAGGCGACTTGAGGGTTCATTAGTTCATTAAATCATAAATGTCACACGTGTCCTTGGAACCCTCTTAGTATAAACACGTGGGTTTCATTCACTTTTAGTTTCTATAACGCATAAGGACCACACGTGTTCATATCATAAAATATTCACTCGCATCTGATTTTAAACTCTATTAACTAATATAAGGTACACAGACATGTATTTTTTATGTACTGAATGTAGAAAGTAATGGGTTGGTCTATGTGTATAAAAGATTCCAGTTAAAGTCACAGCATCGGTGGTTCAGTGGTAGAATGCTCGCCTGCCACGCGGGCGACCCGGGTTCGATTCCCGGCCGATGCACAATAATTTTACATACTTCCTCTTTTATAAAGATTTATATTACACATCTGATATTGTTATTTGTTCTAGAGTCAATAACTTTAAATTGTTATCTCGCGTCAGTACAATTCATAATTCCATTAAATATTAGAAAAGGAATATTTGGAAAGCCCCTTTAAGACACTACCTCTAGCAGAATAGGCAAGTAATTATAGAATTATCAGTATGGCTGCACGTGTTTACTTTCTTCTGACGTGTCTTAAACTTTTACTGCGGCATAAAAGTGTATAGTTGCGATAATGAGTTCGGTTTGGTCTTTCAGATTAACATCACAAAACAGACCACAAAAAGCTTCCAGTACTGAAAGCGAAATCGGACATTCTGAGATGCGGTCTTCCCCACAATTCAGAAAATGATAAAAAAAAGAATCTATTTTTAGTTATTTTATTTTATAATCGGAATTTTAACTTTCTTATACACGTTGTAGGTATAGGTATATTTATATATAAAGAGAAAGGACTGTGATGGCGCTAAAATTCGATTCTGAGACCTTTTATGAATTTTCACGTTTTGAGGTCCCCCTGAGTCCAAAAAGATGTATATCTGTTGTATGAGCAGAAGCGGGACGCCTAAACTACTAGGGTGATTTTGATGAAATTTGGCATTCAGGTTCAGATAAATCATATTCCGAGGAAATAAGCGAAATCGAGAAATAAGCTTTTGCTCGAAATTAGGGTGCGCTAAACCCCAATAACTAAGAAAAAACTTAACAGCGGTTGCGACGATTTTGCTTAAAAATATTCTAAAATGTATACATTTGATATAAGTAGTTTTCCCTGGAAAAATCTAGTTTCTGAGATATTAATAATAATTTCAAGATAAAAAGAACTTTTTATATACTACGTTTTTAAATTTTCTGTTGAATCGTATGTAATGTTGATAATATAATATAATCGATATTTCTGTTGTTTTGCTGTCATTCAATGTATATCTATCACAAATTTGAGACCAACAAGAAAGCAAGCTAATAAAAACGTAGTAATAATAAATTTTTACCGGACAAACAAACAAACAAGAAAGCAAGCTAATAAAAACGTAGTAATAATAAATCAATTAAATGAGACATGCGATTTAAATAAAGTAGTGTATTACTACCTATATGAGAAAGTTTGTTCGATTTATCGTTCCGATTTTTGTTTAATCTAATCTCTTGTGGAGACCGGAGAAGTTAAAGCATGATTTCATCTACATTTACATCAAGGTTGACAACAATGGTGTTAAGTTTCATTGCCACAGCTAGGTGCTAGGTGCTAGGTATTATACCTGAGTAATTCCCTTAGGCTAGAAGAATCTTTAGTTTGGTTTATGATCCTTTGTGGAATGGCGAGCGAGACCAATTGGATACACAGAAGGATTGGATAAGGTAAAGTACTTGAGAACTAAAAGGTAGAGTTTGCCTCGGGCCACTGATATTTTGATTCGACTCACTTCGCCATCACTATTATAGTAGAAGTTTTTTTGTTTTTGTATCTCTTAACCTTGCCTTTTGAACAACGCTATCTGACGTGCCTGCTAACTTGTTGATTTCAAAGGTTCAAAAAAATGTGTCTTTTGATGAAGTCACAATTGTTCAAGGTAAAAGACACGATATTTAGATCAGGCGACCATTCTAAAGATATTTTTAAAAAAATTGTTTATTGTTAAAATACGTTGGCTTTAAAAGAAAATCGCGAAAGAATAAAGAAAATGAAGGATAAGAGCACAAGTGTAGTTGATGTCAATTGGATAAGTTAACTTAATGAAATTATTAAATCTTCTGGGATAATAATAAAAATCTCTCCACAAAATGAGTATTTAATCATCAAATCTAGCTTTCGGCCACTCGGTCATCATCAGTACAGGTAAAAGGTAAAGGAAAAAAACCAGACATGGGGTCAGATGAGAGACAAAAACGGATATGCGTTTTTGTCTCTATATTTTTACTTTCTCATATAAAGAGAAAGTATTGTGATGGCGCGAAAATTCGATTTTGAGATTTTGATGGATTTAAACGTTTTGAGGTCCCCTGAGTCCAAAAAAGTGGTTTTTAAAAAATGTCTGTCCGTCGTCTGTCGTCTGTGCAGAGGCGTGGAGCCTAAACTACTGGGCCGATTTTGACGAAATTTAGCATACATGTTCAGAAAAATCAAATCATACCCCGAGGCGAAATCGAGAAATGAATTTTAGCTCTAAATTTAGGGGCGCTACCCCCCAAAAACTCTGAAAAAACATAAAAACAAATTTTTTCTCGAAAACGGTTCCGACGATTTTGATTAAAAAATTCTAAAATGTAGTCCATTTGAATACAAATCCAACGATATAAGCCGTTTTCCCGGGAAAAATCTAGTTCCTGAGAAATTAGCTCAAAACGCGGACGGAGAGAGCCCGGGTTCGATTCCCCACCCAGGAGATGTTATTTTTATGATAAATTTTGATGAAATGTTCAATAATATTTAAATGTACATTTGAAAACTAATAAATGGAAACACTGGGATAAGTAATTATAAACTCGTATATGAGAAAGTTTTTCTGAGTTGTCTTGGACCGATTTTTATATATTGGTAACCTGAGGACTTTACCTGATATGCTAATGCAGTTTTCCAGTGAAGTTATTAAATTAAGATTAATAGTATTTTTGAATAATAAAATTTGTCAGAGAATAAACTTCTAAACCATAATAATCAAACATATAACCATAACCATTTGAAGCCACTTCAATAAAATTTCGTAAGGAATATTAAATTTTCGATGGCTTTGTCGTTTTCAGTAGACGACACTATATTATTTGCACAATACCGGTAAGAGAATAAACTAATATATATATCATAAGCAGGTAAAAATCCCAAGAATTATTTTCTATTTTAATTTGTGAACATACTTTTCTTACTATTATAAATGTCTATTCTATCACCATAATTTAAAACTCGAGATTCAGTTTTAAAGAAAGAGACAACCTACATAGAAAAACATATTCGAAGTCGTAGGTTGGCATTATTTAAAAATAATTTAACTTTAATTAAAAGTCATTCAAACATTTAATTAGTAATAAATATTTCAATATTCCATCCCGCATTTGTCCGCGCAGATTCAGCGAACAATAGATATTTCATTCAATTATAATTTAAAATTGCAATATTTATTTATACTTATAAATGTATCTATTTTGAATTTATTTTAACAAATGAATAACACTCGATGAACTCATCTGACCATATCCACCAATATTTTCATTGTTTATTACACCTCTCTATATATCTATAACTTTGTCCATTGTTTTTATTTTTTCTGTTCTTCTCTGCATTTCTCTTTCAGCGTCAATTATCATCCATTATGTTTAGTCTTCAACTATTCAATTCCTTTTACTCCCTGTTAACTGGACGTCCTCTGCATGTCTGCATGGAAGATTTCTATTCTCCATCTATCATTGATAAAAAATGATAATAATGATAACAATCAGATTATGTTTTGTGTATTGTTTCTTCTTTAGTTTCTCTTTAACCGTTTAATTCGTTTATTATTTTTGAATGCTTTGTCTTGTCTCTTTCTAGAACAGTAAGAGGTAAAAGTGTTAATATATATATATATATATATATATATATATATATATATATATATATATATATATATATATATATATATATATATATATATATATATATATATATATATATATATATATATATATATATATATATATATATATATATATATAAAGATGGACATCCTACGAAAAGGAGTGGCCTCTTGTCTTAGAAAATTTAGCCAAGCGAGAAGTCATAAAATACTTTGTACTATAAGTTTCTATGTCTTCCTTTTCTTTCATCTACATCCGTTGTAACAATTACTTTCATTCCTTCAATGGCTTTTCATTCATAACTACAAAGCAATGTTAAAAGAGCCCGATAAAAAAAAAAAAATTAATCAATTTGTGGTTGAACCAACCACAAATCATGTGCAAATAGGATGATAATGAGAAGACGCATAATTTAATAGTTCACGAGACTAACATCAAACAATAATTTTGTTTATAATGTTATCTTTTGGTGCCTTTAAAGAATATGTGGTCCGCTAAGTTCGTCTGTGGGTCATAGCTTAGCAATGGACATAAAAAAAAAAAAAAAAAAAAAAAAAAAAAAAAAAAAAAAAAACCGGCTGAAAGCGGCTATGCCCCCACCCCTCACGACAAAGTGATTTTCATGATCCCGCGAGTACAGAATTAGTTAGTAGATCAAAAATTAAGTTGCTTTTACTTTGTCACTTGTTAAGTTAGTTACTCAAATATTACTCCAAATCAAAGAGAGTCTCCTAGTGGCTATGTAATGATTGACTGTGGCACACAAGATGCGCTAGTTACTTTGGGGTCAGTCAAGACCTGTGTCCCAATTTAGTTGAAACAAAGCACTTAAGAGAGGTAATAAATTCTCGAAGAGTGCAGTATTCATTTATTTGAAAACAAAATAGTTGAAGTGCCAAATTATTATGGCAGTAAATCAACATTATATTAATTATTCGTTTAGTTTATATTAAAAGTTTAAAAACTTATTAAAATTACAATTCCTAAAATTATTGATAAAAAGTATCTATAAGATAACCTCTATAAACAAGAGCTGAAGTAACATTCTGGCTACGTACTGGCCGAAGGATATCTCAAACTTAAGTGTCAAAGTTTCTTAAGTTCTTTAAGATATTCAGGACGGTGCAAGTAAAAGGGCCAAATCTGATATGAACTAAAACTGAGTGAATATATATTCTAAACAGAAGATATTAAGCGTTATTGATATAAACCAAAACCTGCCCAATACTGTTTGACTGGAGGAAGGATGGCTGATAATTTATAATTTAGTACATCCTTAAGTCTGTGGTTTATATCCGTTCTCGTATTGAAATTCTATGTCCTTGGAGGAGTTCGTGACCGTAAGAATAAACAAAAACCTGTTGCAAATGTTGGTCATAACAACACTTCCTTTTGAGCTAATATTAAAATGTCTTCAGTTTTATATGATATGAATAAGTAAGTACTTTCTGCATGTGAATTGTAAGTGTAGTAAAGTTAATCTATTCAGTTATAGTACGAACCAATTCGGTATAAGAAGGGTATTTATAAAATGTCTACCGTTGTTAAAATGCACCGTTGTTTAAATTTGCACAGAAGCTAGATTTTTCGCGGAAAAAACTATGTATTTATAAGGTTAGATTCAGACTGAAATAGAATTAATTTTAGAATTCAATAAAAATTATTAGAGCTGGGTATTTTTACTGGAATGTTTAAAAACATGTGTGTTAAATTTCATCGAAATCGCTCCATTAGTTTAGGCTCCACGCCTTAGCATAGATTACAGACAGACTTTTTTTTAAAAAAAATAACTGTTTTAGGCTCACGGTCCTGTAGGGGAGGTGTAAAAGAAAAATATGAAAACATGAAAACCTCAAAATAGAATTTTCGCATCACAATACTTTCTCTCCATATAACACATATAAAGAAAGTAAAAAGGGAGATAATAAAACATCTTTCCGCAGGGAATCGAACACCAAATCTTTAGATTTAAGCACCAGAGCTCTAATATAAACTACCCATTCTTCTGTAATAACTATTTGTTTATTTAAATTTCAAAACATTTGGCATCCATTTATTTCTACTTTATTTATAAAATTTTACTCTGAGTTTAATTCTAGGTCATAAATTTGGCTTACTTAGCTTTACAGACATAAGACCGTAAGTAAGTAAGGACCGAGAGTATAAGTAAGTTGGTACCTTACAAATTAATTCGGGTTAAATAATATAACATAATATAGCTTGCAAAGATAAATAAATTTTATTGTTTCGAGATTTCATAATTTCCCCCACCATCTGCATCGCCTCGGTAGCGCAGTAGGCAGCGCGTAAGTCTCATAATCTTAAGGTCGTGAGTTCGATCCTCACCCGGGGCATTAATTTTAATACATAAATAAAAATTAATAAAACCTTCGACAAAATCCCCCACATTTTCACGTGAACATTACCCCTCTTTACACTCTCCTCCAAATTATATATACTCATACCAAACCACTCATTTACACATACCATAATACTCATTGCCATTATATAGATAGGGGGGTTAGCAACCTTTGGGCACTCGCTGACCATAATATAATTTCCTGCCACTCTTTTTTCTTATCATTAAATAAATAATACATTTAATTCTTGTTTATACTCTATAGAAAGAAGACTACTTGGAAATTACATTCATAAAATGTTTGCCTTGGTTTAATATTTAATATTACTTGTCACACACACACTCTCGTTAAATATTATGTAATATCAATATCTATAGGTACAAATAATTTAAGTGAATAATATTTTTGTCACTTTAATTCTATTAATAATGTCATTTCGTGTTAACTCAGTTAGATAATGAAGAATTCCCGGTGAAGCTATTAATATATGTACTAATATTATCACTTAGTAATAATAATAATATAAATGATAAGATGTTAGTAGACTTCCGTGTTTGGTATTAATCTTATGTCTTCCCGAAGAGTCAAAGATTCAAACTATTGATTAAATTCTAATTTAAATATTAATCTTTAAGATTAATAATAATTAGATTTATTTTAAAACGTATATTCTACAAAAATAATTAAGCGCAAGTTAAAAATATCTGTAGTGATGACGGTTTGTTTACATTTTAAATCACGTTTGGCTGATGAAAGCATTTTTATTTCATCATTAGTATTATAAAAAATTATAAATATTATATTAAAAATAATTCAATGAGAAAGAAAGTCACCCCGTGACAACTCAGATATTTTTCTCATTATAAGTGTCCCCATAATGGTATATCTTTGTGCGTTATGATCTCCGTTAATAGTATTCCAGGGAAAATTACATAATATGAAATTTAAAGAGGCTGGCTACCTTCAAAATATTAAATATTTAACATTCATTAATTTTATTTTGATTCCGAGCTTAACGAAAGTATTATGATCATTTTGCAGAACGAAAGTTTCCAAATTAAAAAAAAAATCCTAGTCAGATATCTGTTCCTGGCATCAGAGAACATTTTTTGGTCTCGTTTCAGTCTGTCGGTAGGCCAGTCTGAACATGTGAAAAATCATGTAAAGAACGGATTTCATATTTCTAATAATTTTAATGACCGGTTAATTGTCTTCCATGTAATAAGAAAGCCGGTAGTGATGCACTAACTGGGGACTTAAGTTGCATACGAAAGCAAAATTTAATATGAAGTTCAAAAATGAGATCGATAAAAAATAGTCTGCAAATATGTGATGCACATAGCTTTCTCGCGTCCTATAATATGGGACGAATCGCATGGCATTCAATTTCCAGTGATAGTTTTTATGGGATCATCTATGGGCTATTTTAAACGAACTATTTCAATATCTTCAAAATCTGATGAGTCCTTTTAAATAAGTAGGTGTTAATAAAAACGTTTGAGCGACTAAAGAAAAAAATGTACGCAGAAGGTTGAAATATAGGAGACCAACAGAGTACTATTATATTGACATATCCTCCAAATTTCATAAAAATCGGATAGGTTGTATTTGAGATATGATTGTTCGAAAAAATGCTGATAGCCATACGCACACGCACAAGATCAAAAATGTTCATGTCTGAAAAATAATTTCTGACATGGAAGGTTTAGAATTCGGAGACATAAAAATATTCTCGAGAATGGTCAGAATGCATTTGTTACCTTTGGTAAGCTAGGAAGCAAAAGATGAAAGATTAATAAAACGTTATTCTTATTAATTATCCCACCATAAATGTAACTGAAAACAAGGAATAGATAAATATTTATTATTAATGTATCGAGACCATTTAATATTAAATCATCACAACTAATACATGGTTTTTAACAATATATGAAAAAATAAATGTTAGTAATAACTTAAACATTAGATTTAAAGAAAGGTTCAATGAAATTGAAATTAAAGTAATAACTATTTAACTTAAATGAAAGTGAAAAAAAATAAAAATCATCAGACAAATTACTCCAAAAAAAAACCTTTTACCTCCAAGAACACTTTAAGAGTAATAGCATTGCGGTAACTATAATCGATTCTACAAGAGTACACGCATTCACCAGTGCTTTTATAAATATAAAATAGTTTGTAACTAAAAAAAAAGGGAAAAAATATATAGTTTAAAAAGTTTCAGATACTTATAAAAGCTTGGATTTTTTAATTGGAAACATAAATCACTTAAAGTTCTCAAAAGGGTAGGTGAGATGAAAAAAGGCGGTGCGTTTTTTGTTTTTCTTTAGGTGTTATAATATAGTTTGAAAGTCTAGGAGAAGGTATACTAGGTGATGGTGAAAGGTCGGCTTTAGAGCTTAATGTCAGGTAGGTTCGAGTGAAAGGAGATATCGTTAGGTAGCAAGCACGGGATGATATTATTTAAAGTACCTTAGGAAGTAAAGATGATAAGAGATACTATAGTCTATAGAGGTTACTTAATTGGATAACGAAGTCTCAAGTAACAATGTCGGAGTCGGAGTAATACCTTCTGTAAGTTAAGCATCATATATTACTACGTTTTTTTTTAGTACCATCAACGTCAAAGATTAAAGACAATAAGCACGAGGATAAGAAAATAAACATAATTAATAGGTAGGACTTTCAGAGAAAAAAAAAATGTAATCCTATTTATTTTTATAATAAAATGGTGATATAAACTGATTATTATAAGTAGAATTAGTCTTTGTCTAGATTGCCAAACCGAAAAGAGAAACACGAGCAGAGCAGTGGCCCTGCGCATGCCCAGTCTGAGATGCGCAGGCGCAATTCAAACTGCGGGCATGCGCAGAAACCAATTCTTTGCTCGTTTCCTCTGTTGGGTTCGGCAATCTAAACGAGGCTTTAGAAGGAGGATTCCTTTATTTTTTTATTTAAAAACAACTCGGATGTTTTTTAATAAAAAGTATTTAATTTATCTCAATAAAAAAATCGTCTTATTAATTAAACCTTGTTTGTGAATATACATTAAACAAATATACAAACAGTTTATTAAAAACAAGATTTAAAAAGATCCTTCTAATTTTATAGCTTGTCAAATGTAAGTTAGGTATAAATATATACAAAGTATTAATTTTTATTACACGTTTTGTAATAAATAATACGGGATCATGATACTTAAAAACTTTATCCCATATACTAATTTGAACTATTTAAATCAACCATGTGAGACACAGATAATATATTATAGGTGAAATATAATTCGTATGAAAATAAATAAGTTAGGTTCTTCTTTAACAATGATTATTCTTTTTTATGCAATTATACCCTATCTGTTTCAATTGCCCAATGAATAAAGAGAGTGTCTAGCGCATTCTAAATTCTAAATGCTATCTTAGAAATATAAGATAACAATTTGTGTGAAAAGTTGAATATTAAGAAAGATTCATCTTAATAACAGAAATAAATATGAAAGATTTTACCCTCGAAAATGCTCTAAGTACTACTTGTATATAAAGATGACTCTAAAATTCACTGTGGATATCCTATACGAACCATAATTATCTTACTTCTTTTCTCTCGTTCGAATTAGTCATCATCAAAGTAAAGGTCATAAATGCCAAATGTGCGGAGTTTGGGGTTTAATTAACCATACATTTAATCTGGGTTTTTCTGCTGTTTATTTCCTCAAATCAATGAGCAAATGCTGGGTGGGCTTAAAAGTCAGCCGCTACATCATTTGAGACTAAGTGCACCCACACTTTTGTTTAAACCCCTTACGTTTCCATTCTGTAATCCACGCTTGTTTTTGATGACAGCAGTTACTCTTAATTTTGTAACTTATGCCAATAAAGAGATTGTTTATAAAAAATAGCACTCACAAGATACTATACTCGATTTATTCTGTTAAAGCAGGTGTACCCCAAGGAAGCATCCTTGGTCCAATCCTATATTCCATATACACTTCTGATATTCCTGAACATCCTGACACCACACTCGCATCTTTTGCCGATGATAAATGTATTATAGCGTCTCACAAATCATCCAGAACGGCTTCCGACCATGTACAACAACATCTCTCACTCATAGAAGCATGGCTAAACAAATGGAGGATTAAAAGTAACGAGAATAAAAGCATCCATGTAACATTCAGTTTAAGACACGGCAACTGCGAACCTGTATTCCTAAACCAAACACCTATTCCTCACTCTAGCACTGTCCGCTACCTCGGGATACACCTGGATCGGCGTCTAACATGGGCACACCATACAAAACTCAAACGACAAGACTGCAACAGACGTTACAAACTTTTATACAGACTCCTACACCATACATCGAAACTCAACATGCATAACAAATTACTCATTTATAACACCATAATTAAGCCCATATGGTCATACGGCATTGAACTTTGGGGTTGCACCAAGCGTTCCAACTCCTATCGTATCCAAACCATCCAATCTAAAATCCTAAGAAGAATAACCAATGCTCCTTTCTATGTATCCAACCTTATCCTCCACAGAGACCTTAAAGTCCCATTTATTCGTGACCTAGCCTCCTCCCGATACAAAAGCTTCCATGACTCCATATCCCACCATCCTAATCCTTTAGTCCAAAACCTATCATCTCCATCCATTCCACAAAACCCTCCTCGACGTCTAAAGAGGCACTGGCCGCGTGACTTATTAAACAATTAACATGTAATTCCAAAAGAAAAAAAAAAAAAAAAAAAAAAAAAATCAAGTTATTAAATATTATGAGTACTATCGATGGATAACTTCTCATCTCATGTCACATCACAAGTCACTGTAAATATTCTGAACATATCTGTATTGCTTATAACATGTACTAATGTAGTCGCAATAATCTAATAAAAAATGGAAAAAAAACAAAACAAGATACTATAATAAGATCTATCATTCTTCTATAGAAGCATTTAAGTTAGCTCTTTCGTTTCACGTTGATTGAAAATTTACATTCGTTTGATTCAAGTTAGTAGATAGCGTTCCAAGAAGCAAAGAGCAACTCTTAAATAGTTTTTAAAATATTCAGAATATCATTCGGAATATCATGGAATATCATGGTGGTACCTGAATATATCAAAAGTATTTAATATCTTCCTGTAAAAGTAACAGTGGTCACCGGTCACCGGAACTAACATCATCTTGTACTGAAAGTAAATAGCAGAACTGATAAAGAGAAATGTTAGAATGGAATCGTTTTTAATAATATGACGGATAAACATATGGATTTTAAAAATCATTATATTCCATATTATGCATACGCAATTTTACATCGATACCGTATGCGTATGTAATCAGTTAATCAGTCATGCGTTCCACACGCACTGACTACTTCGATGAGACTCATTATATTGTTCATCGACAAAATGATTTCTCTTCGTAACATTTCGACGTAAAGGCATCAACAATCAATAAAAAAAAATTAAAAAAACAGGTTGAATCTACTTCTGAGGCGGAAAGTGTGAAGTATTTCGTGAAATGAACATTTTTATTAAGTATCAATTATATTGCCAAACCAAAGTCGTAAAATTTTATAGCTAGCATTATCCAGGGTAAATAAATAAAATTACAAGTTTTCATTTGTAAATTAATTTTTTAGTACATATTTAGTAGGTACATTCTTTAGTATATATGTATACCACGTATTACTTTGGTGACCAAAACATTCTTTGCCCATTTAATTCTCTTCCACATACAAACAGACATATATTTATTTTTACCTCCAGTTTGAAAAGGAAAAGCCCGCAGATAGCCCCAGATTAGTCTCAAACCGCGCCGGCGTTCTTTAAATATTGCAAAATTGAAATTGAAATTCTTTTATTCGTGTAAACAAAACCAATCAATTTTTGACAGATTTAAAAAAAAAGAGGGAAAACAATTAAACAAATTAGACAATAATGGGTACCAAAAAAAGTAAGTGATATGATTCAAGGAAACTACCTGGCACACTAAATGGCAGACCATTTTTCAAAGTACCTATCTATTTTTTTAGAAATTTAGATGGCATGTCGGAAGTAGCCCGCACATTATAATTTCAGCCGACTGCACTTTTTAAATTGCTACTTTTATTCTTGTAACATATCAAAACAATTTTGACTGATTTAAAAGGAGGGAAAAAACTTAAAAATATAGACAATTATAGGTTTTAAAAGCATAACATCATTAAAGGATAAGCGAGGAAGCTATGTGCCACACTAATTGGCAGACTATTTTTCTTAATTGCTATAACTATTTGTAATAATGGTCAATGAAACTTTTATTATGCATAATAGGGGGTATTCACGATCTTTGATTAACGATATGTTAGAAATTGAAGATTGTGAGGGACCTTGACCAAAAGGCGAATTTTAAGTTACATGTTAAGCAAGTGGGGCTTTCAGTTTTTCAAGCGCTTTTAGTGGCTTGCACATGCACCATTTGACTGTTCTTAGATTAGAGAAATATAGTTTTCTCACTTACTTTCCTACCTTCATGATCTCAACCCGATTTGATTTAACATCTGTCAAATTTCATTTAACTCATTCAAAGCCGAGTTAAATGTTAAAGGGGTATAACTTGTAATTTATTAAAAATGGAGGATCATTTAACTAACTTTACTGACACACAGTTTAGCACGTTAAACTAAAGATCGTGAGTACCCTTAAATATATAATTTAAAATTTAGCGTTAAACCTAACCTAAATATAATTTTAACTCTGTTAAGCAATATTATAAATTGCCTAATCGATTTAATTAACTTTAGAAACTACACTTGTATAATAAAAAAATATATCTTCCTTAATTAAGAAAAATATGGTTTGCATACATTACTTACAATATATGGTGTGTAAAGATGCCAACAAGTTAGTCCACTTGGCAAGTGCAAGAAGCCCGACACATTGCAAGGTACAAAGTGAAAACAGCGGCGTTTTCTATCTAGTTAACTAGGTTTATATAAGCACTCGACCAGAAAACAAAAACAAAAACCAGACATCGCAAATGCAATTTTAGTGTTAGAGGTAAAGCTAGCAAGTTATCCATATTAAAGTAAATGGTTGTCTCAGTAACTTAGCTCATTATCAAGTAATTTAAATGGATTCAATTAAAGTAGAAGATAAATCAAGACAAGCTCTCACTAGGTTTCTAAAATCTGTAACTGTTATGGTTTTTGGACGGTGTTCAAATCGGACTTACATCAAACAGTGTGAAAAAAAATATAATTCATTAAATGTATATGTATACTTCGAGATTTTACTAAATTAAGCTATTAGAAGATATTGATAGTTAAATAAAGAAAGTTGCAGGTATCTATAAATATTGAATAAATAGATAACTATTAGAGTAATAGTGGATTATCCTTTTATTTATAAATTAAAATATTCTGCATTCCATAACTTGGTCTTACGCACCCGTAAGACCAAGTTATGGAATGCATAAATATACCCCTTTTAATTCCATAAATAAAAGTTTCATTCTTTTTGGCAATATTTCAACCCCACTTGGGCCATTATCAAGCTTAATAATTGTTCTTATAGAACATCCAAAATTATCTCCTACTTAACCTTGGTAAATTTTTTATAATAATCAGCTCAGCAAAGTACTGCCTTTGTCACTAAAACTAGTCAAATTGTTCAATGAGTTTGATTGTATAAACTCACAAAAAAAGACAGATTTTGTATTGAGAAAAGATTTTTAAGAATTTTTATAGCACTTCTTTAGATTGTTACTCCACTTATAAAAAAAAACAGAGGGGAGTAACAATCTAAAGAAGGTGTATGGAATGTTCTTCTTTAGACTGCCACTTCAACTTCTCTCACAAAAAGTCAAAAGCTGAAGGGTGATGTTCCTTTGTCCCAAAGTACATTGGACTAAACATTCTTTTGCCTTAATAGTTATTTAGACAAAGATATTTATATTTTAAAACAACATAGGGGAGTAACAATCTAAAGAAGTACTATTTTTACAATTTCATGACAAAAAGAATAAGTTTTAGTGACTAAGGCAGAACTTTTGCTGAGCTAATTATTACTAAAAATACATCAAAGTTAAGTAGAAGATACTTTTGGATGTTCTACAAGAAGAATTGCCAAGATGAAGAAATATCGCAAATGAGAATGAAAACTTAGTTTTTATTTGCACAATGCCTCAAAAGATCCGAATTGCATGGAATTTTTCGGCTCATTTTGGCCGAAGTCCCGGATAGCTTTATTTTTTAATTTCGTTTTTATCTAATTTCATCTATGATTAGTGTTATTGTAGTATCACTTCTCTTAAATTTGACCATGTTTCAAGAGATGGACGAATGGCGTTGAACGAATACTGAGACGTCCCAGTACTCGTAGGTAGTATCTACAAAATTTTATCTCATCCTCCTGGATCTGATGTAAGTGTGAAACTTGCATAGTCGACTCCTTTCAGAAAGTATCGCGTATACCCAAAATGTCTGCTTTTTCCCCTCCGTCTGGTCATCGCGGATGTAATTTCTAACACACCCATCTTATCCACATCTAATAAATTGGTACTTTTTTACTTTAGTACCCCCCCCCCCCCCCTATATCCCTTTGTATTAATAGTTATTTAGACAAAGGAACATTATACAGAGTAGCATATATTCCTTAGTCTAAATTATTAATAAGACGAAGGGATATTTATTCCAATGTACCTTGGGACAAAGGAATATCACACTTGTGTATATAATTGTGATCATATCCCTTAGTTTAATCAACTATTAAGATAAAGGAATATTAAATATAAAACTTCCCCAGGAGTCTCAATGTCTTGGGGAGACTAACAGACAAACCTTTGTGACTTTTGTAGGGCAGACTATTGTTTAGAACCAAGGGGGGGAACTACAGTAAAAAAAGTGCCAATAAATCCATTCCAACGAGAAAATTATAGTGAAATTAAAGCGAAAAAGTACCAACAGGAACCGGAGTGCATTGCTGCCACTACCGATTCCAGTAGAAGAACATGCGGTCATATTGCAGGTCTTCGGTTAAACGGCCGTAGCAAACTCTACCAGCCACCCACCCCTCTTGCCATTATCTAAACCTTACAATTAAAAATAATTATACATATTAATATCCTTTAACAGGTGCGACTAACAGATTCAAGCCCAAAAAATAACAGGAGACAAAATGACCTTGACTGAAAAAAGGTCAATGACATCCATAAAGAATAATATATATCAATTAATGACATGATTTTGCGAAAGCCAGAATACTTAATCCACTATCGAAAATGAAAGCAAATGTGAACGAACTTTAAGCTAATAACGGCCTATACCTTTAAGTAGTTGATTTGATATTTTTCTCAAATATTCTCCTTTTTACGCTTTTAAATAAAAAACATTAAAATACATGTATTTTAAATTTTAAGTAAGGTAAAAAATGTAATAAACTTTTTTCCGTTAGTTTAAGAAATCGAAAATCGTCGACATATGCAAGTAATAATTAATATTAATTTAACAAATGAGTTGAATTAAATAAGGTGAAAACTGCAAGCAAAAAAAGTTTCCAAAATGTTAGAAGACAACATCTTAAAAACTTGTTTACTTTTACAAGGTTATAAGCAGGTATATTCTCTTTAATTATGTATTAAAAAATTTACAATTTTTTTTATTTAGCGTTGAATATATTATGATTAGTAGTCGGGTCTTTGAACTTTTCCGTACTAAACAATTTATGCTCAAACTCCTCACGTTTTCGTATAAAAAGAAAGAGTTTTATTTACGTAAAAAAAAAAAAATCATGTAAAAAATAAAAGTTATGGTTCTTTTTGGTTTACGATTAGAATATAGACTATCTTGTGGTTACGTCGAGAGAAAAAAAAAAGACAAGGGAAATCTATGAATTATAAGAAAAATCAAAAAATAACTAAATATATCATAGGCATTTTGATCGAATAGATAAAAGAAAGTCTATAATAGTTACACATCATAGATTTATAATCGGAAATCAAAGGTATTCGAAAGAGAATGCGGTTATATATATATATATATATATATATATATATATATATATATATATATATATATATATATATATATATATATATAAAATCTATAGAAATTCGTGAGATATATTGGACTCGGATATTACGATTAGACAGGAGACAGTGAAAAAGGATAAAAAATATTAGGAGTTTACTTTCGATTTCTTTTACATTATTATACAAGAGGGATGGTCAGGTTTGGAAGTTTGAACCTCATCACGATGTCTCCCTCCTCTGCCTTAGTACTGAGGTGAACGAACATTGAATATTAATATTTAGAAGCAAAGAATTGCTTTCAACTATCGAAAATAACTTTTAACAGGTGAACTGGAACGACCTTTATATTATATTAGTTTTGTAACTGATTTTCAAAAAGCCCTGTTATTATGTGGCGCTTATACGCGGATTTCTATTTGGTAAAGATAACACATTTAATAAATATTAAATAAAATACTCTGCCAATCAGTGTGGCACATAGCTTCCTCGCCACCTATTTATTATTGTTTTAGGATTTTATGCTTATACAACCTATTTTTGTCAAATTTATTTAATTTTCCCCCGTTTTGTAAATCTGTTATAATTCTTAGAATTTTTTACATGAATTAAAGTACCAATTCAGTAAATTTAAAGAGCGTGGACCGTTGAAATTAATCTGGAATTTAGAGCTATCAGTGGGTTGCTTTCGAAAAACCATCCAAATTTCATAAAAATCAGATGAGTAATTTTATTAAGATATAGGTGTAAATAAATGTACGTATGTTCGCATGTGAAAGCAAAATTATTGGAGCAGAAGGATAAAACTTATATGGCCTAATTATGACCTACCATCCAAATTTTATTAAAATCGGACGAGTAGTTTTAAAGACATGTTGGTTCGAAAACATTGAGTAAGAGGCAGACAAACTGACAGACACGGAACCAAAAATGTTTTCTGATTTTTGGTCTTTGAATTTTTGAAATCGGAGACAAACATTTTCGTTCTTCAGAACGATCACATAGCTTCTGTTATCTTCGGTAAGCTTGGAAGCAATATTAAATAAATAATTAATTCATGACCAACCATTTTATTTCTATTATTAATACATAAATATTAATAGAATAATGAATAAAATCACAGTGTAATCTTTGTCAATAATAAGCTATTATTGTCAAATCAAAATAGGACTCAAAATTTGCCCTTAAAGGACGGGTTATACCGAGACTATACTGGCTATTATAGGACGAATATACCGTCGGCTATTAAAGGACGATTTAGATATCGGTATTCCGGTTATTGTAACGGTTATACCGTTTGTATTAATATAAAATATTAAATACAAATAGATTAAAATCAACCTAACACTTACAAGCCTCTTATTAAAGACTTTCGAACTTTTGAGTATGCATAGTTACTTAATTAAATTTGGTTAACTTTATCAGTAGGGTAATAATAAGTCCTTCTTTTGGTGACATGAAAATTAACACCAAAATGTGTTTGCTTGAAACCTATTTTACTACGTATTTATTAGCTTGCTTTCTTGTTTGTTTGTCCGGTACAAATCTTGCAATCGACTTTTAACTAACATCCCGAGTAGCTAGACATTTGAAACTTTTAGAATAGCTCAGAACACAATGAGAATGCATTGTTTTGATACTTTCAGCCATCTTTCAGCAGAATTTAATTCGTTTTCAGCAAATTTTGCTGTATGGAAAGTTAGTTCAGAAAATATCCGCAAGTTTTTTTTTATTTGTTTTGACATGACCCATATTTACGATCTTTATTTTGATGGGTTTCGAATTAATGATTCTTTATTTAGTCAACAGAAAATTTAAAAACGTAGTATATAAAAAGTTCTTATCTTGAAATTATTTGAAGATAGTGACTCTCGATAACTCAAGAGAATGGAGGCAATATGCTAAAGTATATCTGAGTTGTCCCAAACCGATTTTTATACTATTTTAAAGTTACTTATATTAAGCTCTAAGTGATTGCTCCAAAGATATTTTCTAAAAACCACTCGTTTGTACTTAAAAAACTATAAAACTTTTGAATCCGTTCAATTTTTAATACTCAAGACTTGTGGATAAGTTTGCCTATTCTCTATGTTGGCTTTTCATAAAATTTTTTTAAAATGCAACGGTATATACGATAACTTCGCCCAAAGAAGACGTGGACTAGATTCAAACAGTTTATTTAAAGAAAGATAATATAAAAAGTGTAGTTTTTAATGTTCAAGAAAATCTGGTTCAGGAGTAGAGTTGGGTTTTTATATCCTCTCATTTTTTTAAAAGCTTTATAAAGACGTCGAAAAACATTCGATTCCGTTTGTTTTAATGACGAAGCCGCAAGCCAATGGTAAAAAGTCGGCTGTTAAGAAAAGAAAACAATAAAACTAGTGTAGCGGACTCAACGGTACCTCTACCACTAACTAGTGAAATCAAAATACTAAACTACTTCTAAACTTCTACTAACTACATAAGATCAAAATACATGGACGCACAACGAACTAAAAACAAATAAACTAACAAACCGACAATATATTGTGGTTTAAGAAACAATGAACCTTACTTTCAAAAAACCTTCAAAAAGTATTCGGTGAGAGTTTATAAACTGTGAGAGATTTAGGCCTTTTAAACCATAGAATAACGTAGAAACTAAACTGTTTCTAAATCAAGTTAAAACCCATTGAAATTGAAATGTGTAAAACAGGTTATACGTTCAAATTAAGCGCAACTTGCGCAAGTCCTATATAGGTTGGACTTTAACCCCTTCGTGACACGGAATTCACCGGAAAACCAAGATGTTTTTACAAGCTTTTATTTAACTTGCAATGTTTGTATGTATGTTCGGGTCAAATCTTGCAACTGAATTTTGAAGCAGTTATCCTCAACCGATTGAATATAAATTTTGCATACATGTTTAGTTTGGATGACAATGCATGGTTTGCTAAGTGATGTAATTTTAAATCCAATATGGCGGGCAGCCCAAGATGGCGGACTAGTTTTTTATAGTATGCCCATAATGTGGGTATCAAATGAAAGGGTTTGCTGAGAGAATGCGAATGAAAGCTTATTAATGAAAATGATTATTTTTATACTCAACTTATTTACGTACGAATTAGTTCAACCAAAAAATATCTAACAATAAGAGGATATTGGATATTGACTGTGATTTTCATAGAAATTAAGGATATCTTGGATCAGTCATATCATATGATCAGTCATATATATAGTGAATGAGGTGCAGTTCAATAACCAAACCATGTCTTCACACAAAACATTTTCAAAGTCATTAGATTATCTGCAGAAGGCTGCTTTAGAACAGACGAAACTATATAGTTAATCATTCTCAACTAGGGAAATAAAAATATTACACTTAATAGTCCAGGAGATAGCGTGCAAAAAAGTGTCTGACTATCATAAAGCTAGAATTTTGTGTATAAGTAAATATTTTGGTGCCTTTTAAGAATATGTGGTCGGCTAGTTCGTCTGCGGGACATAGCTTGAGAATAGGCATTTGAAAAAAAAAAAAAAAAAAAACCGGTGTATAGCGGCCATGTCCCGCCCTTTTTGGTGGACAATGTGACTTTTATGATCCTGAGTACGAACTTAGTAGACAAATAATAAAGTTGATGGTAGTTCGTCACTTAATAGGTTAGTTAGTAAATATCACCCCAAATCATAGAGGTCGCCTATTAAGTGATGGACTACCGCATCAACTTGATTTTTAGTCTACTAACTAAGTTAAAAATATTCCATACATTCAATATCCTACCTAATC